>OX104062.1:49073699-49104041 GCA_944474145.2 Dicrocoelium dendriticum
GAGACGTATTTGCAGTTCAGACTTCCTTTGGGCCCTTCCCCTTACAATGCACTACCCAGGCACGCGATTTAGGAGTCATCATGACGAGCAGCTTCAAGCCTTCGATGCAATGTCGATATGCCGCCAACAAAGCGCGACGAGAATTGTTTCGCCTCAGGAGGGCTCTGTGTAATACCAAGCCAGAAGTGTTCCTGTCACTATACAAAGCAATGGTTAGGCCACACTTAGAGTATTGTGTTCAAGCTTGGTCGCCCTATCTCCGTGGTGATGTTCTTTGCCTGGAGAAGATTCAAAGACTAGCAACCAGGATGGTTGAAGATCAATGGGGGAAGCCGTATGAAGATCGCCTAAAGAGCCTGGGGTTGTTTTCCCTTGAACGGCGTTGACTGAGAGGCGATCTGATAGAAACATTTAAGATCATGAAGGGCCTCAGTGCCATCGTGCCCTCTGATTTATTTGAGCTGGCTGATTCTGAACACTTGCGTGGACATCGCTTGAAGCTCAAACAGCAGAGGGCTAGACTGAACGTCAGGGCTAAGTTCTCGAATCGTGTAGTGCGCAACTGGAATAAGTTGCCTTCGGAACTAATGGATTGTGAGACTGTGGTTGCCTTCAAAGCAGGCCTAGACAGGTGCTGGCCGCGTATATTTCCGGAATTAATATAATCCTATCCAATTTATTCGCATTGATATCCGATGTTGATCCTTGTAAAAGCAAAGATTGCTCTCGCTTTTGCTTCATTTCTTTTTGCAGAGACAAGGAGAGGCGATCAAAAGTTGAAGTGCCGGGGGCACTGGTTCGCTTACCGGTACAAGAAGCTGGACGCTCGTTAGGCGGAAGCCTGTATCGTCCACGGATTTTGACCTGACCTGACCTGACCTCTCTTAATTAAAAAGTGTGAAAAGTTGGCGGAAACAGTTGAGCAACTGGTGAACGCTCGCAACGCAGCTGTGAAAGTAAAAAACGCTATACTTGCAATTGAACGGACAATTACAAACTCCCCGTTTAGGCCGAGGAAGAGGGCCAGGCATCCCGACCACACCATCGCGTCTCAGTCTCCAACGGCCCCTAGCCACATGACTCTACCAAGTGAAAAAATCGTATACAATGCACTTTCTTCTATGTTCTCCAAGGGTGTAATAACTAGTAATTCAGTTGACATACTCGACACACAAAACTCCAGCAAGCCCACGGTAAAAAATAACTAGACATCCCAAGCAGCAGTTGCTTCTAGGAAAACGCCGTCAAAGACACCTGTGACTCCAATTATCGGAGAGGTCAAAACGGTGCCTCAAAATGGATCGCTATCGCCAGTGCGGTTCACAAATCCACAAAAAGCAAAAGAACCTAGTGTCGTTAAGTCGCAATTCACAAGGCGCAGTTATGGTGCCTTAAGTCATGTGTGCACTAATGTTCCTGAATCCAAATCCAACACAATAAAGGGCAAAAGGATAGACGATCGTAGTTAGTGGGATTCCATCTGTAGTGCCATCAGCATGCGCACTGAACCCACTACGCTAAGCCGCATCGCAAGACACCCAAACAACTTACACTTTGGTGAACCTCGACTACTTCGAGTAACACCAAATTCCGCGGAAGAAACGGAATCAATTCTGCTCGCTGCAAATCAACACCACAGAGCATCGAACGGAGTATGTATCTTACCGGATATTCCGTGGAAAGAACGTTCAAAGGATATCAACATTCAACAGGGAAGTAGAAAACACGCGCTGCAAACCGTCATTATTCATGGCGTCCCCGAGTCGCAAGCTTCATCTCCTGAAGAAGCTCAGCACATGACCTGGAGCAATGGTGACACATTCGTGAGGCGTTATCTTTAGAAAAGTCATTGCAACCGCCCTGACCAGGGTTCCCGTGTCACCAAATGACAAAGGGTGGGGTCCTAGGTTGCTGAAGTTGGTCTTGTCGTCTGAGCTAACTTTACAGATAGTTCTAGAGAATTAGGGTAACTTCCGAAACATGATAGCAACAGAAATAGGGCTAAAAGCAGCAGGTTTGCGACCAGAAGCTACTGATTAGTCAATGGATAGAACCAACGCAGTGGGAACAACCGTTGTTGCAGAGTCGACCACAGAGACTGATCTGACAGCCGTCATAGCATCCTGCGAGACATCACAGGAGGTGAGTGACCATCATGATCATCATGAACTAGATTGTATGGTGCAGCGAATTATTCCAAGTCACTCTCGTGAGCTGAAAGATATTCAGAAAAACGAGTATCAGCCGACCCGAAGAGGGTTGGCCAAGTCTCAAACCTGTTTATACATCCACAAATAACCTTCTAATCTATGAATCACTCTCCTGCTTTTATACCAACGCACAAGTTCTTTTAAGCAAACTGACGCAGCTTCGCCTGCGTCAGGCCTCGATGTCAAGCGACCTCGTTATGATAACCGAGACCTGGTTGAGTGGAGCGATCATTGATGCAGAAGTCGTACTATCTGGGAGATCTATCCTACGCAACGATCGACCAAGTAGAGGAGGTGGAGTAGTACTTTATTATAGCAGCGAACTACACATTGATCTCATCAATGACCAAGAGGTTCCGATTGTCCATGCGCTTTGGTGTCGTCTTCAACTTAGCCGTGGGGACGCATGTTTGTTAAGTGTGGTGTATCGCCCCCTGTCGGCAAATTTGGAAATGGACAACCACCTAGCCTCCACAATGAGAACCATTCTCTCGCAGTCGTACAGCCACATTATCCTGGTTGGCGACTTCAATATTCATACCATAGAAACCCCAGCCTGTATCAACGAACACTTCAAAATGGAAGTACAGGAGATAATCAGTGGGCTACCACTCTACAATCACATTACATCTCTCACAAGATTCAGGACAGGAAACAAACCGGGTGTTCTGGATCTCGTATTCACCAATGAAGAGCTTATGATCGAAACGGTATCGATAGAGAGTCCTTTAGGCCGTAGCGACCATGCAACCCTCATGTTCAAGTACATCTGTTATGCAGAGTATTCCTCAGAAAACACCGAGGAATGCCAGCTCATTACGGATTACGGCGCTCTAGTCAAACTGATAAATGCTACAAACTGGGCATTTCTAGCAGATATCGGCTGGTCTGAATTTGCTCACCAGTTTAACACGTTAGTAACTAGTGCTTCTAGAAAAAGACCTTCGCGAGCGAAGACAGTAAAATCATTCATACGCAGCAGGACACGCAAGTGTATCGTCACGAGGAATTTACTCTGGCGAAGATACAAGGAGTCACCGAGTGCCGAAACATGGGAAGCCTACACTATCCAAAGGAATCACTGCGTAAACCTGGTACGCGAAGATAAAATACAGCACCAACAGAATCTAGCCGAGAAATTTCTTTCAAACCCCAAGCTCCTGTACAGACACGTTAACAAGCTCCGCAAAGTACAGCGAGGAATTCCTGCTTTACACACATTGTGTGGACTTGCACAAAACGCAACCGAGGCGGCCAACGCCCTATGTCAACAATTCGCCCCGAACTTCCAGAGTACGACATCGCCGCATACACTGTTCCCAATCGTTGTACCACCACCAGGACTCAGCCACATCACGTTTACGACTGCGGATGTCATGAAAAGGCTAATTGCCTTACGCGAGCATACCTCTCCCAGTGTTGATAATATTCGTCCAAAAGCGTTGAAATTGGCTGCAGTAAACCTGGCAGACCCACTCTGCAAGTTCTTCCAACGATGACTCGATGAGATGCGCGTGCCAACAATGTGGAAGTAAGACATCGTCACTCCCATCCATAAGGGGGGAAGTCGTACAGATCCGGCCAACTACCGCCCGATAACATTATTCTCGGTGCTCTCCAAAATCATGGAAGCGATTGTCGCCGAAAGTCTGATGAACTTCTTGGAAGAACGAAATATCATAGCACAAGAGCAACATGGGTTTCGCAAGAACCGATCTTGCACTTCAAACTTGCTGCTTGCCAGATCTAGTTGAACTGAGACCGTTGACAGCGGCGTAGGTGTTGACGCAGTATATCTGGATTTCTCAAAGGCTTTCGACCGTCTGAACCACCGTACCCTCCTTCACAAGCTGCAGTGTTGTGGAATTGGTAACCCAATCCTCGGTTGGATAGGTAACTTCTTGCTTCAACGACATCTGAATGTAAGAGTTCGCGGCGTCATCTCTGACCCAATCGACGTTAAGTGCGGAGTGCTCCAGGGCTCAGTACTTGGTCCACGACTATTCCTGATTTACATAAACGATCTCGCGACAGTAATCAACTCCAACTCCTTACTTTTCGCTGATGATCTCAAGATATGGCGAGCCATTAGAACAACCAGCGACAATGCAGCACTTCAGGATGATCTGGACAGGGTCTACGAATGGTCGAATCAGAACCTGCTTCAGTTCAACGCTACAAAGTGCAAGGTGCTGAGCATACGCCATAAAGACACTTGTGAATACAGACTGAGAGATCAAATATTGCAGAGCACAACAACGGAATGCGATCTAGGAGTGGTAGTGCAAGAAGCTCTGGGCTGTTCCCGTCAGGCCGAGAAAGTCTCCAAAAAAGCTAACCAACACCTTGGCCTTTTGCGGAGGGCATTCGGGCGCTTCGATCCTTCCATCTTTTCCCAGATGCTGAACGCCTACATTCGGCCTCATTCTGAGTACGCCATCCACGCTTGGCAGCCATGGCAGAAGCAAGACCTTACCGCTCTTGAACTGCCACAACGAAGGGCGACCAAGAACGTAAAGAGCCTGTTTCATCTCCCTTACCGATTGAGGCTGAAAACCCTCGGAGTCTACAGTGGACAATATCGACGCCTGCGTGGCGACTTGATAATGACTTATATGATCCTGAGGAATCCAAACCATTGTTGTCGTCACCTACTAAAGCTGAATAGCAATACAACACTCAGAGGACACCATCTAAAGCTGGCCACACAATACAGCCGGTTGGAATGCCGCCGGAATTTCTTTTCCCTTCGTGTGTGCCAACACTGGAACGCTCTTCCCACATACGTTGTTCTTCCCCACGCTATCGCTATTCAAAAGACGTCTGGATGATTCGCTTATCCACCTACATTACGCTATATAATCAGAGATGTCCACGTTGAACAAACACGAATAAAACGGTGCTCATTCTCAGCTTTTGTGCTTCACTATTTACACACTGCTGTTGTGGAATATAGTATCGGGTATATTACAACTGCATTCATCAATTTACCCCAGTCCAAGAAAGCGGCGCACGAGTAGGCGTTGGTCGTTTCTCTTGTTCTTAAGACCTGCCTTACCCATATTACTTCCTATTTACTCTACTGTGACAATTCAGTACATATTCTACAGCGTTGAGACTGAATACCTCGGGCAATGAGCACGTGGGCGGAAGTGCACACATCCGTCGTCCGACCGTTCCAGTGATGTTACGGGTTGCGTCTTTAGGCTACAGGTATATCAGAGTGAATAGGAGCTAAAGTGCACACCCATTGTTTATATTTGTCACATTCCTCGATGCCGGCATGGTAATGTACAGTGAACAAAATGCAGTTTCGGGTTGACGTGTAAATCATGTGGTGTTTAGAACGTAGCGTGTGATCAGGCTTTGTCATATAGGTGAATGAGTAGTGCAGTTAGAAATACCTATGTTTCGAGCAAGTGGCTAACTGATTTAATTCCTCTTGCATTTTTGAGACCTGTAACCACTGAGCGTTTCGAATGCGGTCTCACTTAAGTTGCCAGTTGATGTGGGAAGTTCACTTATGTAACAGTGACCCATGCCGCTTTAAACCAGTACTCCGTTGGCATTTTGTTTCGAATTGGCTCTCAGCGTTCCAAGAGCATAAATGAAAATATCATGTTTGAAGTACTATCTTAAAGTACTACCTTGTATCATGCCGATATTGGCAACCTTGAAATTAAAGCAGATCTAACCTCTTCCATGATCAGTGTCACACAAATATAGCGCTGCTGCTCCTAGTCAGGTGCAACCTCTCCGCATTCATCATGCTCATGATACTGGGGGACGCCTTTGACAATAACGGTTTACTCTACGGTGTCTACGCGGTAATTTTCAGACCTTCGCTCCGCTCTCTGACTCTCCCCTCCTTGAACGTCTGGAAATACACGGACCAACCTTTATTCATTTCCGGAGACGTGCAGTTGAAACCAAAACTTAGTAGGCTCATCTATAATCAAGCTCAACCGGAAGGATCCTGGCTTCCACAGTCTATCTGGAATATTTGTGACTTGGTATCCTCCTCACTTTTGCAGGCTTAGTCGGAACACAAGCAAGTTGCTAAGGGTGTTCCTTTGGATCAGGTTCTGCATCTGTTTGGCCATTTAGGGAAATTGAAGCTGATTCTGGAAAGCTGGTACATGGTGTGGAAGGGCATGATGCTTTTGCTGAAGGTCACCCAGCAGAATAGGTTTTGTGCTTGAAAAAACTGGCGATCTCCCTTGTTCTTTTGGACTAGCAGCAAAGACTGCAGCTGCTGAGTTCGGCTTCCTGAGTTTCGGCTAATTATTGTAGGAGCAAAGTGCCTAAAGGAAATTGTTGCGAAAGGATTAGAGATAAAGGATTAATAACCTACCGGATAGCAAGGTGTTTGCCCACCGTGTGTTTGCATATGACACATTTTGGTAAAACATATTACGTGGAATTGCCTCGCTGTGAAGTTCAGTGGATAAGCTTTGAGTAGACATTTCGCTGTGCTTGGTTATACTGAAGTCTGCTTTGTGCTCGATATTTGCTTGACCATTTCTGCAAGGCTTTCATACTTTGCTGTAGTACAGTTAGGGTCATAACCAATGGGATGGCAGTACAATTCTTGCAGAACTAAAATGAGTCAGCCATGCTATAATCATGCTCCCGCATTCGAGATGGAAATGGTTGGAACCACTATAACAGGATAGTCTTATTTTGACTGATTAGTACAAGCTGCACAAGCGCCTTGAGTCACAGTAGATCGGCTCCTCACACGTATGAGTTGACTCCAACTTGGTTCTGACGATTAATGAAGTTCCGTCCACATGCTGGAGTTTAAATTCTTGGTGTCAGCGCTAATGTTAGTTTATGGAGACAGGCAACTATTTGTCGCTCTCTAAGGCCCTACGCTAATTACTAGGTTCATCGCTCAGTCTTTTTCCGATTGTAGCGGTAGTTCCACACCACGGCGCGGCTTACTTTACCTGACTAATCAAGCATGGCGCTGACAAGCGTTAGCTTCACGGAGAGGTTTGTGAAAAATCTAAACAAATTGTCTGCTGGCTTTTATATCACAACCTGCAGAGATGATTAAGGAATTGCATAATATCTCACATTTATTGCTTCCGATTAGGACCAAAATCATGCTTGTGCCCCTAAAGATTAATATCCTTGCACACGTGAGTTTCGACGTAAAATATGCTGACACTGCTACCTGGAGAAGCAGTTCGATCCAAGTTGGATCCAAGTGGCCTTGTGCCCTGAGTAGCTCTCAACGAACTGGTTCGTATGAGCGTACGCACAAGTATGTGCGGCGAGAAATGGGATAATAATGAAACTGGGCGATTTGAGAGGGTAGGAAAAAGGTGGATGTACAGCGGAAGGGTATGTGCTCAAAAGGGAATAGGTCATTCTGTACATATTAATGTTACAGGAAGTCCTACGTATGCATTTTGACACATAACAGTTTGATTCTTGACTACAATATTGCGATATTCATGTGCACTCAACTTTTGTGATAAGTAGATTATGTCACCGCGAGAGCAAGTTAGTTCATTGAGTGGATATTTATAACGTTTTCTATACAAGAGTCTACACTTAATTCTTATATCTCACGTTCTCAGTTCACTCTGACATATGTAATGGTGTACAGTAGCGCAAGAAGCTCTACCACACTGCACTTGAGCAAGTAAAGAGAGCACTTCAAAAACGCCTCTTAGGCATTTCTTCTAAAGTGGAATAACCTGAACGGAGTGATAAGCTCAATCTTGAATTGGTCTGGCTATGGCACATGAAGCAAAACTTTGTTATCGTTTGCAATAGATCGCAAAGAAATATTTAGGCTTTCAACCCTAGCATAATCTTAATGAAAACTACCATTTATAAACACGAAATAAAGTGAATAACTTGGCAGGATACAGTTACGGGAACAACTGGTCTGCGAACGATTTCCTTAGCAGGTACCTTGGCGTCTGGAACAGTCCACCAACCGGAGTACACGTATGCATACTTGTGTGTAAATATTGGGAAAGTGTCCACAAATGCTTAATTGTGCAAAAGGTGATCCAACTGTCTGACGGCTCTAGAACAACAAGCCAAGCGAACCACCAGGATCCAGGACCCATTACTTGGTTCGATGGCATTATCTATGATCTATTATTTATAATAGTGTATGTAAAGGAGTGACGAAAAGCAAACCCAAATCCGTTCATTCAATCAACCAAGATATGTGTCATTGCTGCTCTTCAAAACACCATTATCTGATCCGATCAATAATTTTCCTGATTCCTCTGTGATTAACGTTGTACGCAAGAGTTTATTTCTCCTATCACACCGAAAAAGGTGTGTCCCGCATGGTCGACAACGAAGTCTACTGGAGAGTAGTAAGGGGTTTAATGTGCATATATTTCAAAGACTGATATCAACTACAAGTAACCAGAAAGTCATCAACCAAACAGTGAGGCGCTTACCTCTGTGTGTGGAAGCTGTCGGGCTGAGTGTAATTGTGATGAGCCCTTTCGAAAAAATTAATTTTCATTTATATTGGCCATTGCAACCAGACTGGATCTTAACATGGTGCAACGGTTTGCGTGCCTCATTGACCCATCGAGCTGTACTGGGTGATGCCTCCGGGCACATTGAGAGCTACACCTACCAGATTGGTCAATGGTGAGAGGTCAGACAAACTCAGTCTCCTGGTCCTCCAGGTTGGAGGTTTGAAATGAGATGGCGTCCATTTCTGTAAAACTAAATCATTGGCACCTCCCCGCTGCCTTGCGGACAGGGTTTGAGCCAAAGGCTTTGGATGAGGACACTAATCGTCCTCCTGTCTAGATCTGGGCGCCTTGGCAGTATCTCATCCCACATGCAACCATTCCAATTTCTTCAAACATAAACTTCATCCTGCATCGGCCTTCGCGCAGCCTATCAAGGGTCGCCTTATCTGTTGTATACAGCAGGGCGGATAAGCGAAAACATGCTACTGCTGGCGCCTCCCTTCTTTATTTCCCACCTTTTTCTCTTACTCCCATCCCGACCCCCATTACCAACCTTCCTTCTATAATTCCCAGCTTAATTGACATCAACCGAAATGCCACTGGAGGAGAATCATCTGCAGCCACCATCCCACAGCACCTATCGGACGCCTATCGGCAAACGTCCCTTATAAGGCCACACTATCCCGTTTCCATGACGACATTCAACCTTCGCACTCTAAGACAAACAGGTTAACAGTCAGCATTCGCACGCAGCTTTCACACACGGAGTATTGACGCGTGTTGTGTCCGAAACTAGGATTAATGACTCTAACGAGGTTGTTGAATTATCTACACCCGACTTATCCTCTCGTTCTTGGTTGCACGCATCCGGAGACGCCGATGCAACACTCAGGGTCAAGCTGGTGTAGGTATCATTCTCAGCTCCGAAGCTGAGCCATCGTTGGTTGATTGGATTCCGGTGAACAGCCGTTTATGTGCAGCCCGTTTGACGACATCAGCTAAGGTTGATTCACGAAGTAGTACAAAACGCTGTTTGTTCGTGATTTCTGCTCATGCTCCCACCGACTGCAATTCAAATGCCGCAAAGGACACATTCCATCACGAACTGAACGCGCTACTACGCAGTGCTACTAGTTCAGATATTATAGCACTTGCAGAGGATATGAACACACAAGTAGGGCGTCTGAGCTCTTCAGAAGCTCAGCTGGATGGTAATTGTGGACTTAACTCCGAACGGACTGACAACGGCGAGCGTCTGCTGCAACTGTGTGCGGAGCACCAGTTGTTTTTAGTAGCACTGCTTTCAGACACAGTGGGCGCCGAAGTGCCACTTGGCGTCCATCTGTAGCTGGCCAGCGATGGACCCAAATTGACCACATAGCCATAAGTTACAGGTGGCGCGGTTCCATTCTGGATTGCCGCTCGTACTGGAGTACCTGCGTCGACTCTGATCATGCCTTGGTACGCTGTCGTTTCTCCCATGAACTTTACCGGAAGGCGCACAAAGCGTCCCCTCCGATTATCAACGGAGAAATTGTCCCAGCCCTCGGTCAGGCAAGCCTATCAAGAAGCACTGCATACCGAACTCTCGCTGTCTTGTCCTAATGACACTGAACTTCAGTGGAATAGGATCTCGGCCACTATGCACGACGCAGGAGCATCTGCTTGTGGCACTATCAGTCGTCATCGCACCAGTCACTGGATATCCGAGAGGTCCGTGAACCTGTTGGAGCTAGAAGACGCCTCCCGGCTGGCTCTGAACACAATGTAACCAGACGGGCTATTAGGCGCGAACTAAAGCGGAGCCTACGTGCTGACAAGGAAGCCTGGTGGACCAGTCGGGCTCAAGAAATGGAGGAGGCAGGAGCAGTAGGCAATTACCGCAAGCTCTTCCAGCTAATCCGCACCACTGGTCCCAGAAAACCAGGTGTCAGTGAGACAATCAGAGACAGCGCGGGTGCGCTGATACACAATAAGGAGCGCCGTATGGCACGTTGGGCTGAACACTTTGAAGATCAGTTCAGCTGGCCCCTTCCTCCTGGACCACTTCCTACTCAGGAGATGCAGGACGAGCCATGGACGGTTAGTTTAGAGCCTCCGTCGGAGGCCGAGGTCCGAAACGCGATAACAGCCCTCAATCGTTTTCGTGCCGCTGGTCCGGATTCCCTCCCACCTACACTATTTAAGGATGGATGTGAGGTCCTCTGCAAGGCACTGACCTCCTTATTCGAATGTGTCTGGAAGGAAGAGCTTGTCCTGGCTAATTGGAGCGAATGGATTATAGTGGCGATATACAAGAAGGGCTGTCGCACATACTGTGTTAACCACAGGGGTATTAGCCTAACGTCAGTTGTGACAAAATTATTTGCCTCGCTTATCCTTCGTCGCCTCACTGTTGAACGGAATCCTTGGATTAGAGAAGAACAGGCAGGTTTCCTCCCAGGACGTGGCTGTATAGAATATATAATCACTTTGCGGCAAGTGCTAGAGCAGCTTTACACATAGCACAGACCGATTTCAAGCTTCCGGTTGATTCAGTCGATCGACCAATTCTGTTCGAAATACTTGCACAGAAAGATGTTTCCACGAAGTATGTGAACATTTTCCACGCTCTATACTCTATGCTCTATACCCTATACATGCTCTATACTCAAACACTACAGACCTCATCACGGTCTACGGTGACCTGTCGGATAGCTTTGCTATCATAAGCAGCTTTCGTCAGGGTTGTCCGATTCCCGCTTTTTGTTCAAGTTCTTCGTGGATTATATCATGGATGGTTCCCTGGCGGAATCTCACGAAGTAGGCGTTGAAGTGCTGCTTGGTGAAAGGTTGGTTTGTCATGATTATGCGGACGACATGGTCTTGCTTTTCGATAATGTTGCGGTGGCATAATTAACCCTGAATAGCCTGTCTAGAGTGACCACAATATTTGCTAGGTGCTTGGCACCTTCAAAGTACAAACTCTTGACGCAGGACCACCAGCCCTTAACTGTTGCTAACGAGGAGCACGAGATGGTTGATTAATTCGCTTATCTTGGTAGCTGCATCAGCAACGATGGACGCATAGAAACTGACGTCAGGTCACGCATTGCAAAAGCCAGAACTGACTTCTTGAACCTGCGGCATCTTTGGAGACAGAAGGGAATTTCCCTTCTTCTGAAAGGCTGTGTATACAAGGCCACAGTGAGAGCCGTTCTGTTCTATGGTAGTGAGACTCGGCCCCTTCGGTCTGAAGATCTGAGGCGCCTTCATGTCTTTGATCATCCTTGTCTGCGAAGCATTGCTGGTGTCGGATGGTACCAGCGTGTCCGCAACAATGATGTGTGTAGGCGAGTACTAGGTGGTGAAAATCATGCTAGCTCCCTAGAACAACAGATAGCACCGAATAATTTGCGCTGGCTCGGGCACTTGCTACTTATGCATGGTTACCGCTTACCCAGGAGGGCCTTTTTTAGTCTGTCAAGTGTAGGGTGGCGCAAGGCTCGCGGTGGAGAGAAGTTGACTTGGCAATGGGAAATGAAGACACTGACGAGCAAACTGGGTGCCGTTGGTCCGTCTCGCCTTCCGGACTGGAGTCCACGTAACTCGCCTTGTGCTTGGCTCGAGACTTTACAGGACATGGCTCGCAACCGACACCAGTGGCGCGTCTGCTGCCGTCTCCTAATCGGATTGCCTGTTTAAACTGTGTTTGCTGCTGAGTTATCTGCGGGGTAACGGCTGATTATGACGCGGGGCAGTGAAAGCCGCAAGGAAGCTGTCTAGGCGATGCCGCCTTATCATTGCAGGATAGCCAGCTGTTTGTGAAGGCATGTTGTCTACACAACGTGTAGGCGTCTTGACGCTGAACGTTTGCTTAGGGCGTTAATGTTTTCAGGTAAATGCTACGCTGACTACGCATGAATGCTACTCTGACTACTGTTGTGGCAGTCTGTCTCACATCTCATGCTAAATATTGCTGTCTCATAGCTGCCGGACGATGTTGAACGTCTCGGCTTTGAGTGTCAGCGACATGTTACCGGTATAAACATATCGTCCCGGATTTGAAACGGGTCGCCCATCAATTCTGTTTCGAACGCAGAGTGGTGAATGTCTGGAACGACCTGCCTCAGCATATAGTAGAAGCGAACACCGTGTCTAAATTCAAGATGCTACTAGACCAACAATTTGCAGAGGCAAAGTACAGAGAGCGAAACGATAAATAAAAAGTTCATGTCCGAAAACGACGAAGGATGCAGCTACACAGAGCAACCTCTACTCGCTGCTTCGCACCAGTTCTCAGTTCTCAGTTCTCCCTCTTCTTATTCTTCGTTTCATAGGTCGTCATGGTTGTATGGCAGCGAAGCATCAGTGCAAATGTCTGATGTACGGCTATTGATGATGATGATGATGCCGTTGATGACGATGCTGAGGATGATGGTGATGACGGTTAAATTCTCACTGTCAAGAAGCCTAATGAGCAACTCTGAGCACGCTACTTGAATTCCCGGTACCGCGTAACGTGCCATCTAGAAAGTTTAAACCATTTAACTGCCGCACCTGATTTAGTTATGTCAACAACCTACTTCAACCGGATATTCACGAGACCACTGATCGCGTGCCCCATGGAAAACGAATATCTAACTTGAGATCGTAGGGGATCGGAGATGCCCTACTTGACTGTTTCAGGTTATGCGTTGCTAATCAAAAGGCAGGTGGTACAAGTTTATGGTCACAGAGCTGAGAACATACCTATTTCTAGCGGTATAACACGAAGCAGGACTCTTGGGCCGACACTGTTCTTAATATGCGTTAATGAAATCTTCGACGAAGTGCCACTCAAAGCACCATGCCTCGATGCCAATGAGACTAACATCATACGCACCTTCCTGTCGGGTGCTTTCACTGGTGGGAAGATGGTGTAGTACCGGTAAATAAAGAAAATGCGCGACCTCAACACGATTTCGAACTAATCAGTTCAAAATACCCTACCATTCAATGTAGAAAAATGTTGCGTCGTGCAATTACGCCATAGACATTACTACGTGTATTGGCTTACGCCACACATTTTGTGAACCACTTCCCAGGTGTTTGATCCTATGTGATCTTAACTGTTCCGAACAAACTGAGGTAGCTGCGAAAATCGGGAACCAGCATGTCGGACTGCTACGGAGGGCATCCAAGTGTTTTAAATACTCAATTTTCCAAGTATGTACAATTCATACAGGCGCCGTCACGTTCAATATGCCATCCAAGCTTGGCAGCCTTGGTTAAAGCGCGACCTAGGGTTGCTAGAGACATTACAACGCAGAGCTACAAAGAATACCATTGGTCTATGCAATCTGCCCTACCAGTAAAGGGTTAATTCACTCTGCGTCTTCAGTGGAGGTTACAGTTGGTTGGATATGATAATATTTGTGAATGATGTTTCGCAACTGTCATCTTCTGCGCATACATGAGTGTGATAAGCAGCATCCAACTTAGTAACCATCAGACAGTAAATCTCTCCTCTGAGCTGGCCAGATCGAAGGGAGGCGCTGAAAAAACAAGTGTGTTCTTATCGACCAACAAAATGCGTAATAGGGGATAGCTCTCAAAGCTTCTCGGATCCCTTGACTATGAAAGGTTTTTCCTGTTAACGAATATCAGTGTAGTAACATGCGAGTAGTACTATAACCTTAAATGCAGTCTAACTTGCTCGAACTAAAGCAATGCGTGAGCAATCTGAGCGCACAACCGACTGGCGGGGATGAAACATTTACTTAGTTAGTTAGTTATTTCCGTCATTCCGAAAACATTACCAATCGCAAAAATGAGGTCCAAATGCAATAAGAATAAGGAGTCATAACGGCATCAAAACATTAATGAAATCCTGTAGTGGAGAAACACACATTCTTCGGTGAAGTCAGCACAACAGCAAGCTTATATCAGTGAAATTACTTATCGGTATGTAGAATCACGAGAGCGATAACAATGTGACCAGCATTACATTATTAGTGCTGCAGGATAAAACGTTGGTTACTGACCAAATAGAGCTGTGGGGTCTTAATCAGACATTTTTGCAACTCATTCACTGTTATTAAATGGCATCCCAAGTTCACGTACCTATATTCACATTAGCTTTGATCTGCGCAATATCACTTGTGTGATCATTTGGCTCAAGTTGTGCTTTAACCCTGGTCTCCATGGTTTGCCTTCCGCATTGCTAAAGCTAGGAGGTCTAGATGTCTCATGCAAACTCCTGAACACTTTCGCTTTAGCGGTGTGAAACAGCCCCTCCCATGTCATGTTGAAGTACGAAGTTATTCTACAAGACACAAATATGGCAGTCAACAAAACATTGACAACAACCGTCCAGTTAACCACACGTATATAGCGTCAAGTGTAATGAAGAGAATAGTCAATGAACGAATTCCTCCGCTTTTGTTGCCATACAGGTTAAGTAACATGTACCAACATGGTTTTTTAATGGTTAACTCGTGCTGTTAAGAAGCCTAATGAGCAACTCTGAACACGCTACTTGAATTCCCGGTACCGCAAAACGTGCCACCTAGATCGTTTAAACCATCTAACTGCCAGCTATGACAATTCGAGTTTTCGGTCTTGTAACTTAAGAATTCGAGTCAGGCTATACACTTAATATGAAGAAAGCGTTACACAAGTACCGCATACTGGCATGCTGACTAAGTCACAGTTTTTCGGTATATCGCATCAGCTGCTGTCTTGTTCTCCCTCAAATTCAACAGGCCAACACAGACGGTATTACCAGGTAGGGCGGAACCAAAGTACAGGTCCGTCACTAGAAACTTTTTGGAGTGTGTTCTAAATGCACTAATATTCCTTCTATATCTTAACAATAAAATCTATTTTTTTTGACATGGGGGAGAACATTTTTCTGCAAATGTTATCGGAGTCATACTCTATTTTGATGCTAACGTCATATGTACCCGTCTGTCTCAGGTTCAAATGCATCTGGAGCAATTAACCGTTCGCGCCACCTAAAAAATAGAATCTGTACAGACAACCGGTAACGTTATCTTGTGTTGGTATAGTCTACTAACAAATGCACAGAAAGTAAATGAATCGCCACTTTTCGAGTGCCGCAATGTACGTTACCTCAAGTTACTACTCAAGTTCACTGAAATTGGCTTAGCATGCATTATATGGCTCAGCTGATGCCATCTAATTCATTTGCTACATTTGCGCTTATGGTGCCTTTTGAATCCACACTTATTTGTACGAATCCTGCACTCTGTGGATCTTAGCGTAAAGTTCCATTATGTTCATTGGCTCGAAAAAATACGGCCGGGTAGCACTGGAGGAAAAACAACACTTGTTTACTAAGCGGTTACTAGAAGCATCCACACTTGACTAGCACAGTAGATACAAACTGCTCTAGCTAAATCTACTGTGACTTTGCAGGCTCAACCATAGCCGCGTATTTCTATTCCAGATATTGAATAACACAACTACGAACACTGCTGAGCGATCCCCACAGTACTCTAAGGTTGACCTTGGACAAACGAGCGGACTAATCACACATGCGTGCACTCTGGAATGTTTTCACTGTTCCTCAGTGGTACTTGGTCGCACATAATTGGATCCATACCCATGTGTCTTGTTTTTACAAGCGTTATCGGGAGATGGTATTGTCTCGAGTACGTTACAGTGAATCCTACATTTACCTGGATTTGTGAACTCCGACCAGTGTGTTACCTATACCCACGTGCAAATGTTGCACAATTTCAATTGTTGGACTCTAAGCTTCATTTCACTCGATAAAGCATTTTGGCTGCGTTCGAGCACCCTTTGACTCGTTTCAGTCCAACACTGTGTGAATCAGCTACCGTGTAATCCTTGTTTTTCCGTACTTGATGCACTCATCTCCTAGGCCTTGCGATCAATAGATCCAGCCATGTAGATCCGTTAACCACGCCACCGTGGGACTTCAACACATGGTTCGTCCAGCATGTGTCTACCGATTTTCATTGACGCACCGTAAATTATCAAACGTTGGGCGCCCTGAGAAAACCCGAGGAATCTTAACGGCAGTCAGGAGATCTAGTCGGATCTCACACGATGCTTTACGCACACAATCGCGACGTCTGCTTACCCCTCATTACACTGCGCTGTATGCGATGAGGTGCATACTACGCAAAATTGAACGAGTGATATATTCTGGTCAGTGTTTGAGGGCAGTATGTTTCCCGGACCAAGATAAGCTTTGGCATTCTTGTCCTTTATCCGTTGGCTGCATTCTCAGCAATGGAATACGAGTTTACACTCCTGTCGGTGATGTTCCTGCAACCGGAACGCCGTAGCGTGCCTGAGGCTCAGCGCGTTCAAGTTATTCAGCTGTATAGCTAATGTGACTTAAACGCCACCAAAACAGCCTGAAGATATAACAGTCTAAACACTGGAAAGTGACTTGTCAGCAGCCGTCACGTGCTTCCATTGGCGAATAAGTTCCACAAACGAGGCGACTGTGGGACGCCAGAAAACCCGGGGGTCCTCGCACTACTACTGCAGATTATGTAGCTTGCGCCGTTGTATGTGTAGTATCTGAGAGGCCAGATCTCAGCATACGTAGCAGCGCCCACGATTGTGAAACCACATGCTACGCGGTTCAGAAGAGTTTGGACGAAAGCAAACTTCGTTGGTTTCGTATACTCCAGCTTCAGGTTTTGAATCCAAACGATCAGGATAAACTGAATGCATTTTGCCGTTGCTTTTTGCATCACATGTGCATTCACTCCGTAATGTTTACGGATGAGTCCGTTTTCCATTTGCATGGAACGGACAAACAACATTACTGGGCTAATTCAAATCCACGCAGATACACAGCGTCACATATTCTGTATAGCACCAATCTGATGGTTTGGGCTGGAATTACTGGTCAAAAAATGGTTAAACCATTTTTCTTTTCTAGGAAAATGACCGGTAAGTTGTTTTACGTTACGCAACCCCTACTTTTGCTAACATTGTCGTACAAGGAATTGCTTAAGACTTGCGAACTGCCACAGTTGGAGGCGGAGGTAGTTCGCAGTACCCTATGGTTGCAGCCTGATGGTTCACTAGCACGTTATGCTCAATCGGTGCAAGAATATCTTTGCGAGGAATTCGGCCGACGTTGGATCGGTCGTGTAGGCCCCATCGCGTGGCCCGCAAGGTCACCCGACTTAAACACGCTGGATATTTCTGTAGGGATATTTAAAACGTAGGGTTAACGAAAACAAGCCGATTTCCCTCAAGCAATTGTAGCAGAATAATGTGGAGGCATGCCATGCCATCACCACCGTAACGTTGCAAAAGTGCTGGCTAACTGTACCAAGCGATTTCTGTACTCTAGTCAGAATGCAGATGGACACTTTCAACATCTGCTTCCATGATATCTATGTCCGTCTAACCTTGCATCTGTAAATATATCTATCATCAATTGCACAAGACTTGAAGATCAACTCGGTCATTGGACGAAAGCTGCCAATGATAGGTCGGGGCGAGCTTAATTCTATGAGCATTGCCTGCTTCTTCTGTAGTCTGCTGCACCCCGAACGCCGTGATAATTTTGGGGTATCAGACGCGTAGATTAAAGCCTACACATTGGTTCCGTTGGTGCAATTGTTCTCTATTCCACACCGGAGCCATAAATAGGAGATTATTGGGTTCTCCGCTACGTCATTTATAGATAAAATAGTTATCTGTCATGATTCTATTGCACATCTAGCTTCTTGCCTGTAGTAGAGGCTTTCGTTTAGGTACTGTGCAGCTTATCGATCCTTGTCAATGCGCCTAGTCTATGCAACCTCGGTGATCCATGTTTTGTTCCGCCATGTCTCCGCTTGAGGGCTGCTACCCAGATGCCCTAGAGACTTGGTCAGGAAGGTACTTCAACATGGCAGTTGCTAATTTTACTTTAAAAGAGATGGACTATTGGTTTTTAACCCAGTTGTCCTTCTCTTTGCACTCATGATTTGGGTTGTTTACTATCAGGTATGACATTATCGGGTCGCCGCGTACTCTGCGATACCGTCAGCTTAACACTCTCAAACGTTCTAGTCTTTTCTTAAATGATAGATTGCTCATTTCAATGACGTATTTAGCGTCTCGATGTTGAGGTCGCTCAAGTGCGGTAAGGTCATGCTTTAACCATGGCTGCCACGCCTGAAATGCGTATTCGTCTTGGTGGCCAATGTACGCACTGGGCATCTATTGCGAAATAGAGATGTCGAATTGTACGAATGCTCATCCCAGCATCCCGACGTCTTGCTTACCAGTTAGCGATAATTTTTCGGATTGCTGGGAACAACTCAACTCAATTTTAACCACCACCCCCAGGTAGCGTTCGACGGAAGATCGGTGCAGTACTTGCATCCTCAGCATGTGGCAGTAAACACTCTGTTGTCGTATGGAGAGAACCTTGCATTTGCTCACGTTGAAATTCTGTAGGTTTTCGTTTGACTACTGCTTTGCCACTTGCAAGTCAGGCTGCAGCATATCCGAATCGGCGTCCAACTGAATCCTTCTTTATATCTTAATGTCGTCAGCAAAGAATGGGAAACCTGAACTGGTAGTCTGTGTCAGGTCGTTGATCAATAGTAAAAATAACCGTGACCCTAGGAAAAAGACCTGAGGCACATCACATTCTGCATGTATAGGGTCGGATAATGAGTTTCGAACTCAACCCACCAGCTACCGTTGTAACAGAAAGTTGGTGATCCAGGCTAAAAGGAGTCACCGGTGTTACTATACTACAGCTTGGAGAGAAGAATCCAATGCTCCATCCAGACGACTTAATGTCTGCGAGAAATCCAAGAAGGCCACATAATAGTTTTCTCCAGCGTCAGCTGACTCAGTCCATCTACACCGGACTATGAGTAAATTTGCTGTGCCTAATCGCTATCGACGAAAGCCGTGTTGCTCGGAGCAAGGATGTTGCAGCTTTCCGTATATCATACAAATGCATCGGCAACAATGGACTCCATGACTTTGGACAATACAGGATGAAGTGATACCGATAAAAGAACCGAGTCAACGGTTCTACCAATTGTCATGACGCCCCTTTCAGTGCTTCTGGGCGAGTAGTATGGACACCAGGGGAGCTGTGGTTACGCAGAAATATAAGCTCTTGCAGGACGGCTACCGCGATGAAAATGATGCGACTGAGTCCCTGTGTGGGGTAACCAAATGGAAGAACACCTGATGGTATGTCCCCTTAAATGTAAATTCGTATTGCGTTCGTGAATGCCATGTTGCAGGTTGTAATATAGCTACACTTCTGGAAGCAGCTGCACTAAAGCAGGTGTTACTGTATGCATCTGTGACTTGCCCAGTTTGTACGAAAGACATCAAACTTTTGGTCGTCTTTGATCATCGGGTCTCACGAAGTATTGCACGCAGCTGGTTAGAACACAGATGGAGCAATGCTGAGGTCCGCCAGTTCGTTTTGCGCAAGAGACCCTCCGGTGCCACACATCAGTGTCTGTTGAAGCTGATTCGCTAACGTTAGTTAGGTCATGTACTCCGTACACCAGTTAACCGCCTTCCTCGGCGAGCGTTATGCACCGTCGCTACGCCAAGTTCAGTGAAACCAAGTGGTGTTTACTCGAGGACGTGGCATAGTGGTATGAAGAAATTGACAGAGAGATTGCTCAGGCAGGTGCGTGCCGTCTTCGTTGTTGGGGGCCTCGTGCTAGTCCAAACCAACGGTTAGAGACTCTATCGGATATGGTGCAGTGTCGGGATCAGTGCTGCGCTTGCATTCCTTCTCTTGCGTTTAATTGTTCATACTTCAATGCCATTAGCTTCATGCATCTCGTTCTTGCATCCATTCTGTAAACACCATATTTGAGTTTAACCGCATTTACTTATCATTATTCCTTTTTGCCACTCTGGTGACGCGAGTCGTGGCAACTACATCCAGGACATTTCGCTGCCTGGATCGTTGTTTATCAACTGCGCTATACTGAACTGAAAAAACCGGGTAATATTTAATTACCGTAGCTTATTTAGAAAAGAGAAATTCCAGATAGCACTTGGCTCACTTAACAAGAAAACAAAATACTAAAAGCGAGAAACTATTTCTCTACCAAGTCGCTGTTATTCCTATTGTGAAAAATCTAGTTGAAAGTGGTACCTTTTATCCTGCAGTAGTTATTTGGCAGCTAGTTTTCAGTCTACCGTTGTGGCCAACCTAATTGTGTTTTAACATTGCCTTAGATACAAATACGGGCGCATCGAAAACTTATTGCTCACGTGTACGTCAGTCTACTTTAATGAGAACATAGCTGAGATGAAATAGCGTCAGTTGTACAACACTTGTACGTTCGTTCGACAAAGCGATGCCCAATTTTTATCACAGTAGACCCTGTACTTCACGGTACCTTCAGTGTTACGGCTAAATATCCGACAGTAGAACGCCCACAGGCATCCAGTTTTCCGCAAAACATCCTGCCCTCAAACACTGGCTAGCCGAACAACCTCCTCGTGGTGCCAGCTGGGTGGTTCGGGTAAATCCCGTTCCAGCAAATGGTTCGGCGGCCGTGTTCCAGGATGTGGTGGGATTTCGCCTGGCAAGCGTTCTCCCTATAAAAAGCCACAAGTATCCGTCTAACAACACTGTGACGTGGCGGATGTGACTCGCCACTAAATAAAGTCACTGCCTCTTCACTTTTCCGGAGGATCATTCACACATCACGTACGTCATCCGATTCAAAGCGTTCCATTGATTCCCCTCTTTGATGGCGAACACAACGAACAAAAGCACGCACAGTCACATTTACCTACTCACACAACATGTCCCCTTCCAAATACACAGTTAAACATAGTTTTACATCTCAACACACACAAAATTCCTATACTATTGGTCAAAATGTACTAATTTGTGCAATTGCCGATCATACATGTCTGTAATACCATGATCACGCCCTTGATGGTGTGCCTCGCAATGACTAGAATAAACTATTTATTTATTTATTTATTTATTCATCGCGTGCAAGGCCATGAAATATGGATACAAAGACCCCGCGCTTGTATGCGTAGTGCATCGTGTGAAATCCGATTGGATCTCCAGACTGCCGTTAGGATTCCTCGGGGTTTTCTCGGGGCGCGCAATGTTCGGCAATTTACGGTGCGTCAATGAAAATCGGTAGACACCTCCCGGACGCATCATTGACGGGCGGAATCTATTGACATGAAGGCGAATGGCATACAGTCATCACCCAGCCGTCACCGTGTGATCCTGAACTCGACAAGGGGATATGACTTAAGGTGTTTTCGCACTCAGAGCACTCATCTAACGTGTATCACTCACACCACCAACTTGACTCACAGCGTTTGTATTCACTCTACCAGTGTAAACATTTGAACAAACTACAGCCGCAAAAATTGAAGAACACAAGTTAACGCATCGTTTGCCCACGGAAAGTTGGACCTAAAGCTTTGGCATTAGACGATAAATGTGGTGCAGAAAGCTTTGTTAAACTTGTGCAATTCGGCATAGTTTGCACAAACTGCCCTACAGAATATCATCTTATATATGCTTCCGTTAATCTCAGGGAATTAATGCAACTTAATGATATGATTGCTTCCTTCTGGTTCTGCTCTGTGTGCACGGCTGTTCCACTCGGCAAATTTATACCTGGGTTGGCACAGAAGTGAAACTGACAACAATTATAGAGTAGGTATACCGCTGTGTGAACTGTCCCATACAAACCAGACAAACCAGCGCCTAGAATTCGATGCTCAAGATCCAACTCAAATTCTGAACAGTGTAGCCAGACCAAACATGCGCAACCATCCAGGATTAGGTACCCCGATGCTAGGAGCTGCTTAGTAAAATGCTTTTGCCACACCTACTACACCAGAGTCATGCGTCACATCGGCTACTGTTGGACGACTGACAACATACTCGTCCGTTGCTGCTAATCATTTGACAGAATCATCTCCGACCGTAGTCCCTGTCAATGTCAGACTGGGTTCAGTTAATAGTACAGATAAGGTTAATAGTACCAACCCCACCACGGAACGCAAAACCCACTCAGCCGTCCAAACAAAAAAGCATCAATATGTCCCTCCAGGAAAGGGCACACCAACCAATATCATAACGCTCTGACTGATATATGCCCCAATGTGACTGAAACCGGGACCATCTCCATAAAAGACAGGCTGCTAGACAACAGGAGACAGTGGTACTCCCTGTGTTAACTAATATGGTTCCAAGCTAAGCCAGGCATTATGGTACGTCTTGTTCATCATCCAAACTCCGTACGCTACGGTGAACCGCGATTACTCCAGGTAACACTTCATTCAGGTCCTGATGCAGAAGCAGTTCTCTTGTCAGCCACTCGCCTCCGTACCGACTCATTCTCTGTTCGAAACTTCCCAGGTATTCCTTGAAGCAAACTCCAGCAATGCAATCAAATACAAAAAGACATAAAATCGATCCTTGTCCACGGTGCCTCCGAGCTGCAGACATTGAACAAGCTAGAGGCCAAAGCGTAGGACTGTGAGGAATGGCGTTTTATTCATGAAGTGTTCTTACTCAAAAATCTTATCTTCAATTCGACATCAAATTAGCGCTATCACCTAACTAAACATGTGCTCAAAGAGTGCTAAAGTAACAGTACAATCCAAAATGATGGTAGAAAATGAGATCGAAATATGGCACCAAAAGCTAAAAGTCTGCCATATGAAATGCGTACAAATGGCATAGAGACCCGTCCACAAATGGGCAATGTAACACGAACATTCAGTTCAGCAGTACAACTCCGTTGCCTTGCAGCGCAGAACAGGGACAGTATCCAAAATCTCCGGCAGCTGAAGAAGGACAGGGGGTCATACCCTTGCTGGTATAGGATATTCTACATAAAAACCCGGAATGGCCTTAGGGTTTGTGTTAGCGGTACTACAAAAATACGACCGGTAACCGACCCCAGGAGAGTCGGTATAATCCTTTACCAGAAATCAGCATTCACTAACACCATGCGAACTTCCGATTCCATCACTTGTTTTTATACCAATCCACAGGATCTGCTAAATAAACCAAGCGAACTTCGGATTCGTCAAGTCTCCACGTGTTGGGACCTAGTTATGGTCACCGAAAATGGCTGAACACGAAGATGACGAATGCCGAGATTGAACTCCCCGGCATGACTTTCTTACGAAACGATCTACCTAGCCGAGGTGATTGAGTGTTCCTGTATTACCGATGCGGCCTCAGGTTGGTATCATCGATACAGAAACGCAAGTTATCGATCCTCTTTGGTGTCATATGCACCTAATACGTGATGCTGTTTGTTTGATAGCAATATTTTACTGCCCTCCAATGTCCACCTTTGAAATAGATCACCGCTTTAGCTGCTACGATGAGACGAGTCTTGACATGACCACACAGTGATATCCTTGTGGTAGGGGAATTCACACTGCATGCCTTCATAGTCCCAGCATAGCTCAGTGACTAATTAAAGGCTGACTTGCAAAAGTTAAGCACCGATGTTCCGCTATACAACCAAGTCACCTCTCCCACGCGATTCAGAACAGGTGAATCACCAAATATTTTGGACCTTCTACTCACAAACGAGGAGCTAACGGTTAATGCTGTGACCATAAATGCACCACATGCTCGTTTCGATTACGCGATGTTGTGCTTTTGTTTTATCCACTACGAGTACCTCCGTGAGAATAAGGACGAAACTTTCGTCGTCACCCTTTCCGATATCCTGTTCGAGTTCGTTCAATAAACCGACTGACCCTTCGTAGCCACGCAGCTGCTAGAAGTCGGCTGCCTGGTGCTTGCCACGCAACTCACCGCGCTAGTGCAAAATGCGTCGGAAAGCAACGTCTTATGCCAGAAGCAAATGAAGTCCTTCCTGTGAAGCCGCACTAGAAAACACATAGCCTTAAGGGGTCCAACCTGTCGCGCTTATAAAGCTTGTCCGAGTAATCAGACCTGGAATGCTTACACAACTTAACCAAAACACTGAGTCAAGTTGATTCTAGGAAACAAACTTCGGCGCCAACGGAATTTAGCGACGAAATTCAGTACAAATCATAACTTCCTGTACAGGCACATCAACGAACTCAGCTGTGTGCAGCGCGAGAGCCCAGGTTTACGCTCAATAGGTGGTCTGGTGCGAAATGCGGAAGAAGCAGCCAACTTGCTTCGCCAACCTTTCATCCACACTTTCCAGAGTGAGTACTTATCTCACCCGCTTTTGACAATGCTCCTACCACCACCAGGGTTGAACCACGTGTCATTCACGGCAACCAATTTGGTGAAAAGATTTGTGTCACTGTGCGTGCACAGCTCTCTTGGAGTGAACGGCAACAGACCGTAGGCATTGAAGACAGCCACCATGAACATTGCCAAACCTTAGCTTGGTTCTTTCTGTGATACCTTGGTGAAATCTAGGGACATGGCATAAACATTCCAAGTTACAATAGTGAGAAAATTATGGAGCCCTCGAACTACGGTCCAATCACCTTCTTCTCAGTGTTATCCAAAGTAATGAAAGGTATAATCGCACATCATCATCATTCATTATATACATCAGCTAGAGGTGGGAAAACACCTCCGCTATTGTACCGCAATACATGAAAGAAATACAAACATACATGGTTGGCGGCATCCGGTTTCGCATTTGCCTGTCACTGTGGCAAGCCACAGGACGCCTGCGCCTACAGAGGGACCATGGATGGCTTGCGCTGCACCACCCACAGCTCCAACCACACACCACATATCCAGTGTAAACCCGAAGGAATAAGACCGGGAGGCATGCGGATGGGAACCACGCTTCATCAACGGAACCGGCCCACACTCCTTCACAGGCAAACACAAGCACACTGTATTCGGGAATCAAGCGCACACAAGGCGGTGGCTGGACCGTAGTCCGCTCCACACTGACTGCATGGAACCACTCTTTGATCCTAACACGGCCACAAGGACCGTGCACCCTGTCCCCTCCATCAACGACCAACTGTCTCCTGGAGCCAGTATGGACGAGGTAGTGGGTAATAGACAGGTAGGCACCTTGTCAACATGCACATCCAGCGCATCCACACCGGGGATTTCAAACAACAGCCAAACACTTGAGAGAGAGAGAAAGAAAAAGAAAAAACGAAAAACTCGATTAATGCATAAGGAAACGGTGATATAAACCTTAAGTAAATAGCATATGTAATAAGTTGTTTACAAACAAATCCTAGCTAAGTGCACGAGGTCAGGAAATATAGTTCACGGAATGCCACGAACACAAATATGCTACGGAAATGGAATACAATTGGCTTAGGCGAGGTGTGTAAGTTAATGGAATAGAGTACTGGTAGACATTTATATGAGAAAGAAAAGCATTAAGGCACAAACTGTGAGCCCACCACCTGAAATAAAGAGACTTAGCATGCAAGCATGCGGTTAGTAAATCGAATTCAGCGTGCCTACAAACGCTGCGCCGGCTCGCCGTAATTCTCTGCAGGACCCGTCGTCGCTTCTGTAGTGGCCCCAAAGGACCTAGCTCATGGCCCACTAGACATTTATATGAGAAAGAAAGGCATTTGGAGAGAATCGAAAACCCACCACCTAAAATAAAGAGACTTAGCATGCAAGCATGCGGTTAGTAAATCGAATTCAGCGTGCCTACAAAGGCTGCGCAGGTGCTGCCTGCGTTCACTGCGGGACCCGTCGGCGCTTCGGTAGTGGTCCCGAGTGACCTCTCTCATGGCTCACTAAGCCTGCCTGACTAAGGCACTCGCGACCGCATGTTCTGCAGCACCATGCGCTCGATGTCGATGGAGTACAATTCAATGGTGCATGCCGCTTCCGCACTTGCCGCTTCTTCTCTGCATGCATGAGGGCTTTCTCCTGCACTTCAGCAACCGCCTTCGTGATTAGATCGCGCCATGAACCACGATCAACCGCCTTCGATTCCCATGATCTGCAATCAAGATTAGAACGTGTGAGGCTCACTTTAAGCATGTCCTGGTAACGTAACTTTGGTTTCCCCAAGTGCCGCTTCCCTATACTCAGCTGACCGCATAAAAGTTATTTCGGTATCCGCGTCAAATCCATACGGCTCACATGACCGAGCCATCTCAGGTGTCTCAGTAAAAGTATGCAGTCCACTGCATACATCCCACTTCGGCGCAACACTTCCGTGTCTGCAACTCTGTCGCCCCAGCCGATCCGCAAAATTCGTCGCAGACACTGCTGATGGAACCGCTCGAGATATCGCACATCCCGACGGTACATCGTCCACGTTTCACTGCCGTATAGAAGAACGGACAGTACCATGGATTTGTACACCATCAGCTTCGTGCCAATGGTAAGCTGATGATTGTTCCACACTCGGTACTCAAGCTTCCCGAATGCTGCCGCTGCCTTCGACACGCGATTACGCAACTCAACGTGTAGCTGTTGATCAGTCGACATCACACTCCCAAGGTAGCTGAAACGGGAGGTGGTTTCCAAAACTTCAGCACCAATGCTGATTCGCGGCAATATTGAAGATTGCACCTCCGGTGATGGCTGAAAGAGACAGACAGTTTTGCTTGTGTTGATGGTGAGCCCGAATTTGGTCGCTGTCGAAGCCAGAGCACTAGTCATGTGCTGCAACTCATCCGCGCTGTGTGAAAACAACGCACAGTCGTCAGCAAACAGCAACATACGGATAGTTGTCTCACAGACTAGCGTTCTCGCACCGAAACGACGGATGTTCAGCAACCCACCATCAATACGGTGCTCCACACGAACACCGTAAGCACAAGCCGCATCAAATCACAAGACATCATTGCATGAAGATATATATTAAACAGGGCAGGAGCTAAGACACAGCCTTGCTTCACACCAGAGACAACTGCAAAGTCATCCGAGGTCTCTCCACTCAGCTGCACCCTCGCCCGCATACCACTGTGCAGACATTCAATTAAACTTACAAACTTACGCGGGCAACCAAACTGACCCAACACCAGCCACAATGCCTCGCGGTTCACCGTATCAAATGCTTTGGTGAAATCAACAAAAAGTGAGTACAGTGGCTGGTGTCGTTCTCTGCACTTTTCCTGCACATGACGAGCTGCAAACACCATAGCTATAGTGCTGCGACCCGAACGGAATCCACATTGATCTTCCGCCACGTTAGGTTCCACAACCTGACTCACGAGGCGATTGAGCAGGATTCGGGCAATCACCTTGCCCACACAACTCAGCAAGTTGATGCCACGATAATTCGTGCAACATTGCTTGCTACCTTTACCCTTGTACAGTGGTAGCACAAGGGCATCCTTCAGCTCAGGAGGCACCTCCTCCTCAATCCACACGCGCTTCACCAAGTGGTGCAGCGCAGTCAACAACGCGGGTCCACCGTGTTTCAATACTTCAGGTGGGATCCCGTCACCTCCGGCACATTTGCCGTTTCGCAGCTGAGCAAGTGCTCTCTGCGTCTCATCCAGTGTCGGCGTATCCGCCAGATCCGCCTTCACATCATGCTGCTTCAGGCCGTTCAATGTAGGCCACTCGATCTCTGAACGGTAGTTCAAGAGACAGTCAAAGTGTTTCCGCCAGATCTGCATTATGTCTGCAGTCTGTGTGCAGGTAGCGCCTGAACTACCATCGATCAGCGTCCTCAGCGGCTCCAATCTCGGTCCATACACCGCCTTCAAGGAGTCAAAGAATTCCTTGTGTTGGCGGCGTTAGGCGTAGCATTCCATCTGCTTCGCCTTCTCCGTCCACCATGCATTTTTAATGCGACGGAGCTCTCGGGTCAGTCGCCGTCGAAGTTTGCGAAACTGACTACTCTTTCCCAAGTCGCTGGGGTCTGCAACATGTGCAGCAAATGCTGCATTCTTCTCTGACACCAATGCACCAATCGTCACATTGTTGTCATCAAACCAATCAGGCCGCTTACAGTTTGCGCGCCCAATGGTCTCCTCGGCAGCAGCTGTCACCTGGTCGCGAATGTGGTGCCACAGGTCGCCCACTGTGGCTATGCAGTCCACATCACCACACAGGCGTGCAGCCATCGCCTTCTCCAGCTCAGTATGTTTCGCTACAGTACCGAGGGAGAGAAGGTTAAATTTACTCCGATTCACGGCGGGAGTGCAATACATGGATTTACGAAAATATATGTACAGTTTGGTCCGCACCAACTTGTGATCAGTGCCACACTCAGCTTCACGCAGTACACGTGTCATGCGCACTTCACGCATATCACGCTGACGTACGATGACATAGTCGAGCAGGTGAGCGTGACCACTCCGTGGGTGCGTCCAAGTTGCTATATCATTCGCACTCAGTGCAAACCGAGTGTTCGTGATGGTCAGGCCGTGAGTGGCACACAGTGAGAGCAGTCTGTCACCGTTCGCATTCGCTGAACCAATGCCATGCGAACCGATAATATCTGTCCACACCGATGCATCACGCTCAACGTGCGCGTTGAAATCACCCAGCAGAAATAGTCGGTCACTGCTCGGCACAGACCGTATCACGGAGGATAACTCAGTGTAGAACTGATCACGCGTGTCATCAGGATAACACATGATCGGACCGTACGTGCTTATGAAAGTAGCAAACCTACCTCTTCCGAGGCGCAGGCGAACAGTCATCAGTCGCGCGCTGATGCCCGTTGGTTCACCCACCAGCTGGCCATGGAGGTGATCGGATATTGCAAATCCGACCCCATGTTCACGTGGTGCTGAGGCGGCGTTCCCCACCCAATAGAATGTGTAACCAGCACCTGCTTCATGTAACTTACCTTGCTCAGCGAGCCGAGTTTCACTGAGCGCCGCAATATCGATGTGGTAGCGCGCCAGCTCCATCGCGACCAGCGCAGTGCGTCGCTCCGGGCGCTCGCTGGAGTTCCGGTCCAGTAGTGTGCGCACGTTCCAGCACCCGATGTTGAGTGCTTTGCGCGCAGGCATACGATTGTATTGGTGGGCAATCGCACTCGAGGTGGTCGTTGTGCTTCGGAGGTTTGCTTGAGGGACTCCACCCGGAGTCTTTGGCTCAATAGCCTGACCCACAAGGCAGTGGGTGATTTGGAGGTTTGCTTGAGGGACTCCACCCGGAGCCTTTGGCACAATAGCCTGACCCACAAGGCAGTCGGTGGTTTGGAGGTTTGCTTGAGGGACTCCGCCCGGAGCCTTTGGCTCAATAGCCTGACACAAAAGGCAGTGGAGAGCAGGTCCAGCTCGGGACTGTGATTGCAGAGACAGATTGGGATCTTCTTGACGGCCGTCACACGCAGCCTTTGAGGTTCTGGAACAATTATCATATGTTTTGCGACCGTAGTAGGATACGCACCTGCGACCACGGCCAGACGCAGGTGGGCTTTTGGCGGGTTTGCACCAATTTGACCAGGAGCTGCCTGGTTTGAGGCGGGCAGTAGCAAACCATTTAACACCCGGAGGTGTCCTCCCACCGTCAGAGACAATGCGTGGCCCTCGTGCTCTACGCCAATCGAGCATTGAGAATATAACCCGTAAACCTGTTGTCTCCCATGGCTAGGTTTTACGGGAAGTGGGCCATCGACCACTTCCTAACCTCAGGAGAGGATGGACTAGGATACTGCCAGGGCGCCCACTTCAGACAGGAAAACGACTCGGGTCCTCAGCCAAAGCCTTCGATCAAATGGACACCCGAAAGGCAGCGGGTCTAGCACATGGTCAGTTAGCTGACTCATGCGGATTGGTGTCCTGGATCT
>OX104062.1:49104383-49157019 GCA_944474145.2 Dicrocoelium dendriticum
CCCGTAGCACTCACAACGCTGTATTTAATGATAATTCAATAAATTGTGGATAAAATGGTCCATTTATAGTAAACTATTACAAATACATTTAGTATTAATGCAACAAAATTGTATTTTTTTATCTGTGTGCTGTGCTAAAAAACAAAAAGCACCTCCTTCAAGTTAATCTGCCTTTGTGCAATAAAACGGACCCGACTGTTGACCTAGACCTTTTATACGGACCGCTCAGGCATAGAGCATCTGTTAACGATATAGTTAAAATGAGCACAGCATACAATGACAACCATGCTGCCAATGTTAAACTTTAATTTGTTTATTGGCAGTGGGGTTCGAATGTACATAATGTAAGAGCGAAATAACAGCTTTCGTAGTCTCCAAGTTCAAGTGTTCCTGGAACAGCACGGAATTCCCGTGAACGCTTCTTCGTAAGAGCATTCTTGCTCCAGGGTACATACCGACCGCAATTCCGGCAATTTGAGAGAGCCCAAGAAACATGCGCGTATCACACCATTGCCAATTAATTAATGCCACCTGAATGGAAATGGCTGTGCAAATAAATGCAACAAAAGTTGGCAATAATCGGAAATATAAATGTACAGAGTAAGAGCGATTGTGGATGCACTTAAAGTGTTAGAGGAAGAACTGAAACTGCAACTCAAGTGCATCGAGTTTTTGCTCAAACTGCTTCAGTGTTTGTGTTGACTCCACCCACACCAATAATGCATTCTGGGATTCAACTACGCTACGTGACAGACGAAAGTCGCTCATGACCACATCCGATCGTGGTTTGTGCAACTTCATAGAAGAACCACGGAGAGATGCTAGTGGGGTTGGCTCAAAAGGCCCATCAACATCAGGCCATTCCTACTTTTCATAATACGTTAATTCAAAATCGTCGCCACCATGTCGGCAACAGTGTAGCGAAAAAATTCCAAGCTTAAGTAATACCTGGAGGCGTTTCAGAAAATTATGCGTAAGGTCCCGTTCTTTCTGGGTATTAAATGCAGACAAATTTATGAAGCTGTCCTCAGCATTCTTTCGGCTCCATTTGGAATACTGCGTCCAGGCTTGCCCGCGCTGCCTTTTTCGGGACAAAATGGAGCTGGAGTAGGTTTTGAGGGTAGGTACCAAAATGGCCGCGCGGTTACGGGGCAATTGTACCTCGAGCGGCTACTTAGCCGGGGTATGTTTTCAATGCACCACCAACGGCTTCGATGAGACCTAATTCTTACTTACCGCAAGTTAACGGGAAAGTTGGACTGGACTCGAGCTGGCTAGTTAGTCCGGCTAGTTTGCCTTGTCTTCGCGGTCTATCCAAGAATCTACACAAGCCGCGTTCCGACCGGATCAAGGCGGGAACCCGGTTATCACGTAAGGTTACCTTGCGTTGGAACGCGCTTCAAGAAAGTGTAATTAATGAACCTTCGGTTTAGGTTTTCGAGCGTCATTTAGACTCACTTGTGTTGTAAAACCATAAGATTCCGTTCTCTGACTATATTCATTTTCCAACTTGGTGTTCATATTCTCATTCTCCACACTATTTGGTAGTATCCTTCGTTTAAATGATATTCCTTCCTCTTTATCTTCCACGTTCTTCCTACGTCTTCCTTACTTCGCGCGACCTACACAGCGGGGACTGCTAGTGCAGATAAAGTGGGCAGTAATTGCTTGAACAGGGTGCGGTTCGGGTGTTCCCTTTTAGATCCATGAAGACCTCCTAGCGCCTTACGGTTTCCTGGCTCAACAATCCGTTCAAAAATGTACACGCAAAGGCGTTTCCTATCGTTCCAGGCGCTTCTGAATCGGAAACACAGGCGCAATCTTTTAGGGCCGGCCCGCTGAAGTCCGGATAACGTCTGGTGAACAGCGCCGTTGTAATGATCTCGTGCGATCTGTGGACCAACCACAGCATTCAGAAGTCTTTGCTGTCAGCCTTCTTCCAGTGCTCACTGGATTTGAAATCATACGAAATAAAAACATGCAAGGTCAACCTGCTGCGCAAACTGTAGTATCCCCCCACCCAAACAGATAGCGTGTGGGGTGATCGCTTACTTCTATGTACTGCACTGAACACTTGACATCATCGACAAGCATTTGCAACAGCGTATTCCGGGTTCAAAGTCTAGCAAGGGCCTGCTGTAACTACTGGTACCATCGCCGTTGGTCACTAGGCAAACGAAGTTCAAGTCACCAGCAACCACGAGGGTGGCTACGCCTTAAAGTTCGGGTAACTCATTTATATAAATTACTAGTTATTTTCGACTTTGAGAGAACGCCCATGGAGGCATTATCAGGTAAGTGGACGGGTACAGGAGTTTCGTGACAGTTGTAAAAGCGATAGCAGAAAGCTGTTCAGAAGTTTATGCTTGAAACTGTACTGAGGGTAGGAATGTAAACAAATAATTGGTTTGTCGTAAGCTCGGGGTGGGTTGGTAAGGAAAATTCAGCCAGCTATATATTGCATTACTACGTCAGCCAAGGATGGCGCATCACGCACAACCACCCGACTTGCGAACATTTCCATCCCTTCACCTCATATCCGATGTTAGTTCGGCCTTACATGCTTGCAACCTCTCCTTTTGTATTCTGATCGTCATGCTCTGCCACCGCTTCTTTCATCTGTTGCTCTCTACTATGTCTGCTAATTTTCAGGTAGCCTTCTAGCTCCTGTCTAACACCCATTCCAAGATGCATTCCTCCATTTACGTTGGGACGCCAATCGGCTCACAACCATCCGACTTGCCAACCTTTTCTTTCCTTCGCCTCATGCGTGAGGTTCCTATGGTCTTACATTCTAAGTGTCATCTACCTCCGGATCCTCATTTTTGCTGCTTGTTGTTCCCTAATGGTAACACAACTCTCAAGTATAGCTGCACATTCTGGAGAGCCAACGGGCCTTGACATCTTCCCATTTCATCTTAACGGGCTTCCAGTTGACTTGCAGCGCTGTATACCACATAACCATCTCATCAACTGACGTTCCGGTCCCTCCCACCTTATGCATGAGGTATCTTTGGCCATACATGCTTATTATTATTATTATTATCTACCTCTGTGTTCTAAATGCCAGTATATACTGCTTCCAAACGCTATCTGTTCCACTCTAGTACGACCGCTAAGCCTCGATAAACTACCAAGCTTGTGACTCATTTCCGTTTTGTCTTTACAGGCCTCTTGGATTTGGATGTTGCATCTCTCGCGACCGTAGGAATTCCCGGCAACTTCCTGACTTCATCTTATGTTTGAAGTCTCCGTGGCCTTACCTGGTTGTTATTCTCAACTCCTCGCTTACGCACGTCGATGCCTGTAGCTTCCTAGCTCAGTCGGTTTAACCCTGGTGCGACTGATAGGCCTCGAAGAATCACCTGGCCAGTGGTCCACTCACCATTAATCTTAACTGACTATCCTCTGTATTGTTCCGCCGCATAACTCACAGCCATCCGACCTGCGGAACTTTTCATCTTTTCACCTCATGCTTGTTAATTCTTTGACCATACATCCTCAAATTACCTCCATCCGGGTTGCGAATATCGTTGTCCACTACTTCACAGCACTAGCTGGTGATCTCTAATACCACTGTTACGTCTTGAGGACCCACCTAGGTTATTGCTCATTCACATTTCGCCCTTACAGGCTACTATTGCACTGTAAAAACCACCTGGGATTTGAACACTTATACTCTCTTGATGACGCTGCCAAGCGTAATCCGCCACCCCTTTTCACTTTTGGAGCTGGCTCTGCAACCGCTTTCTCGATTCACGGTTAACCCGGTTACCACCTTGCTGTCCTCTGCAGTCTGTATTACTTGTAGGTTTTACTGTAGAAATACACCTTGGGGTGGAACACAGTAGCTTTGGGCGATGCAGCCCATATAATTCGGAAACCTCAGGTCAATTTTAGCGCTGGCTCTGCAACCCTATTCTCCTTACAGCGCTTGCATGTTATCCCATATATTCTCTCTCCCGTCCTTAACATTAAACGGTTATCAGCCACCATCCGCGCTCCAGTTCTTTACCATGATAACCTAGCAGTCTATGCCTCGTCTTACGATAAATTTGACTCCTGCTTCACAACACATCCGACTAGCACGACCACTCTTCTATGCCGTCTGCTAGACTTATACTTTACACAGTTGCTAGCTATCGTTATATAAAGCACGGGCTGATCGCCTTTTCGTACTAGATCAACCTAACCCTCCTAGCACCTTACCGTTTCCTGGCTCAGCGATCCGTTCATGAAGGAACATTCAGTGGATTTTCCTATCGTTCCTGTCCCATCTGCATCTGAACCTGGACTAGTGTGCTGGCATTACGTTCTCAAATTTTGTAAAATGTACTCAACCACGGATGACCAAGGCGACCAAAAAGTGCTAGCTGCACGAAAATTGCAATGCTGGATAAATCCCACAGTTACGCGAAGTTAAGAGCGAAAAGTATCAACCTGTCGTTGTGACCTCTAAACCCAACGCCAAGTTGCAGAGGCAGAAGTGTAACGAACCTTTTAAGAATGGTGAAATGTGAAGCTTCTTACTAGCTAGTGTGAACCCAGGAGCCATGAGCATATTCGGTGGTCAATCACATCGCCGCGTCACAGTGCCGTTTTACACACAATTGTGGCCTTTATAGGGATAGCTCTTGCCTGGCGAAAACCCAGCACCTCCTGGAACACTGTTACAAATCATTGAATGTCAAATTGTATGTTGCTATGCTTCTCGTCAAGTGTTTGTTTGCTTAGTGGTTCGCAGTCAAGTCTCGTCCAAGTTTTCCAGGGGTTGCCATATGTAAGCCGAATGCCTAGGCCATTTACCACTTAGGTCGCCGCTGGCTTACCATTTGCATTTCCTGTTTGCTCAGCTGTTAAACAGTGTAGTCTCTTGGGGAATGTCCAATGAAAAATTATATTGACCCTTTGTTGAAGCCTAACCCAATTGTTCAGGCTCAGAACGACAGTAAACTTTGTCTCGAAAGGCAAGTCGAAGGACCTTCCCTGGTCAGTTGTAAAATTGCTTGGAAATATAGGCATTCAAGGCCAATCGAATGGTCAAGGCGCTGGAAAAAGCTCCAGTTGGGTAGTAAGCAAAAACAAATTATTCATTAGCAGAAAACGGATGAGTGCGCATGTTCGGGTCTTAGTAACCTTTAGCAATGCATCCAGATTTGTCATATTGTATTTGATATTTGGAGGAGTACAGTGGGCCAGTGATCGGTCCCTGTGGAACCCAACGAGGACAGCCTGTTGAAACGACTTGCATGCACGTCATCTGACGGACTGTTCTCGACTTACCAAAAGGTTGACCTCCATCGAAGTCCCCACTTCCAGCACGACGAGACAGGACCTTAACGTAGTGGATGGTTCGTGTGCCACAGTGGTCCATTGAGCTATGCTGCGTAGTGCTTTTAGCACCTTCAGAGCAGGTTATACCAGGCTGGTCAATGGTTAGAGGCCAGATAAACTGTCTGCTGGCCTTCTAGGCTGTGGGTTGGAGGGAGGGTGGAGATGTATTCCATAAAGTAGGCTCTTTAGCCTAGTGTCAAACCCCGCTGCCCTGCGGTAGGTTGCTGAGCCAAAGGCCTTGGTTAAGAACCCTAATCGTACTCCTATCTAGGCCCGGGCAACCTGACAATATTTTGTTTACCTAATACCAGGGACCTTTCTTCTAACGATTTGATGCTCTTGCCATCGCAGGGGATAATAAACGACGCCGTCTCTGCTGCGGCCAGCAAGGTGGATAGTGGTCTGGATGCTAATGCTCAGGCCTTCCAGTCTTCTTATCCCCTTCCTGCGCATTTCATCATTAACCTCCCGCTCCAACTTTACGTTCACCCCCATTTTCAATCCTCCAGTTCTCGGCCCACCACCACCATGCTTCAATAGTCGCCTGTCTTCTAGTTTCAACGTACACACAGTCGCAGGTCGTCGCTCCCATCCAGTCGACAGTCGAGGTTCAAGCAACCGGGCGTCAGTTCAGAGAGGTTTGGAAACAATCGGTTGGTATAGTATTTTTGGTTTTAGTATATGTACCTCTCTGAACTCATGACTACTCGATCGGTTCCAAGTATCTTTCAAGAATTTGCAACCGGGCGTCAGTTCATCCGGTTCCCATTGGGGTTCTCGATCCTCGCTAAGTCTGGCAAACCTCAGCGTGCGCACTTCGCTACTTATTGGCCAACTGGCATTACGCGCCCGAACGTGCAAGACCCTCTTGAACGATACTTGCTGTTTGTCGGCAACCCGCGTGCAAAGTTCGAGCTCCGTGTTTACCCTGCAATTCCCCGCTGCGACACTGGGGCCGCATTGTTTTTGCGTCTCTGGCGGGTATGCAGATTCAAACGCAGGCGTCGGCATTATTTTGCGTGTCCGGACTGAAGCTGTCCTGTTCGATTGAATGCATCTCAACAGCCGGGGGTGCGCCGTTAGATTAGCCATTTCTTTTCATGCTACTAAGTCGCGCAGGAACATACAGGGCTTGGTTGTCTTTGCAGCCTGCGCCCCTACAAACGGTAGCATTGATTCGGTGAAAGATGTTTTCGATCAGCAACTTCACGATCACCTTCCTTACAGAAGGAGCACGGATACTGTGGCATTAGTCAGCGCTCTAAAGGCCGAAGAAAAATTTGTCCCCTGGTGGTCTTTGTCTGGCAGGCCAACACGGTTCCGCTCCAGTAATGATAACTGCGAGTGATAGATACACTTGCGTGATGGTGCTCGTCTCGTCCTCGCGTGCGCAAACCTTCGCTACAGCACCGGCGGAAGCCTGACTTGGCGCCCACTAGCCTTGGGCCATTCCTGGACACAAATTGATCAACCCGAAGCTTCCTACAGCGACAATCGGTATTGAGCAGCCTCAACGTAAGAATTAACAAATCAGAACCCCAAAGCCCGCTGTGCGTCTTCAGCACCCGTGCAAAATCCGATACACGGTTGACCGAACAGCAACATTACCAGGGCGAACCTCACAGGGGCGCAAAGAACTGATGCATTCCGCACATGCCCCGCTCCTCCTTGCACCCATCTCACCACGCCAGTCAACCCTCCGACAACAACACACCATAGTGCCACGCATCACGACGACGCCATCCGCGGTCCCTTTTTATGGAACGTCGCACGTTGCCGGACTACTCTCCTAGCTCGCATGGGTCAGGCAGCAGCTCTCTGCCCCTGACCTGGTTCCTAGACATGGCGGAACTGATTCCAACCAACTTGTATCAGGCAATCGAACGGCCCCTCTAAGTGCCAACCTTCTGACCGACTTCGTGCTAGATCTCTCAGCCCATATTCATCCTCGGTTACCTCCACATTCACACCTTCGGATACGCTGCTGCCTACTACTCCCAACCTCTCCTATCACTTTCCACCCACCTAACTAGCGTACATCTCCACTCACGCACGCAAACAAGCACTTTACCACATTTCGGATGGCCTGTGCTGCTGCTAGACGGTTCACTCAATCTCAGTCAGCCAACCAATTACTCCATCGAAAGGTGCCCCAAAACTCCCTACTGCATCCCATTTCGACGAATTAGGAAACTGGGGATCCATAATATACTTCGCATCAACGCCAGGTCTATTTAGCCAAAGAATCGCCTTATATGTCCGGTGGTTACTATGTCCAAAGCACAACCGGTCCTAATCACAGTGACTGGGCACTCTGCCATTTCCTCTGACTCACCCATTCAAATACCTGGTTCCTCTGCATTCTGCAATGGACGCGATAAGCGACGGGGCGGGTGATGCCTAATCTATGTCAGCGAAGACTTCATGCATCCTCCTTTAAAGTCATAGCTTTGTGTAACCCGGAAGACTCCATATGCATTCAGGCTGACGGCGAGCACCTCGACCTCCTCATTGACTGCGTCTACCTCCGACCGCATATATCAACATCTAAAATTAAAAATTTGGTTGAGCTCCACCGAAGTTTCGCTGTTGCCTGCACGCTTTAAGGTAATCGGCGGGGACTTTCATATGCCGCACATTGCGTGGTCTACCCAGTACCCATGTCCCAAATATAGAGCGTTTGTCGACCTTATCTTTGCACACGACTGGACTCAGCATGTTAACGCACCTACCGAGAAATCTACTGTCCTTGACTTAATGTTCACGAAAGGCATCAACCAAGAACAACTCTGTGTGCTTGACAACCTTCTTGGTAGTGCTCGTAAGGCAGTGGAGCTAACATTCAGACTGCCCACTACTAAACATTGCAACCTCTCCCCCAGCGGTTTCTTCCGTCATCTACAACGAGTCGATGGTGAAAGTTTTTCCACGCTTCTACGATCTCTTAACTAGGATGTTTTCTTTCTGGCAACAGATACAGATATGGCGACCCAAGAGATGTAAAAGCACATTATGTTCTGTCTTGATATAGTCGCCCCCAAGCAGAACATGAGGAAACCAACGAAACCGAAAGGTGTAGCTTATACAAATAAAGTCCTAAACAAATTGAGATAGATGGGCTCCAGTTACAACAATACAAAGGGTTTTCACACAGTAACGCGCATGAACGACACTGCCAACATGGAGATACATATAAGCCACGTCTGCCACATCATCGGCACACGCTGCACTTAGCAGTAACAACAAAGTTAAAGCACACACGCCATTGATGAAACGCAAAGCAAACAACAGAGCTCCAACAATTGCCTCCTTATCACTTCCTAACTGCAATCTCATTAATGAATCGCCCAACTTTGTGCTTATACCAACAAGCATCTGCAAGTCTTTTTCGCTCACTAATTCGACGACCTCGCTCACAACACCCCAGCTCACCGACGCTAGACTTATCAGTATCGAATTCAACCTACGCGCAACCATGCGAGATGTTCGTACACACAAAATGTCGCAGTACCCAGGTCCAGATGGCGTACCATCCGTAATGCTGAGGCTAGGAGGTCTAGAAGTTTCATTTCTCCACCTTAACCTATTTACACTCTATGACAACCCATACCTTCCCCGCTGTTTGGAAGCATGCTGTAGTGCTACCACGACATAAAGGAGGGTCCCTTCTTGCTATAGGCGCTTATAGGCCTATCAGCCACACACCCATCGCATCAAGCATCATAGAGAGGCTGGTAAAAGCAAAAATTCTTAACCATCTGTTGCCTCGTACTCTCATTACTAGGTCTCAAAACGGGTTGCCGCCCGTGAAATCCTGCCAGATATGTATATTTGAGTTTTCAAACAACGTCACTGACGCGATAAACCTAGGGCATAAGTTGGTCGTTATCTTCCTCGACATAAAATAAGCATTAGACCGCGTTCCATTCCTAAAACTACTGACAGAACGGGCCGCTTTTTGCATCGCCGGGAAGCCGCACTCCTGGTTTGCATCCTACTTATCAAATCGAACACAATCGGTGTTCCTGGGGGGCACGACGTCTTCCAGAAAAGCAGTCGCCAGTGGAGGCATTCAAGGAAGTGTCCTGGGCCTCATGCACATTTTACTCTACGTCAATGGCGTCTGCTAAGTCTTCCGTTGAGTACGCCTTACCTACTTTCGCACGACAGCAACGTCGTAGTTTCCTTCGTCTTTGATGATATGCGAGATAATATATCCACAATACAAAGAGACCATTTTGTGCTAGAAAACTGGGGTGCAATATGGGATCTCGAATTTTCTCCAGGAAAAGGCAGCGTTTTCTCTTATAGATGCACAGTGCCGTCGAGTACCCTTATTATTAGTGGCGCTCCTCTTACCGTCCGCCATTTTGTTCAGGATCTGTGGTTCAATACTCTAGTTCCTTTAAAGTTGCGGAACAAGTTGGCTATAGCGCAGCTAAAACTAGGTTGTTAATAGGTTATATCTTCAAAGCTATGTCGCTTTTGGAATCGCGACTGACACTGTGTAAAACTTGCGCTAGGTCTATGCTTGAATACTGCTCTATAATCCTTACGGACGCACGCAAGTGCGATAGGATTGCACTTGAGATCTACAGCTTTCCTTCACCAAACGTCTACTAGGCTCAACCATGCTGAACCACAGTAGTCGATGCAAACAACTGAGATTGGTCCCGCTGTGGTTACGGAGGTTACTGGTAAACCCTACGTTTCTATACAAGGTTAAAGAAAAGCCGGAAATGAGTCTGACACGACACTTCCGAACGGCAGGGGATACCCGATAGCGTCTGCGCAACGCGACCAATTCATTCCGTCTGCCGGCTGCTCGTTGCGGCATAAGCCATAATTTCTTCCTTTATAGATAGGCGGACACATGGAACAAGTTACCTTTACAAATCCGATCATCTGTGACCAGTATACACATCAACAACGCTATAAGAAGATTTCTCGACGTAACCACAGTTTCGGTGCCATTAGACCACAAAAGGCAGGATGACGAGCTATTGGAGACAGGACCAAACAACCTCTAGCGAATAAGCTTACATCACTATTTTATTCTTTATTTCCAAAAGTCCCGTACCCCATTTTGACCTAGCATCACGGCTATTTCTGCTACCTTATCATTCGCACGTCTGCTCTCTTTTGGCCTTTCAATCCCCACCTAAACCATACTGCCTCAGGACTTACATCCCTTAGACCCAATTATTTCACTTACTGTTCTTTCTAGAACGTTGAGGTTTTACTTCATCATCATCATTGCCTATTCTATACCATAAATGGCTCCACTCTACTAACACTCCTTGACTACACCGTACACTATAGTACGCACCTCACCGTCTATCGGACCGATGGCTCCATTATTCCACCAGCACCAGATTATGATCACTTGTAAAGTTTCAGGTCTAATCCACCCCATGCTTAACCTCACTCTGTGTATATTGTTTCGGCCCCGCTTCTGGTACATACCGCAAGTCTTCAATAGTGGGCTAGGTATCCCTAGCGTCAGCGCAAATTCCAATATTTGCTAAGTTCCCTTCGCTATTGTGCCTCTCATTATTCAACCTTTTGGATGAGTCCGGTCACTGAGGCTCCAAATGCTCATAGGGCTCCAACCAATGACGCTCTTCTTTTGCGCATCAGGTTCGGTAGACACAAGAGCTCAATAGTAAAGGCAACAGCCTAAGGATACCTAGCTTCGTTTGATTCATTATCTGTAAGCTGGGTCATCCCTACCGTAATTGAAATTTCCGGTCTGTACTTGAGTTTTGCGTTTTGGCCCTACTACCAAGATTTATGACTCACACTAACATCTTCCTCTCTCATTCGGCATCTCTTTTGGTCCATATCGCAACTCTTCCATAGTGGTGTTGGTACCCCTAGCGCCATCACAAATCCCAATCTTTGCTAGGTTCCCTTCGCTACTGTGCCTCTCATCCTTAAACCTTTTGGACGAGTCCGGTCCCTGAAGTCCCAAATGCCCATAAGCCACCAAACAATGACACTCTTCTTTTGCGCATCGACTGCCATGGATAAAGTGCTCATTGATAAAAGCAACAGCACCATGTTACTTGTCTCCGTCTGGTTCATTGTCTGTAAGCTGGGTCATCCCCACTGAAATGGAACGTTCCGGCCGCTGATTGAGTTTTGGTTCTCGGCTTCACTACCAATGTTTTCAGCTCGCTTTAACGTCTGCCGCTCATTCACCTCCTTGCTTATTCTGTTTCCCATATGGCTGCTTTCTACTACGACTCTTTGTCTACACCGTGCGCTGTAATAGAGTGTGCCGTTATTGTAGGTTAATTAATCAGGCTGCCAGCAACTCACTACCCAACAGTCTATCTGACTTAACGTTCCACCATGAAAGCTCCTTAGAGTGGCACCCTAGCATCTTTTGGGGCTGCTGCTCACACTACTGATATTACTCGTCCCTTTCATTGCTGGCTCTACAACCATTTTCTCGCTACAGCCGTAGTATTCAAGCTTTTCTGGCTCCTGTTTTTAACATTGATTGCCTACCGGCGAACAGTTTCTACCCCAAACTTTACCAGACACCCGGTATCGCCCTTTCCTGTTGCCTATTTGACTTGCATGCCGCACTGTAGAAGTCCCTGACTATTTCCGCTATTCCAAGTCCCTTTAGGGCTGGCTTTGCAACCGTATTCGCATGACAGCTGTAGTACGTAAAGCCCATTCTCGTCACAACTAGGAGACTCTGTCATACGCCTGCACCCAATTGTTGCTCTATCATCCGATTAGTGAACATGTTACGTTATTATTTGCTTGGGTCTCAACCCCGGCGTAATACTCCACAGGCTCTCCTACACTTTCGAACGCTAAGCTCTACCACTGCAAACTGATCGCTCAACCTATATGGTAAGCGCACATTAAACCACTTACTAAGTTCTTCTGGTTCCCCTAACTCATTTACCGGTCAACAACGTCTGATACTCCCGGTTGCCACACAGGACGACGGTTGCGTACGCTAGGCCACTTTGGACAGCATGTGTCTCTCACATTCAGCAAATACCGAGTCTCGTACTTGCATGCAAACCTATGAATAGAATGTATAACGTATTCGCCCATTCCATTGCTTTTAACCGGGGCAATGTTACCATAAACCTTATATTTATACATTAAGTGAGTCCCGTTCAATATCCTTGGCAGTTTGCTTTGTCCGTTTTTCTTCTTTCCATTGTGCTAAAGGATAACGTACCTGCACGGAACATCTCTGAGAACCTAACTGCAACTCTCACCTGGATACGGAATCAACACAGAACAAGGAGCTCATCCGCACTTCGCAATCCTGACACACTAAAGGAACCCAGAAAACTAATTAAATCAATACAAGTCACCTGTCGTCCGACTTCAACAGCTCCAACCATTTGCCGTCAACTCCGGAGGAGATTAGACAACCATGGAAAACAAATTGGCGAAACGTGACTGCGAATATCCGCGAGGGTAATCCATCAGATGTAATCGTTTCGATGTCCTACCACCAGTCGGCAGTGTTCCAGGACGTGGTGGGTCTACGTCTGGCAAGCATTTTCCCTACAAAAAGCCACGAACGTCTGTTTAACAACACTGTTACTTGGCGGATGTGACTAGTCATTCAATAAAGCCACCGCCCCAATCACACATTGGCAAGTTGACCTATACCACAAATACAAATTCTGTGCATATGACTGCTCTCGTAGGAACACGCCTACATATTTTCCGTTACAAGCCACACTTCATAAAGATTTTTGGCTTTTTCCTCATGCCGCGCTCACCGGACCCGCACTGTGTACACAACCTCATCGGACTAACTGCTAATTAACATACACCACATTAGTGCTCTGCTTCTTATGTTTACATCTCGCGTTCTGTGGACATAGAATTCGTGCAACCATTGGGCCATACGAGCCCACACTACTGGCTGCAGCCGTACTACTCCCGCGCTTGGTGCTGTTATGCATGCTATCATGTACAATATTTTATACGCTGAGTATGCTCAAAACGCGTGCCTCGCTTTGACGAGAATAAAATATATATTTATCTACCACTGACGAGGCTGGGTCCATAGCTGTCGCACAATTTGCCATACGAGCGCGGAACTCTGAGCACGCACTTGTCTGCGCCAACCTCCGTTTACCTTTGGGTCGACTTCCGCAACATTAAGGTGAACACCTTGACACCAGCCAACGGTCGAAACCAGGTGTTCTGGATGTTTATCAAAGAGCGCTGACATCCGGGCAGGGTAAACGCCCACTGAACGTCGTCGAAGATCAGTGCTTGCATATTCGCCAAACCTTACTATCAGCAGGACTGTCCTCCTGTAGCAACCAAAATTGTCAACCTAGACATCGGGTCGCTAAAACTTCTCTAGAACATATGGATGCCCGTACACGTTTTCCGGCTGAAAGCGAATACAATGGGGCCCCAAAATTCTCTGGGTAAAACTGCGCGCTAGCTTGAAGATAAACCGAGAAGCCTAGTGGTCCCAACGTGCCTTGGCGATGGAAACAGCCGCTGCCGTTGGTAATCAACGTAAGTGATTCCATCTACTAAGGGAGACAGCACTCGGAAGACGGTGTTAGCGGGACCATACATGACGAGAGAGAACAGCTATTCCACAGCACGTCAAAACGCCTAGAACTTTAGGTCGAACACTTTGCAAGGCATTTAAACAACCCGAGTTATCGCTTTTTGGTTTGGGCAGTGAGCGCACTTCCCCATGGGCCGGCTTGTTGGATCCGTTCTTAGGCGCCAAAGTCGAACTTGAGGTCAGGCTGTTGAAATTGCATAAGGCCGCAGGTGCATGTACAATTCCCCGTCCGCTTCCAATTCGAGGGACCTGCTCTAGTATATAATTTACACGAATTGCTAGTGTAACTCTGGGAGCAGGTGACTGTCCCGACAGACTGGAGCTACACCGTCATTGTTCCAATTTTCAAGGGAGGCGCCACTTCGGAAAGCGTCAGTCATAGAGGGACCAGACTGCTCAAACTTGTCTCTAAGGTGCTTGTCTCTGTCATTCACCACAGACGGACCGGCACCCGTGAAAGCCAGTGTCGTAAATAGCAAGCCGGATTTCGTCGAGGTCGGGGATGCATGGACCACAGGTTTACCTCGTGTCCGGCGTTGGAGCACCGCCACTACATTTGGTGACCCACTGTTGTCTTTCTCGACATCGAAAGTGCCTCCAATTAGGTGGATCGATATGCTCTTTGTGACTGTCTGCTGAAGAAAGGTATGTTAGTTAAGTACGTAAACATTATCAACGCTCTGTAGGCGCATAGTTTGGGCAGAGGGAGGGTTTATGACAAACTGTCGCCACTCTTCAGTATCACCAGCGGCGTGAGACAAAGTTGCCCGCTCGCACCTTCCCTACTTACCTACGCAGTGGGATCAGCATTGGCTAGACACGACGCAGAACATCTGTAGCTGCTTCCTGGTGAGCACCTTCTTGACTTGGAGTATGCGGCCGACAACGCCCGAATCTGTACCCGTCATAAAACATGTCAAGCAGCCCCGGACCGATTAGGACTGGCTGTCTATCGTATTGGCCTATTCTTTGCTTACCGAATTGCAAAGCACTTCTCAAAAGTTGACAGGGAACTACCCATGCGCTAACGTTACGTGGTGATTTGCTATAAGTCGATCAGGATTTCAAGTACCAAGGCAGCTATATTAGCTCGCATGCTATTGAAGATTATGTTACGAACCCTATAGCAAAAGCTCGATGTGCTTTTGCCCATTTCCGCCACATGTGGCGCAAAGGCGACATTACTCTTGCCTTGAAGGGCAGAGTTCGTAACGCAGCCTGCCGTTCAACTCTCATATACGGTTGTGAATCCTGGCTCATTAGGTAGACAGACATAAAGTAGCTCGCCACATTCGATCACAGCGGCCTCCGCAGCTAAGCTCATGTCTGATCGGGGCAATGCGTGAGCAATCAGGGTGTTCGGCGTCGTATATTTGGTGCAGGAAGAGCGGTTAGACCGTTCGGTGAATGTGACTCACCCAAACTGAAGTTAATGCCATGTGTTTATTCGGAAAAGGTTAAATTAAATATTAAATAAATTAAATATAGGTATATATCTAGACAAGCGCTAGATGCTGTTCCTGCGTGGGATCAGATCAAATTGTACATAACATCCATGCTCATGCATGGAGAAAAAATATCGTGAACAACTGCTTTTGATCGTGTTTATCTTTCCGAACAGTAAAGCAGGGATAAATACAAACGTTTCGTAGGCATCGACATTTTTGAAGGCAGTAGTTTGGGTCTCCGTAGCTAATGTACGAATTCTGCGCTTTTCACCGGCTACCGCTGCCAAACCTTGAGGTGCCTGGTTCCATTAGTAAACGATCAATTTAAAATGCCAAGAGATTGTGTTATTTTCGATGGAAAATGCACCACTAGAGGAAATTTGATCCATTTTCTTTGGTCACATCACCGCATTTCGAACATCCATTATTTGCGGGCTCATGGAAATGTATAAACAACCCAAACTTTGATCGTAAAAGTGGAGGGTGGAAACAAAGGAAATAACAGTAATGACTAACAATTTAGCTTTTCTTAGAAACGTGCGACTGAAAGGCCGGCCCACTTAACTAGAAAATACACTAATATTGGAAAATGGAGCAAAAATATAGCCCAGCAACAGCATACCAGAACCGCAAACATGGCGTGAATTTCAAAGTGTAAATCTCCAAACCAGCGGAATCAACGCCGTTTTGAAGCCGAGATGTTAACTAAAACGGGACAGCAATGGGCGGTCTAGGACAAACCCTAGGCGCTGGTTAGTACAAAGGTAAAATATTTAAGCTAGGTGCAGTGGTTATGGAGATATTTGCACTTTTAGCGGTCGGCGGCGGATAGCGCCATTTTTGAGCCTCCGCTAAATTCACGTTCTGCTTTGGAAGCAGATACAGAAAAAAGAAAGAAATAATACAAAAGACGGCTAGGCGTAATAAGTTCCGAATATGGAGTAGTAACTTGCAATGCGTAAGGTAACGTGTAATGCGCTGCAGTAGCGAAGTATGACGCAGTGGGCCGAAAAGCATACTTTCTTAGTAAACGTGGTAAAAGTTGGGAAAACAGACGGAATGGTTTTAGGGGAATACTAGGTAGGCTGTAAGAGTTATTGTATAGGTAGAACAGCACAGGATATGGTGTAGCTAGCCTACAGCCAGAATGCGACCATGTGCGATTTCAGAGTATATTGGGCCGCAGAATCCACTATGAATGTGGAATTCAACGTTTTTAATGCTCCGATGTGGATGCGAAATTATACCAAATCCGCATGAGCTGAGTCCACATGGATAAGACCAGGGAACATAAAACTCATTTGCCCCGTCTGAACTAGGATAACGCAAGCATTTCCTACAGAAATATTACCAGTTTCGACTCTTCGAGGCTATTTTATACGTCGTTGTGGTTGTATCACTGACACTAATGATCCAGGGTGGCCTTCCAGTGATAATAAAAAAAACTAATGTGAGAAAATGCACAAAATGTGTCCAGGTGAGAAACACCTTGGGTTCCGCTTTGATTAGACACGAATACCACTACTTTTGGGGGTTGCACCACCTCAAGCAGGACTGTTTAGTGGGCCACAGGTGCTAAAGCACACGATTGTGCATTAAGTTGCTAGTTTAGAGCTCTATTTCTCTTAGCTGAGAGTCGGATGCAAGTGTCTGTGGTGTTGGACCAGAATAACGCAATCGTTCCCTGGAGAAACATCATCAGTTTCAGCACTTTGAGGTTATGTTATATATCTTAATGGATGTGCCACCAATGCTAATGAGCTAGAGATGTCTTCTATTGATAATAGAGAAATAGGTTGCAGTGGACTCGGACCCAAAGAGAAATAAAGATGAATACATGATGATCAGAAATGACAAGACTCACAGAAGGGTTCCGACGTGGGTTAGAAGTCCAACCACATAAAGCTTCCTAGTCCTCTTGCGTCAGCCACTCCGACGGGTGACGAACGACGATGGTGAAACCAGTTGAGACGGAACGAGATCTGTAGATGAATATTGCTCTAGGTTAGAACGTAGTGACCGACAATGCCATAGAATCCGTGGCACAAGAACACAGGAGAGCGTCGGATTAATCGAAAGCAGCTGATCTTATTTTGGGGCGGTACTGTTTGCTGTACTGGCTGATGGGGATGAATGATATGAAGTACGTTGTTAAGGCCTCATAAGGGGTTAATAGAGGTATATTGATTTAGGGGAACTGAAAATGGTGGTGCATTATTTTACGATGTATGTGATGGTGTTTGCTCGAGGAAGATTTGAAGCGGTTTCAACTTCAGACGGCGACCAGTTTTTACAAATATAACGTTTTGACCGCTGCGTCGTATAAGAAGAGGTCCGGTCAAGAGCTACCCGATGGGATGCGGTACAAATGGGTACAATATCGTTGTGTCCATTGCATCCGGAAAGGAGACGGTGGCAGTCAGTAAGTGCGAACGTTTTTTATACGTAATTCATGTTTCATAGGTATGTCAGCCTCGGCTGTAAAGCGAGCATATCCATCAGTGCTAAGGGCATTTACTATGAGATAGGCTCGCATTGTCTGGTGCATAATCATAATTTTCTCTTGGGGAATCCAAGTGGTGGGTTTTCGCCTGGCAAGCGTTCTCCCTATAAAAAGCCACCAATGTCCGCTTAACAACACTGCAACGTGGCGGATGTGACTCGCCACAAAATAAAGTCACAGCTATACATTTCACACTGACGCAGTCCTCAGCCTCTAACATCGAACCTGTGCAACTGATTTTACTATGAAGAATGCTTTAGTGGCGTACCGATCATCCCGGCTTCGTAATGGTCATCGATTGCACTAAACCTTGTTCGGGCTCCTGTGCTCATGGATCACTACATGGCAAATTTACCCTCCACTTGTATCTTGACGCAACAGTTTTTGCGCGCCACGGCGCCATCATGCTCCTTGATTTGACTATTACCTGACAATATGCTCGCTCATATGTACTACATCTTTTCGTTTATTCCTTTCATTGTAACGAAATGTTTTAATATTCCAAAGAAGCTATGCTTGTATGCATATTTGATCATGCCTTTTAGAGGTGTGTCTCGTTTTACAGAGAATATACTATTTATTTATTTATTTATTTATTATTAAGTTTGTACGTGGTTAACCGGCGTCTGACTCCCGAGGCGGAGCGGCAAGGGTTTGATTTGATGCAGTCCTTCCGTAATACCGGAGAATTGCGAGAAAATGTCTTGGAAAGTTATAACAAACGACCGAATCGACAAGACCTATTTTCCATCCGCCATCGCTTAGGTGGGGTATCTAAGGGGAATGATGTAAACGCGGTAGCGGAATTGTTGAGTAAGAACGGCGCTGTGCGTGTCGAAATAGATGGGTCACAAGTGCGATTCGTATTTTTCGTTCTTGCTTCAATGACTTCCATAGCGGCGAAATACGGCGACATAATTCTTGCGGATGCGACGCATCAGGTGAACTGCGGTGGTTATGTTCTTTGGCACTGTATGGTGATTGACGGTTTCGGCGTAGGTCGAAGCGTGTTTTACGCTTTAATGCCCAACGAGACAGCATGCAGTTACCTGGAGGTTGCTCGGGGCATGTCGGAAATGTTGCCCACCACCTTGTCAGCGAAGACTATAGTCATGGATAGGTGCCTGGGTCAAATGAAGGCATTTAAGTCAGTATATGCACGGAACACTGCAGTATTATGCCGGTTTCATTTCCTGCGGGACGTTTCACGCAGATGCCAGTGTTTGTCAAAAGTGAAGAAGGCGGACAGAGTTCTGCTCAAGCAGTGGATGCACCGATTGGTGTACACGAAAACGGAATTGCAATTTAAGATGCTGCTCAGAGCGATAAGGGTTAGAAGCAAAGAGGCATTCACTTACCTCAGTCGTACGTGGTTGCCCTTCGCAGGAAGCTGGGCATACCACCGGTTGCGCGATGTGCGTACGTTGGGTGCGTTCACCACCAACAGAGTGGAAAACGAGAATAAGCACCTCAAGTGCGGATTAAGCGAAAGGACATCGCTGTTACAACTTTTTGAGGCCGTTGTACGTAGAGCACGCGATGCGGAATCACGTTGGACTACGTCACTAGGCAAATTGCGGATGTCGAAATCGCGCACCATTCCGGCAATAAATAAATAAATAAATAAATAAATAACTATTTATTCTCGACTATGCGAGGCACGCCAGTTGAGGCATGATCAGGTATTTTCAGCTGTGTAGTGTTGCACGGAAACTGTTGTGGCGCGCTGCTTGACTTTGAACTGGTGTTTACGCTGAGCCTTCATTTGCCTTGCAGGAACCTGGTCGTGTGCTTTAACGGAAGAAGTGCAAGCAGAAGAAGATTGACTGTAATGTTTATCTTCCTTTTTATAACATTATTTCCTCTATTGTAGTTTGCTACGTGTTGCTTAATAAATCTCCAGTTCCAATCTCCGGAGTTCTCCCAAGCTTGTATATTACAATATTGGCGACCCTGCCGAGGCACGTTCATCAGGAATCCTGTATCACTGGTCTAACGAAGATAATGCCGAAGACAACTAATAAAGCCGATAATATGATGCTAATCCGAGAAAACTACGTAACTCCTCCGTAGTGGTTGGCGTTGGCCACGACCTGACCTGTTCAGCTTTTACCGGGTCCGTTCGAATACCATCTCCAGATATTATGTGCCCTAAGTACGCCACTTCCCTTTTCAAGAGATGACACTTTGAGGGCTTGAGCTTTAATCCCACCCTCAACAAGCATTCCAAAAGACTAGCCAAATTGTCCAAGTGTTCACATTCCGTCTTTCCATGTACGATGACATCATCCAAATACACGAGGCATTTACGCGGGATCAGGTCAGCTAATGCTTTTTGCATAAGCCGCTGGAAGGTAGCTGGAGCGTTAGATAAGCCAAATGGCATGGTCTGAAACTCATACAACCCAGAGGGCACGACAAAGGCGGTTTTCGCTCGATCGCTCTCCTCTACTTCCACCTGCCAATACCCGGAAGCCAGGTCAAGTGTGCTAAAATACACAGATCCGCCAAGTGCGTTGAACAGATCGTCGATCCTTGGGAGTGGGTAGGCGTCCTTTCGAGTAGCCTCGTTCAATCTTCGGTAATCGACGCATAATCGGAAGCTGTACAGACATTTTATGGGAACTGTAGTGACAGTAGAAAATTGTTCATATGTCCATGCTTGGAACTGTGCGATGGTGAACATGCGAAAGAACGATTTGTTTTGGACATAATCGCTCTGCCATATATCGCAGTCATACCTCGAGTAATAATAGATAAAGAATCCTGAGTGATCCATTGGAAGATAATTGAAGAGCAAGCTATCCAGTATGATGATTCTAATTGAGCTGCCAGTGTGAAGTTATGGGCTGTGACTTTATTCGGTGGCGAGTCACATTCGCCACGTTGCAGTGTTGTTAAACGGACATTTGTGGCTTTTTATAGGGAGAACGCTTGCCAGGCGAAAACCCACCACGTCCTGAAACACTGTTGCCAATCCATTGAATGGCAAGTTGTAACTGGCTATGTTTCTTGTTGAACGTTCTTTTGCTCCGTTATTCGCAGTCAAGTTGCGTCCCATTTTTCTGCTGACTGATGCGCTATGTGAGCGGCCATTGCGTGCTTGGGTCCTCTCCTGTTCCAGATCGGTAGGTCAGGAACTAAGCCATCTTTCTGAATATGATGTGTTGATCATCTGCAGAACCACGTGAAGCCTCGAAGAATATACGTTGAAATATGTTGAAGTCTTGGAGGACAGGATAGGTTCCGAAGAAAGAATCGCAGATCCCCCGGGGTATGTAGTGAAATTGATTAGAGATTGTGGTAACCACGGCCATTTGGGCGGTCAAAGCGGATTGAAGAGCTTAGAATGACTGATTGTTCGAGCTTTGTCTTGGCAGGAGAATGTGCCTTCCGTAGTCGAAAGTCCTCCAGTCAAGAGATATGTGGAATAGGTATTGTTAGATAAATTGGACTCAGTGGTTCATGCCGCGGAAGAATTGATTGATTTGTTCAGTTGGTAAGTTTTAAAAAACTTTATAATTTTCCGCTCAGGTCCAGGTAGAGGAACTGTGTGCCTTGTATTGTTGTCGAAACGGAGGACAATTCCTTGGGTGCGTGTCGCCGTACCTGTGACAGACTCGGGAGAAAAAGGAAACGAACAGAGACACGAACAGAGACAGCCACACAGACAGAAGAAAGGAATGCATCTGGAATGCAGTCAATCAATTGCGGCGATGCCTGAACTATTGTACCACTATGCATGTAATTGTTATTTAAATATCGCATACACACGTATATCATAAGTGGCGAAATACGACGAGAATCGAGAGGAACACGGATCAGTAAAGAATGAAAGATTGAAGATGAAGCAGGAGTGTTTGGGGAGGGGTCAGAAAGCAAAAGAGCGTTTAGATGAGACTGGATAAGTCAGCAAGATGTAGCTAGGCAGTCAGATTAAAGTGGGGATAACAGTAATGAATGTCGCGAGAAAGTAAATTTGCGGGACTACAGAGGCTATATAAAAAGCCCGTTAGCATATCAAACGAAGCTCTCAGGCTGAGGGACAGGGTGTGTTGTGACTGCACAGCCTAGAACACGTGCGTCTCTGATTTCTGGAAACAGTCAGAAAATAAGAGACTGGTCAGCCGCATAAAATGCAACTAGGCGTATCTATATATAGACTGATTATCCAACTTTCGCATTCCCGTTGCATAATCACGTCTTTTTTACATAGACGGACGCTACCGCATTAGCACATCATCTTTTACTGTACGCAAATTGCTTGCAAATGTCCTAACCATTGAGTCTGCCATTAACACCCGCTAAACAACGCCGATTACAGCATACACATTTCGTATTGACGCTCATTATGTGCCCTTACATAACTACTCATTAAAACCGAAACTAATGCCACGCCAAAAACAAAAGATAGCATTAATTAAGCATTCCTTTTTTATACCTTGTTCACACTACGCCGTAACTGTTGTTTACCTTTCATCTTTTGGAGGTTGATGTACGCTAGTTCCTCGGCCAGAAACTTAATTTTGCTCGTCATACCGATTCAACCTTCACAAGAACACAGATAGAACACGTTGATTTGCCCGCGTGGTTCAAAAAGTGTGTTATTTATCAATAAAAACAAGTATACAAGGTTAATATACAAGAATTGGTTGTAGTAGGAAAGGAATGTACGATGAAAGATAAGTAAATTTACAGGCGCTACAAGGTGTCCAAAAAATTAGCGAAATGCATGCAGGTGGGAAATGCCACGAATGCCGCTTTGGTTAGGCATGATCACCTCATCTTATAGAGGTTGCACTTTCTCATTGGTGACGGATTAGTGGGCCTCATGTGTTAAAGCACACTATTTCTGCATCGCGTTGCTATTTTGAGCTCTAACTCTCTTGGTTGGGAGTCCGATGCACGTGCAAGTGATATTCACCAGTGTAAGGTAATAGAAAACTGGGAGATCACAACCTCTATTAACTTGGAGGTTTCCTGGTGGGAAGCTTCCACATTGTCAGGCAAAATGAATGAACAATAATATGACGCAAGCAGAGAAGATAACGGAAAACAAGTGGGAGCTGGTTGTTCACCCACCATTACGCATTACGTATGGTAGGCTTTGGAGCCAGGTAAAGGTTACAACAACGTACGAACGGCCAAGGAAAGAAGAAGTGGTGGTCAAAATGTCTGGGTGTCTAGCTTACCAGGTGACAGGGGCCTCACTGCCGCACGGTTAGCTTTTTGCCAGAGAAAGGGAAACCGGAAAAATTGTTGTGCAAATAAATAATTAAATAAATAGGTATATTTCTAGACCTGCTAGAGGCTGCACCCTAAAGGGTTCAGATCAATGCTTACATTTATCCGATGCTCTTGCATGGAAGTTGGCAAAATATATGTTCATCGTTAGCAATTGCAAATGCATTGGCACTGTTTAGTATACAGCTACTGGGTCGCAGGCGCCCACCTTGACATTTTTCTGGTTCCTTCGGGCATAAAAGATTGAAGAAAAGGATCTGGTTTTTCATAATGCCTGTCTACCAGCGTTTCCGATAGTGATAGGCATACGTATAACTCAGATAAAACTAAAGGTACGGGCCAAGAAAGCTTAAGTGGAGAGTAAATGCCTGAATATAGGTTATGGTGATATTGCCTTCGAGGTGGGTAGGTGGCCCTGTTATATAATCAGCGGTGTAAAGTAGCGAGTACTTAAACCTAGGGGAGGGCATCGGTTATGGGCGACTAGCAGATGCCGATTACGTAGGCTAGTAGAAATACCTATAAAGCAGGCAATTTATACGACTATTTTAGATAGATAAATGGTAACTTACGGGTGCACCATATGTGTGGACAACAACGCTAGAACCTGGCATTTCACATGAGGCTTAATGTTGTTAAAATGTTTTTAGTAGACGTGGCTCATGGGTCACGAGTATAAGTATTCGCAAGAGACCAAGTGAACTAGGTATTTGGAAAATACTAAGGGGTAAAGATGGAGACGAAAGAACCGAAGTGTAGAAGAGAACGAAGAAGTGAAGTAAAGTTTGTCCGTTCGGATTGCTTCCTCATTGCTATGCAATATCCTACCTGGTCAGCGCCTACAGGCTTACGATGTTCCCATTCAATAGTACAAGGCTGCTTTACGTGCTGGTCTGTTGAGCAGTAAGAAACTGGACGTCGAGAAGGAGCTTTCAAAGGGTTTGAGCTACCGATTAGTGTTTCCAGGTTGCCTTTGCGGTAGCGTCTACTATTTCAAGACTTCCCATTTAACTAAATGTAGGTGGGAGCCAGTAAAGCGCTCAGCTACTACTGGGGTAGGCTGAATACCTTTTGTGGTCGGATTAGCAGTCCTAACATCTGTAAGATGCGTGCAACTGATCGGGCGAAGATCTCTCACGTGGTGTGACAGGGACCGCAAAGAATGGGGAGGACCTGTGAGCCCAAGATGCTCCTGGCATGAAGCCTAGTTGAGCGCAATACAAAGTTGCGCCAGAGCAGACCAAAAGGTGGTCTATGCCCCATCGGGGCCGGTTTCAAAAAGGTTGTCATCAGAATCACAGATGTTGAAAAGGCGTCTTTTGTTATCCAGGCACATAAACTTGCGTACCTCCTGCTTGAATGTCTGTGGATTGTGAATCTCCCGCAGCTGTGAAAGTAATTTGTTCCACCTATTTACATACGCGACAAGGAAGAAACGTGAACGTAGTTTCTTCCTCGCTGGCAGTGGGGCAACTGTGCAGTGCTTGTTTCGGAGGTTGAATTCTGCTCCTCTTCTCAGTGTCAGGCTGGGGATATCACTGTGCACCACTTGGTATATTAACTTATGTAAAAAGCACAGGTTTAAGATAATGCGCCGCAGCCACAGAGGCTGGAGGTTGAGATGGTTACACCTCTGTAGGTAACTAAGCGCTAGGCCTTGTGGGGCTACTATTTTGGTAAACCGCCGCTGAGCCTTTTCGAGCAATATGCGGTCTGGTTTCCGCAAATTACTGAAGATGCAGGGGCAGTATTCCAGCTGCGGACGAACATGACTGCGGTAAAGCTCCAACCGTGCTTCAGCCGAGTTAATGTGGCGGCCTATGTGGAAGACCATTCTGTGTGCTTTTGCTACCTGATACTGCACATTCTCTGAAAAGTTGAGGGTCATAGAATAGCGAATACCTAGGTCAGTAGCTAACGTTTTTAGTTGTATGGGCGTACCATTCAACGTAAACGCACCATCCGATATGGAGCATTTGTGGGTCCGAATATTAGATTTATCAGCAGAGAATGTCATTTGCCAATTTTGACACCACGACTCTAAGGTCTTCAGGTCTTCACGGATCTCTTGTAGTGCGGATACTTTAGCGCTTGGTGGGAAGACATATACGACCTTTATATCGTCGGCAAAGAGGAATGGGCGACCATGGCGCAGGCTGCTACAGATGTCGTTCACATAAATTAAAAGCAGGTTGGTCCAAACTCGCTGCCTTGCACAACACCGCTGGAAACTGGGACAGGGATGGACTCAAAGTGTGCTACCTTCACGGACTGCGTACGCGCGGTTAGGTAGGATTTAAGCCAGTCAAGCAGAGGGGTGACTACACCGTAAGCCTTGAGCTTATGTAATAGGCGTTTATGGGGGACCCTATCGAACGCCTTCTGCATATAGAGGTATAGCGTAATAATCGTCAGACCTGTATCGATCGTGCCAGTGACCAGGTTGAGAAAATCAAGCTAGCAGGTTGCGCAGGATCGTGCGCTTAGAAAACCATGCTGTAACCTGATAACGTGGCCTCCTGCATTCAAGCAGGCCATAAGCGCACGCTTAACCGATTTCTCCATCACACGTGAGAGAATAGATGTGTGGTTTATGGGTCGGTAGTTGCTGACTTCCTGTACGGAGCCACCTTTATGGCGCGGTGTGATGATAGAGTGCTTCCAAGCCAATGGGTATTTGCCCTTCTCCATAGAGAGTGTGAAGAGTTTCAAGAGGAGTATGGAAAGGTCATCGCCCCCATTCTTAAGTAGTATGGGTGGAATTCCATCAGGACCAAGTTTGGTGGATGGTTTTATGGTTTTGATAGCGGAACGGATGCCTTTTAGATCGAACTGAACCGTGGAGAGCAGCTGGTTTGTGGACACATCCAGCTCAGTAGTGACCGGGGACAGTTCTCCACACTGGGACTCTTTGAAGTAAGAGTTGAACATCTCACATATAGTCCGTGGATCTTCACTTGCTTTGCAAGGGCCGACGCGTATGGAAGTGATCTTTGCTCCATAATGAGGAGTGCGAGAACGCAGCAGCCAGCTGAGGTGCTTGTCTTTGTTTGCACTGGCCATGGATGCTCTTTCTTGGGATGTTTTAATCAATATGGACCTGGACGATAGCTGACTCGCAATCTCGTTGGCTCTCAGCACATGCGCAAAGTTGAACGTCTTGTAGTAGGCACGTCGTAGTTGCCTCCACCTTGCATGCAGCTTAGTTTGCCTCCTAATTTTTCCTGAACTTTTATTTAAAGGAGTAAATGGAGCCAATAGGTCTAGACAACAGTGCAGTTCGCCATAAAATATTGCGGACGATTGCTCCAGGGAGTCGGACGGAAAGAACTGTTCCCAGTTCCTTGCTCGAATAATCGTGGCAAATGTGGGCCAGTCTATGGAGCTTATCGGCCGGTATATCTCAATGGCCTCTGATCTACTCGTACAGATTGCCGGGACGTTTGCAAACAGCGAGCAGTATATCACTCTGTGGTCGCTCCCCGGAAACTCTAGGCCTACAGATGCACGTATATTGGATATACCCAGTGTAAATATCAGGTCTAACATGTGTTTAGACCTGGTCGGCTTTGATACATGCTGCACCCACCCTCCCAAGTTGATGCAGGCTAATAGCCTACTATACTTCGCTGGGGCAGTGGGTGGAAACCACTGGATTTCAGGAAGATTGAAGTCGCCCGCCACAAGCTTGCATGCACATAGATGGCTCGCAGCTAGCTCAAAAGTAGTTATTAGCGCTTTGTCACTCACAGGTGATGTACCAGGAGCCCTGTAAATGCATCCAAGTAGTAACTTGGGTCCCATGGCATCAACTGTTATCCATATAGAGTCCAATATTTCGGTGTTATCTAGGACTTCGATATAAGCAGAAAACGTTTGCTGCAGGTAAATAACACACCCTCCACCTCGTTTTTGTGTACGCGAATGTGTATACAGCTGGTAGCCTTGAATGAAAAAGGAATCATCGAACGTAAAGGCACCAAACCATGTTACGGTGACCAGTATTGCATCAGGCGCAGCAAGGATAGCCAAAGGGCGTAGAATATGCATCTTGTTGTTCAGCGACCTGGCATTTATGAGTATAATGGAGAAAAGTTGGCCAGTGTCTCCCAGTTTTATGGATGACATGAAGGGAGCACGAAGAGCTACTGTGCCATCTGTAGAAGCTGTAGGAGCTGGGTCAAAAGAAGTAAGAGCGTGCTTTTCGTTGGTGACGTATTGGGTGTCGGGATGAGCTTGTCGCGGCTCATCCCTACCTGGGATAAAAAAGGCGCGTGATGTGGTGTAGAAAGAAGGGAATTTGCCCGCTCAGGTAGTTGTTGTGGCGGTAACAACCGGTGGGATAAGGTAGGTACGTTAGAGTCCGGACTATCTGGAACATGGTGAGAAGAACCTTGAATAATATTGGGTGATGTACTAGCTGCGGAAGTCCGGTGTGTGGATATGGGACGTGTGATGGTTTTCCTGTTACCGCGGGCTATTTTCATTACCGCTAGCTTTTGCGGTTTGAGAAAAGGTTGATCCATCATGGTTTCACTGCGTAGTTGTTCAAAGTTTGTTACGACGGTATTTAAAGTTGCTCCATCCTTAAAATATATTTTGATCAGGGCAGGGAATTTACTGCTTCTTTTAGATAGTCTCTCAACACGTACCGAACGTGTTGCTAAACCAAATACTGCAAGGATAGCTCTCGTAAATGCATCTAAAGAGAGATCCTGGGGTACGTTAAGTACCTGGGTAGTATACGGCCAAATATCCCCTTCGGATGTCGGCTGGGGGATGCCTCACACTTTGCTGTTTCATGGGCGTGTGAGTGTTGGGTAGCTGCCTTCGGTGATTTTTTCGGAGTCATCCTTACGCGGGGCCGTTTGGCGCTGGGTGCCATCGTCGCTTCAGTTGGAAATCTTGGTTCATGCTCACGTTTGTGTGGCTTCTGAGACGAGAATAGAACGGGAACCTGTTGATCACTATGGGTGTGAGAAACCCGATCTCCAGGCTCGAAGTGTGATGGCCCCCCACGTCGGTTCACCCTCAGTGGCCCAAAATATAGCTGTTTCAGCTCTGCTCTATTACGCAGCTCTTCACAACTTGTCATTATACTTCGGAGAGTTGATTCGTCCCTAGTACCTACTTCAAGTGTTGCCGCGAATTTACTTGTTCTTTTGTTCAGTCGCACAACCTCTAGTGGGTTTCCGTGGATTCCATTGACCTCAAGAATCCAGCTCCTGGACACTTCCAAGGATGTGTCATCAGGAACGTTAAATGCAATAGTACTAAACGTAGTATTTCTTCCTTTGGTACCCGTGTGCAGTGAGGCTTCCGGCTTTGCTGTTTCTGACGCAGCAATGAATGGTATGGCCGTAACAGGCGAGCAGTATGGTGTATTTTGCTCGCGAGGCCGTTTATTTGGAGGAGCCGGCATGTGTCGGTTCCAGACAAGTGACATACTGGATGCTCGCCGAACAAATTGGGGTACTTATGGTGGCAAGGCGCAGCTTGCGGCGTTGATCGTCTTTGAGAATGATGCCTCTGCGACTGGCCCTCCTATTCCATTGGGACGATATGTACAACCGAGTGGAAACTCGGATGTAGGCGAATAACTCCCTGGTTTCTTCTCAGGACAACTACTTATCTCCTAAAGTCGCTTGGGGTCATGTGTATCCATAACCTCCAGTTTTAGCATTTCTGCCACCGAGCAATGGTTTTGTACCATTTGCTTGATCTCACCTTGAGCTACATCCTCTGAGACATCTAAAGTAACTATGTGGGAGTCCTCCGGGGGGGACAAAATCCTGTAGAGGATCAGAAGATATTCCAGGAGTCCGCTCATTAGTAGGCTTAGATGCAAAAAGCTTTTCGTAACGGCGCTGCATGGCTGTCTTTGCGTTCACTAATTTTAACTGGACAAAGGTTGTGCGCGACCGGAAGTCTTTTTGGTATGACAGGAATTGACGGGCCGAAAGCTCTGTATCAAACCTGAATAGCACGGGACATTGGTTTTTAATAGCCTTTTTCCTCAGTCTGGTGCAACTGAGTAAATTACCTTCTAGACCGCAGATATCCATCAGTATCTTCTTGATGGTGTGAACGTTTAAACGGTCAGGTATATTATAAACCACTACCTCCGTGAGGCATTTTATCCGGTCCATGACCTCAGTACTAACAGACTTGAAGAAACGCATGGAAGTCTCGGAGCACTTTTCATCCATTACATGGCCAGAGTGAACTAGGCTTGTACTAGCCACTAAACGCTCAGCTATTGGCTGTAAGCTGTTCAAGGTCACTTTCATACTCGTCAACTCCTCTTGCAGCTGCGCGATTTCTCGGCGCATAGCAGAAAATACGTCCATCACCTCTTTCTATTCGGACCGTCTCCTCTCCTTATGGCGTTCTCCACTTTCATTTCTTCTCCAATCGGACTGCCAACTCTCAGTGCCCTGTAATAACCTAGTCTCATCTGACCGGTCTGCTTCTTTGACCTTTTCCAGACCAGAAACATTTAAACGGTCTAGACTCTGTAGACTCAAGCTATGGCGCACTTACGTTGACAGCCTGCTAGACTTTTTCACCCTCTATTTATATAGGCACCTCCACCTCTCGACCCACTCCATTTGACCTCTAAAAATTAGCTGTTGGACTCAATCTCGTTTCGCCAACTAATCCTGTCTCGTCTGCTCGATCTCCTGCTTTCCAACTTCTCCCAGATTCCTGTGACATTACTAGCCATCGTTCAGATGACTGAGCGTCGTTCGTATTCAATCATTCTTCAATCGGATGATTGAGTCTCTGTCATCCGTAACTCAGCCTCAGCTGATCAGCCAAATTCTATGGGACTGCTACCAGGCCACCGGGATGTTAGCGGTCTAGGCTCCGTCGATCCAAAGCACTTCCTCCTTCACCTTGATATCCTGCTGAACTTGTTCGCCCTATGTTGATATAACCACTTCTATCGCTGACCAGTCCAATCCTACTGACCCAACTTACCTTCCCAAATGAACCATAGGACTCAATCATAGTGCGCCGACCAAGTCCAACCTCGGCAGATTGGTCTTCTTCTCTCCTACTTCTGCGACGCTGCCTGCTATGCTCGGAAGACGGAATGCTCTGTCACCATTACCTCGAGAGCCTCGTTTACTGTCGCATTTCTTATCCGTAAACGTAAACTCTCAACTCTGTCCTCTCCATATCGCGGCCTGTCTTTATTTCTTCTTCATCCGCATAGCGAGCTCTCAGAGCCCTGCCCTATTATCCTATTTGACTGCTTCCTAACTAGCGAAATGTAGTTTTAGGCTCTGTATCACCAACACACAACTTCTCTCACATTGCGAGCCTGCCTGACTAGCATACCTTATATTCATTTAGCCTCTTGCATCCCAAACCTATCTGTCTCCGCTGACTCTTTATTTACCTTCCCACCTTAACTGTTCGACTTACTCTCAATGTGCCGACTAATCCAGTCTCGTCTGATCGGTCCCTTGCTCTCCGAATTCATTCAGACTGCTGTGACGTTACCGGCATTTGATGAGATTTCCGAATGCTCTGCCCTTATTACCTCTCGAGCCCCATGGACTTTTCCACACCTTTTAAGTAAACCTCTATCTATCCTGACCGTCTCCTCTCCTTATGGCGTTCTCTACTTTCATTTCTGCTCTAATCGGACTGCCAACTCTCAGTGCCCTGTAATAACCTAGTCTTATCTGACCGGTATGCTCCTTTGATCTTATTCAGACTAGCAAGGTATACCGATCTAATCTCTGTAGACTCAAAACTATGTCTTGCTTACATTGACATTCGGGTAGACTTGTTTACCTTTTATTAATATAGGCACTTCCATCAGTAACCTGTACCCTCAAACCTTCATTTGGACGACCGACGCTTAGTGCCATGTTCATCTTTGTCCTCATCTGATCAGTGAAATTCTCTGGGACTACTACGAGGCCTAAGGATGTGTCGACTCTTCAAGTCTCGTCTGTTCGGTCTCCGGCTCTCAGAGTTCTCTCAGACTACTGGGATATCACCGGTGATTTTTCAGAACTGATCGATTCATACTTCGCACGAGAGCGTCCTTGGCTTCACCACACTTTAGTAGTAAACCTTTTTCATCCTGACTATCGTCTCCTAATTGCTCTCACGAGTTACTCTTCGCACTGCCGTCCGCATTCTTCCGCTCACAGCTGATTCTTTAAATTTCCTATTCTTCTTGGAACGTTGCTTTACCTATGGTGCTCCCGCATTCCGTCTCAACCTAGTTGTCCTTAGTTTCACCTAAGATGCCGCTCGCATTCGGTCTGCTGTCATCATCATCGGTTTACCTGTTACTCTCCAACAATCATATTAATCGCTTAACCTTGTCAACACGCTTTGTTATATCCCTCCCTTGACCCTGCGCGTGCAGATCCTTCTTTCTACCTAGAAGTTGTAGTCTGAGTCACACCAGCGACGTGATGTAAAGAACGCGCTTGCAAATCATGTATACTAAACAAAATTACATAAATTTTAATGTATCATAGGCACCGTTGCGCGCCACCAGTCTGTGTTTGTGCTTCTTGCTTCATTGCTGTCTTTCTGTTTAGTTGCCTCTTGTCCGTTGCCCGTTTTCTCCCAAAATTTCCACAGATACATCCGCCAAAACAAGAAGGTTTATCCACTGGGACTGGTCGACCCACCCTCAATAGCCAGCTGGTTTACATGCTTGGTCTTTTCTCCGGGAGATGAAGAACCCACACATCGTTCCAAATGGAGCTCTTTCCGCTATTCTGGAGAAGCTACCACCACGGGGTCTAAACAAATGGGTTTAGCTCGCCTCGTTCTCACAGTAGAACAATTTACTCACCTGGAATAATGTATTTTCATGGATCCACTGTTCCACAACCGAAGGCAGACAATTCTGGCGTGATTACCTTCACTGCCTCAAACATTCCGATTCTCCAGTCACTTGGAGCTTTTCTGATGTCATTTCACGGACAGCATTGTGCGCGTATAAGCGGCGTTTCCGATGATCTTTCATGGAGTTCTCACTTGGCCATGAAGACAATTACACTTACATTTGAAGGAATTACTGGTCCACTTTGCGGAGAATAACATTTTTCATGTTATGGACATATTCAGACACAAGAAACAACTGCACTCACCGTCCCTAGGACAAGTCCAGCATAGATAGCTGGACATGGGTTGCGAGCCGGACAATATAATAGAAAAAGCCGGCCTCCATTAACAATGTGTTTACTCACCCGCATCATTATCATTCGACTGCGACTCTTTTACATAATTGACTGGCTTCAACGACTATTGCCGGTCCAGCACTAAGCCATTTGGCCAACCAAGGAAGAATTTTGGCTGTCAACCGACTGCGAATAATAGAGTGCAAAATGGGTCTATACGATGCTTGGCCGACTAGCACAACAGTTCAACGGAAGCTACGAAAGTGTTCCATGACGTGGTGGGTTTTCACCTGGCAAACGTTCTCCCTACAAAAAGCCACAAATGTCCGCTTAACAACACTGCAACGTGGCGGATGTGACTCGCCACAAAATAAAGTCGCAGCTATACATTTCACACTGACGCAGTCCACAGCCTCCTACATCCAACCTGTGCAACTGATTTTACTTTGAAGAATGCTTTAGTGGAGTACCAATCATCCCGGCTTCGTAATGGTCATTGATTGCACAAAACTTTATCTGGGCTCCTGTGCTCATGGATCACTACATGGCAAATTTGCCCCCCACTTGTATCTTGACGCAACAGTTTTTGCGCGCCACAGCGCCATCATGCTCCTTGATTTGACTATTACCTGACAATATGCTCGCTCATATGTACTACATCTTTTCGTTTATTCCTTTCATTGTAACGAAATGTTTTAATATTTCAAAGAAGCTATGCTTGTATGCATATTTGATCATGCCTTTTAGAGGTGTGTCTCGTTTTACAGAGAATATACCATAACGGAGCACGGCATGGTCACGTTGGTCGCTGTATTGCCCCGATTTTACTTGCTTTGTTTACACGACGGCTGATAGATATCCCTCTTATTACCGCAAGCATTTGAGACCAAGTTAGAGAGTCAGCCACGAAGGAGAATAGTAATGGAAAGGGGAGAAGTAACAAATAAGGGACAACGATATTGCCAAAGAAAATACCAGATGGCGGAAGTCTGATAAATATCAGAGTAGATATAAAAGATCGCTAATAGGCAGATGGTAGACTGTACCAGATGTATAACTCCCACAAAGATACAACCAGTCGAGAGCGAAACGAACCAACCTGTCAGGGTGACCTTGACAACATCGGTTGTACAACCCACGGACCTCAATCAATTATTCGAACTTTCCTGACGAGTACCAACAGTCAAAACAACCGACGGCCCATTCCCAATTCATCTTAACAGGCTTCCATTTGGATTGTGATGGTGCAGTGTTCACAACCACCCGACTTGCCGAAATCTTCATTTTCACAGCTTAGTCCTGCTGAGACCTCGACCTTGCATGCCTATCATCTTCCAAATTGTGAACGTGGTTAGCAGGCCCTGCGCCCCAAATCATCCGACTTGTCAACCTATACACTCCTTCATCTTACGCTCGAAGTCTACCTGCCGTTAGCTTCTTACTTTTAGCTTCTCCGGATTTCCTAGCTTCGTCGGTCTATTTGTAGTAGGACTGCTTCAGGCTTCCAACCCGAACGAAGTCCGCTCTGCGCTTCCGCCAGTTTAGCTTCGACAACCTAACTGACGAGGCGGTTTAGCAGGGTTCCGCAATTACCTTGCCCACACGTCTCATCAGGTTGATGCCACGGTAATTCGTACAACATTGCTTGCTCCCTTTGCCCCTGTACAGCGGTAGCACAAGGGCAACCTTTAGCTCAAGAGGCACCTCTGCCTCAATCCATACGCGTAACACCATGTGGTGCAGCACACTTACCAAGGCGGGGCCGCCGTATTTCAATACTTTGAGCGGGATTCCGTCTGGCCGCTGCACACTTGCCGTTTCGCAGCTAACGCAAGTGCCCTCTGCGTCTCATCCAATGTCAGCGTGTCAGCCAGACACCCTTCTCTTCGTGCTGTTTGAGACGGTTCGCAGTAGTTTAGTATGACTAAATGGTTGTTCATGCGATGGTTAAAGTATATTTGCCAGATCTGCATTAAGTCTACTCTCTGTTTAAGGGTAGCGCTTGAACCATCAGGGACTAACGTCTACAGCGGCTCCAACCTCGGTGCGTACACCGCCATCAAGAGTTCAAAGAATTTCTTGTGTTTGTGTTGTTTGGTGTAGCATTCTAACGGCTTCGTATTCGCTGTACATTATACATCTCTATTGCCACGGAGCTCTCGAGTAGGTGGCCGCCAACCTTTGCGAATTTGACTATGCTTCCTCAAGTCGCTGGGGTCTAACACGTATGTAGCAACTGCTGCACCTTTTTCCGTCACCAGTGTGCCAATCGTCGCGTGGTTCCCATCGAAGCAATCGGGTCTCTTACAGGTTGTCCACCTGATGGTCTCTTCAGCAGCAGCTCCAACTAGTTTCGAATGTGCTGCCACAGGCCGCCGAATTTCACGGGCCCGCAGCCATCGTCTTCTCCGGCTCAATAAGTTTCGACACAGTACCAAGGAAGCTGATGCTAAATTTGTGCCTGTTCACTACAGCAATGCAATACCTAGATCCAAAAACTATATGTACAGTTTAGTCCCCACTAGTTTGTCAGCACTGTTGCATTCAGCTGCACGCAGTACATGTGTTATGCCCACGGCGCGTGTAGCAAGCTGACTTACGATGACATGGTTGAGCAGATGTGCTTGACCCCATAGTGGATGCGCTTAAGTAGCTGTATCTCTCACATCCAGTGCAAAACGGGCGTGCGTGCTCGTCAGACTGTGTGTGGCACGCAGTGAAAGCAGCCGGTTAATGTTTGCATACAATAAACCAATGCCATGAGGACCGATGACATCTGGCCACCCCGATGCAGCACGTCTAACGCGCGCGTTGTATACATCCAGGAAAAATAGTCGGTGGCTCCTCGGCGCAGGCGGTAGCACGGAGGATAACTGTGTGTAGAATTGATCATGGATGTCATCTAGATAACACATTGTCGGACCCTAATGTTTATGAAAGTGGCAAACTTACATCTTCCAAGTCGTAGGCTAGCCGGCAGCAGTCGCTCGCTGATGCCTGTCGTTTACCCACCAGACGGCTATTGAGGCGAGCGGATGGTGGAAGTCGGACCGCAAGTTCAGGTGGTGCCGTGATAGCGTTTCCCACCCAGTACAACGTATAGTCGGCTACAGCTTTATGCAACTTACCTTGGTCAGAGAACCGCGTGTCACCGAACGCTGCAGTAGCACGTTGTAGCGCACTAGTTCCATCGCGACCAGTGCAGTGCGCTACTCAGTACACTCGCCTGAGTGTCGGTCCAGTCGTGTGCGCACGCTCCAGCAACCAATGTTGAAGGCTTTGCGTGGTAACACACGATTGCACTGGCTGGCAATCGCAGACGTGATGTTGGTTGTTCTTCGGAAATTTGCTTGCGGGTATCCGCCTGGAAAGCTTGGCTCAATTGCCTGGCCCACAAGGCAGTAAGGCACCTATAGGTTCGCTTAGGGTGCTTCACTATCCTTATCATCATCACTAAACCCGTTAGCTGTAGGTGGAAAGCATCTTAGCTGCTGTGGCACAATACAAGAAAAATGAGAAATTGCAACGGCTGCAAACCAGCTGAGCTACCGACAACTGATGGCAACGTTTCGGTATGCTACTGTCCGGCTACTATACAGCAAAAGGCATTACAGTGCAAAATGATATAAAGTTAAGTAGAGTGATCGTGGTTGGTGGTGGAGGATAATAGGGTTGCTCTGGGACAATGGACTGACAGCACGAACGCCATTGAGGTCGGCTTCTTGTCATGTCACCATGTGTATCCAGCCAACGTGTTCATCGGCTCTCGGACCCAAATAGTGCTTCGGGTCGCTCCAACTGAGGCCAGCTTCGAAGTGAAAACCTACATTCCTCTTGACCAAGTCAGGCTTCGCCACCCCTCGCTTCCTTCCATCAGCACCCGGGGTGCAACCAGTGCACGTCGCGGGAGTCGGTAGTCCGGCATGCGTAACACCTGGCCGAGCCATAAGAGCTTGGTGCTTGACCTGACGGTGTCGAGCGGTACTGTTATTTTTCTGTGCCGTAAACAAGGCGTCGAACACGCTGGTTGCTTTCTCCGCGGTACCACCGGAGGTGAGCCAAATTACGAAGGCACCGGTGGTTGAACCTAACTAGCCTCTTTATACCCGCTGAGCCAAGGGACAGGTTTTAGAACCCTACGGTAGGGTCGTACGTACCGCTGCATTGCACCGTCTAACTTTCGGCCCGGGAGGGATATGGCACAGACGGCATACGTGGCGAAGGTGAGCATAAACGCCTAAAGCCTTTGCTATATGGTTCGTGACCTTATCTTTACCGGGAGCATTTGGCTTGATAGCCTGACCTAACAGGCAGTGGAAAGCAAATCTTGCTCGGGATGGTGAGTGCACAGACAGCTCGGGACCTGCTTGCGGGCCGTCAGCAGCAGCTTCAGAAAATCTGGAACAATCCACATATGTTGTCAGAACGTAGTAAGCTATGTACGTGCAAACACCGCCAGACGTAAGAGGATTTTGGCTGTTTTCACATAGGTGACCATGGGTTGCCTGGCGAGCGGCGGGCAGCAGCAAACCTTTGAGAGCCTGGGTGTTCTCCCCACCGACAGAGGCAATGCGTGGCGACCATGCTTTACGCCAATCCAGCAGTAAGCTAATAACCCGCAGACCGGTTGTCTCACACGATTAGGTTTTACGGGAAGGGGTCATCCATCCTTTCCGAGCCTTCGACGATAATACGGTTCGAACTAGCATACGGTCAGTGCATCTACACCTGCCAGGAGAACGATACGGGTCCTTATCTAAAGCCTGTAAATAACTGCACACCCAACGGCAGTGAGTCGATTAATGCTCATTTAACGGACTCATGCGGATTGGTGTTTTGGCTATAAGCTAGGAGAACAGCGTAAGTTAACACCCACCCAGCCGTCTCCAAGAGGAGGCTTCCATGCCCTGAGCCCATAGTGCAACCGCAGCAGCAATGGAAAGCCCAGCTATCAGGATATAGCTACTGCTAGCTCCAGCGCACCATAGGCTCTCTGGCCTGATATAAGCACTCATGTTAAAGACACTGCGATGCGGCATACCGGGAACATTGGTAAACCTGCGAGCGAGCAGGTAGACACAAGGCGCGGTAGGTCCGTCGCTAAAAAGTGAGCAGTATCCAGGTAGTATCGCACTTACACGATTCCATACCCTTATTTGTGCGAGGAAGCATAATATATTCCTGGCAATGAGGTATACAGGAAGACCGAGCCAGCAGGTGGGTAAGAGGCGCGAAAGACAGTGCTAAAACTTAAGGCTTATCCAGGTAGCCGCAAAATTACCTTATTCCGTAGGCGCCGTCCTGTAGGGAAGCATGGTTAAAGCACCGTACTGTAACATACTCTGTGATATTAGCTGAACAACGTCAAATACGTGGATAAAATACTGGCTCGTGTTTATGACCAGGCATATTGATACATCGTGATCAAGGGACCAGCGACAAACATATTTCTTTAACTGGCTAGGTATACGGTTTATTAATGGCTAACTTACTGAAGTCTAGCTGGACTGTGGCACAGCCGATTGATTCGGGTTTCGCTGGCTTCGGGCCATGTGCACTGTTTGGGTAATTCGTTCTTATAGGACACCACCCATTTCTGTTAGCTATGCGCCTGGAACCTCCAGCTCGTGTGTCTACATAATTCGATCCAGTGGTTGTCGATTTAATACTGGGCGTCTGCCTACTGTTCCCTTATTCTGGTACCAACTTCTGGCTTGCATATTACACTAGCTTCGACGCTACGACCTTAAGTTTCAGCTAAGAGAATGCCTCCAGTAATATATGAAAATTAAGCTTGGGATTGCAGTATGGTTAACACGTAGTACTGCTGAAGTGGAATCTGTGCTGCTTCGGGTGCCAGTGCTAAGTATCGTCGTGGACCCCTATTAGGCAAGTAACCCGACTAATTTGTGTGGTGACAGCATCAGGAGCCCAGCTGTTTTAAAACTGACGGAAACCTCTTGCCCATACCAGGTCACTGATCTGTAGGTTTTTCTCGCTCCCACACTGCTTTGTTGCGACACTTCTGTACGTTTCAGGTTGCCAACTTATCTTTGCTTTCGAATATTCGCCTTCCATATAGATCTGAGTTGTCTGCTTGATTACCTTTCGGACAGTGACCATCCATTACATGCGGAGTGCGAAGTGATTTGCTGCCCCACGAGGATAGCCTTTATGCTCTTGTCCGTAAGACCGTCTTCTGCGCTTTGATAAGTGCCCGTTTGAACGTGTCAACAAACCTCACCAACTGACCATTATATGGAAGATGGAAGGGTAGTGTTCGCATATGAGTCACACCATTGAAGAAAATTGGTCACGAATTCCTCCGACGTGAACTGTAATCCATGTTCGGGTACAAGTAGTTCGGACATATCAATACGACAGAAAACCTTGCGCAGCTGTGTATTGGTAGCTGATGCATTGTTTGCGGTCAAAATTGTTTTGCCCGCTGGACACTAAGCCTCGATTAAATGAGCCATGGTCTGCTGTCAAATGGGTGTGGATCGTTTTTCGTGTGAAGGGCCCAATTATATAGTTTAATAAACATGGTATTACTCACGAGTAGCAGGATTTCAGTAGTAATCCTGATAAGGCCTTCATCCCAGTAGTTCACAACATACATAGCAGAGCCTGGTGCGGAAAACCCCAGACTAGTTTCCGCTACTGGGTCTCGCCAGAATTACAACCGATATCCTGCTACTCGTAATATAAATTAAGGATAGCCTCTCCTGCCTTGAGCTTGTTTCAGCTCACCAGTCTATTGCTCTGTGACTGCTCCATTACCTATGTAACCCAAGCGTTATAGGCTCTGCAGGCTGTAAGCTAGGTTTTCCTTACCCCTAGAGACTGCTAGGCTTGGCCAAAATTTATTGTTAGCTCTTGTCTAGATTATACTATATGTCCTAATCCAAACCCGCCGACTAACCAAGTATTATCTGTTAGGCCTCCTGTACTCCGGATTCATTCAGACTTCTGATACATCACCTCTCTCGGTTCGGCTGACTTAACTACCTGATTACGTAATCTAAAGAGCCTCGTGGGCTTTTCCCACCTTTCGGCAATAGAGCTTTCTCATTCCGACCCCACCTTCTTTTATCGCGCTCTGTTGTAAGTTCTTCTTCAACTAAAGTGCCCGATCTCACTGCTCTGAGGTGATTTAGACCCACTGACCAGCCTCTTTCTCTCTGACTGCTCCTATGCTACCCAGAATTAAGTGGTATACGCTATGCAGACTTAATGCTCTTGTCTCCCTACCCAGTGAGGCGGCTAGACTCGTTCACCCTCTATTGTTGTGGTCCGTTTTCCCGCCCTTTTTGTACGTGCTATTCTAGGCGCTGACTAATCCAGTCTCGCCAGGTCGGCCACTTGTCATCCGAGGGCATTCAAAGCAATTCAACGTTGCATATCTTGATTCGCCTAACTCAACGTTTTGTTTACATCACCTGGAAAGCCTCGTGAGCTCCCCCACTCTTTATCAATAAACCCTTTTCACACCGACCTTAACCTTTTGTTATCTCGCTTTCTGTTTTCATGTATTATTTAGTCTGCCGGCCAGCTTTACTGCCCTGCCGTGATCTTGTCTCAGCGGACAAGTCCGTTTCTCTCTGACCGCTCCCATGCTACCCAGCATTAAACGGTATAGACTGCGCCGACTAAACTCTGTTAACCCTACTGTGACGGACTGCTAGACTTGTGCCCTCGTTGTGGATATAGCCCTTTAATTACCTTCATCGTAAGTCCCAATCCCAATGCGCTGACCAATCCAGTCTCGCTTGAGCGGCTCCTGCTTTCCAAATTCACTAAGAATTATGAGATGTTACCTCTCCTGGTTCGGCTGTCTTAATTGTCCGCTTTCTTCCTCGAAATCCTCGTTGACTTTTCCACGCTTTCCATAAAAGCCTTTCTCAACCATACTCTGTCTTTTCTTATCTCGGTCTCTGATTGCTTTTCAACTGGATGGCCATCTCTGTGTTTTGCCTTAATCTATTCTTTTCTGACCGTAGTTGTGCTTTCTGACTGCATCCATACTACTGAGACGTATATGGTCTAAGTGCTGCATACAAACATTGCATTCCCCGAGAACTTTGCTGAACTTGCGCATGCTTTATTATCACCGCTTATTTCATTCCTAACCTTGATCCTCACCATTCGTCTTCCCTACTTAATTAAACGACTTATTCGCAATACACCGACCAGTCCAAACTCTGCGGATCGGCATCTCGCTATCCGAAATTGCGCAGATCTCCGAGGCGGCCCTGTTCATGGTACGGCAAACCTAAACATTTTTGGACCACATGTACCTGAGATATTTAGTTTATAATGATACATAAAACGTGAGGTTCATTACTGAAGGCAGCTTTTGCGACTGATCTTTCCTCTGAGTTCCGTATACATCGTTGATGTTTGTTTGTGTGGCTGCCTTTGTTTGTTGTCCTATTCTACGAGGTTTACACAGAACCGGTGGCCAGAACCCAAGGATACGTCTACTGTCTTGACCTAAACAATTCAACGAAGAACAATGTTCCCTTATCTGGAAATGGATGAATAATTATTACGCTGCCTTGCTACTTACCGGATGAACAAAACACTTATCTGTTGTCTTGGATGAATGCCACTGGATTGATGCCTGAACAACTGGGTTCAGCTCGCCTCTTCGTCACATAACTCTTACTCGGAGTTAACTTGCTGACATTTAATGTCAACTCGGACATTTTATATAACCGGAGGACAGGTTTTCCTGCCTGTGCTATGTACGTATTTGGAAATATCCCAACACAATACTTCCACACCCCATATTTTCACTGTGGCAAGGACAAATGTGTTCGACCCTTTACACTACTGAACTCTTTTTCACTTACCACATCTGGAGCAGCCCGCACTACTTTTACCGTCCACATGGTCGTGGATGCCAGTGTCCCCAATCAACAGAACATACCCTAGGAGGAGTTCCGGCTCATTATTCAGGACAACTTGCAGCTTTTTCGAACCTGCACGATTGCGTTTGGCAATTCTCCTTCCTCTAATAATTGGTTCAACAATATATTAATGGATACCCTTCGGAGACCTTACGCAGTTCTACCGACGACAAATACAAAACGTGCCAGCATGTTCGATTTATAGTTTACCTACCGCACGGGTCGTGCCATTCCGTCAGGAAGTGACAGGACCCATGGATGATACAGTCCCGTCCCTATTCTATTCTTCAAAACTTCAACAACAATTCAACATATTTCAATGTATATCCCTCTGAGACTTCACGTGGTTCTGCAGAGGATCAACAAGTCATAGCCAAAAAGACAAGATTCAGGAACGCAATAGGCACCCGGCTAACGCATCAGCCGGCAGAAAATGGGATGCAAGCTTACTGCGAATAACCGAGCAAACGAGCATTCAAACAGATACATGGCCAATTACAGCTTGCCATTCACTGGATTGGCGGCAGTGTTTCAGGACGTGGTGGAGTTTCGCCTGGCAAGCGTTCTCCCTGTAAATAGCCACAAATGGCCGTTTAACTGCACACGATTGAACCCGATGTATCGTCGTGATACACATCTGATTTTAAACCTTATCATGCCTGAGTTGGTGTGTCTCTATGAAACTGGGAATAAACTATTTATTCATTTACATCTCTTCGTTTATTCCTTTCATTAAAACGTAATGTTGTAATATTCCAAAGAAGTTATGCTTGTATGCATATTTGATCACGCCTTTACAGGTGTGTTCCGTTTTACCGAGAATATACCATATATTTATTTATTTATTTAACACTGTAATGTAACGAAAGTGACTCGCCACCGAATTAAGTCACAGCCCATAACTTCACATTGGCAAGTCAACTAGCGTCACCATTCTAGAAAGGTTCGTTACACTGGAACTTCTACATATGCATTGGCTTGCTACGATATCACCGTTGACCTTTGCGTTACTTGTGCACGACCTCCCTGTACTGGCATATCGCTCTTGAGCGTGCTCTTCAATAATCCACTAATGGTTCCTTCAGGATTCTCAAGCTATTATTAGCCGAGGTCCCAGTTTCCCGACAGCCATTTTCATAATTGTACAGTTCCAACCATGGACATATGCACAATTTTCTACTGTCACGGTTACAGTTGCAATAAAAGGTCTCTACAGTTGTACATACCTGACCATGCCTCCATGGGCGTGCCTCGCTTAGTCGATAATAAAATATGTATTTATGTATATATTGATCATGCACCAGCCAGCAAAATTATGGGTGTATCCGGGCTGCGACTAACAGAACAAATAATCGGTCAAGAAGAATCATTGCCATTTGCAGCTTGTCATTCCAATACGTCGACAGCAGTGTTTCAAGACGGGGTGGGTGGTCGCCTGGCAAACGTTCTCCCCATAAAAATCCACAAATGTTCGTTAAACAACACGGCAACTTGGCGGAGGTGACTCGCCACGGAATAAAGTCACAGCCAATAAGCTCACGCTGACAAGCTGACCATGACTGTATACTACCAGGATGGATACGCCCCGACACTTTCTTAGCTGCATATTTCGTCGCCACGTCTTTTTCTGCGCATTCACCTTTGTTCTTTACACTACACTCACATGCTGGCTAGCCGAACAAGCTCGTGGTGCCAGCTGGGTGGTTCTGGTTTAACCAGTTCCAGCAAATAGTTCGGCGGCAGTGTTCCAGGACGTGGTGGGTTTTCGCTTGGCAAGCGTTCTCCCTATAAACAGCCACAAATGTTTGCTTATCAACACTGTGACGTGGCGGATATGACTCGCCACAAAATAAAGTCACTGGCCCGTGGATATTCGGAAAGTGGTATCCAACCCAAGGAACTCAATCGCTTATGCTCACATTCCTGACGACAACAAACAGTCAAAAATGCTGCGGCACATGTAAAGACACAAGCTACATTCATACAAAAATGGTTGGCGGCATCCGGTTTCGGATTTGCCTGTCACTGTGGCAAGCCACAGGACGCCTGCGCCTACAGAGGGACTATGGATGGCTTGCGCTGAACCACCCACAGCTCCAACCACATGCCCCATATCCAGTGTAAACCCGAAGGAATAAGACCGGGAGGCATGCGGATGGGAACCACGTTTCATCAACGGAGCCGGCCCACACTCCTTCACAGGCAAACACAAGCACGCTGTAGTTGGGGAATCAACCGCACACAAGGCGGTGGCTGGACCGTAGTCCGCTCCACACTGAGTGCATGGAACCGCTCTTTGAGCCTAGCACGGCCACAAGAACCGTGCACCCCGTCCCCTCCAGCAACGACCAACTGTCTCCGGAGCCAGTATGAACGATGTAGTGGGTAATAGACAGGTAGGCACCTTGTCAACATACACATCAAGCGCAACCATACCAAAGATTTCAAACAACAGCCATTCAATTTAAACGACAAGCTGAAATAAAATAAATCCAATAATGCATACAGATACGGTGGCATAACTCTTCGCTAAATTACCATATGAAGTAAGTTGGTCAGCAACAAATCCGTGATAAGTAAGAAAGGTCCACAAGTTACTTAAAATGCTACAAACGCAACAAAATTACCGAAGCTAAGCGCAATTAGTGTAAGCAACGTGGCCAGTTAATAGAACATTATTCAGGGAGGCAGAACAAACCAACTAAAGCGGAATGAAATTTATCCAGCTTAAAAAGACCTAGTTTAAGTGTAAGTTGGTTTAGCCAAACTGCGGTGAAGAAGCATCAAGAATGCAACATCAGCCTCAGCATGGGGCACCATACTTACGTATATACACTCATACACTTACAAACACTGTTATGCCAAACATGTACTTTTGTACATTATTGATCACACTGTTAGCTAAACATGATCATGCCTGTAAAGGTGTGTCTCGCATGGTCGAGAATAAAAGTTTATTTATTTATTTATGAACCCAGCGTATCGTGTAATCGCGATGGAGCGTGTTCTCCACCAGCTCTTTTCTAATTGCTCATTTCTAGTGCTTAATCTATTCCTGCCTGAATTGCTACTGCACTTTATGGCAGACCGACTGCCCACACGAACGTGCTCGAACTCACGACAATGGGCTTTCTTCAGTTTTATTTCTGTCCCATTTGTACTGTTCAAATAGGGAGGTATGAACAATCTCCGGTTTTCACTGTTACAATTGCCATGCCATGTCTGTATACTTGCGCTTAGTTGAGGCCTGCCCTCGCGGGCATGGCTCGCATAGCCGAGGATAAATGTTTATTTATTTATTTATTTATAATGCTATGGATATAGCGTCTGGCAAACGGAAGTCGTCATCTTGCAGGCTGACCTCCGTTCAGTGACAGTGTTAGATAGGTAGTGCTATATCCCAATTAGGTTTCAAATTATATAGTCCAGTCAACTTCCCCCATGGCTCAGCAGCTTAAGCTGCTGGCTAGTTGGAACCTGCCTCTAGCGGACATGTGTTCGGTTTTCATTAGAGGACCGAGGAATGCGCACAACTGACGAGCCCCAATAAGGCAAAACGCGTCTGCTACCTTTCCGGACTATGCTCTGCTATGTAGGTTGTGAACTACTTGGGTGAAGGCTTAATAGAAATAAATCCTTTTCATATACTATGCAAGGCATGCTCACTGAGGGATGATCCGGTAGGTGTTACTGTATAGACATTTGGTGGCAATTGTAAAAGCGTTAGTAGCAAAGTGTGCAAATCTACATGCTTGGTACAGGACGATGGTGCAAAGGTAAAAGGAAGGATTGGGCTGTCGTAAGGCCAGGGCCGATTTGTATGGATTTAATCAGTCTGCCATATATGCTAGTCATACATCAGCGAATAATTGATTAAGAGCCTCGGAAGTCCGAGTAGAAGATATTAGAAGAGCAAGCTCGCGGAAAAGTTGATGATATACTTAGATTTTTTGCATATACCCCAAAGATCAAGGGTGAAGTCATACAATGAAATGAACTGACCGTATATGTATTAAACGGCAGAAGAAGGAGACGGCAGAATATGCAGATGTGTAACTGTCCGCATGACGAAAGTTTTAAGAGGTGAGGATATTGAACGCTTGTTTACTTGCCAGTGGGAAATCATATGCTGAGGCTATATTCGATGGCGCGTCACAGCTGCTATCCCGTGTTGTTAAACGGATATTTAGGGCTTTTGATAGGGAGAACGCTTGACACAGCGCAAGCCCACCACGTCTTGGAACACTGCCGCCGATCCGTTGAATAGCAGCTTGTAACTGGTTATGACGTTTGTCCAGTGTTAATTTGCTTGGGTACTCCCAAGCGCGTTGCGTTCATGTTTCCGTTGTTTGATGCCTTAGGCGAGTACCTGGCTCGTCTTTTGGTCTTGTGCTCTTCTGTTCGAATGCCAGGGCCGATTGGTAGGTTACGGATTCATTACTTTTGAATGTGATGCTTTGATCGTTTCCGGAAACACGAAAGGACTCCGAGGCTTACCCAATGAATCGTGATGCAGTGTTAGCAGATAAAAAGGATAGGATAGCTTTCCGAAAAAGTCACTCAGGTGTTCTCTCAAGTTAAGTTGTAATATGACGCTGAACTATAGGCGTTCCCGGCAAATTGATCGACCAAAGCGCAGTAGAGAGCTGTGGAGGAGATTTAAGTAGAAGAAGTTATTTAGTATCGAAAACTGGCTGAACGCAATTGGTCTGGCATTAGTGCATGTCGGCACTGAATAGGGATTTGTTCAATCAAGCTGCACCCTTCAACGGCAGTTGAGCCATCTGGCCTACACAAATGGAGTCATAAGTTTTTCGTACTGCGACACCGAATGCCGACCAGCCAAGTAATCGACTGGTTATATGACATCTTCTGTAGTCGAATAAGCGTTACTGGAAGGTTTGGACGTAAGACGGGTCCAGCGGCTGTTTTCAACTGCAATTTGACCTTTTCTTTTGGAACAAGGTCCGACTCCATCATGTAAAACTGCGGCGTATCGCAGCACAAACCGCTTCGAAATGGTCTGTTGGTACTTTGCATTGATACGTGTGAACAGGACGCTGATACCCACTGTTAGTATTCACTCTCTCAACAAGCATACACCAAAGCATGGACTTATCTGAACAGTTGATACCAAGAGTGTTCAATCCTGGCTAAGTATTGGGGTACCAAATAGGCTCAAACGTTTGTTCATTGTAAGTTGCCAAACGACCATACGCACCAACCAAACTAAGGGTGGTTCTTGATGCACTGACGGCAGGTTGTTGGGTAAGCAGGACTGGTGAACGTCCGATGACTTCCTTACTGGGTGGTAAAGTGATGGTGACGTCCGATGCATTTCCCACCTGAGGAATTGCGGGATATCTTTAACACACATTGCCAAGTAGCGCCTGCGCGACCACACACTGACTGGATTGCTAGCAACGCTGCTGCGGCTAGCCTTATTTGGTGCTGGCTTCGATGAGCGTTTATTGGCATTGCAGGTTTAGTCTGGTTTTGTGGCTTGCAGAAACCATATTTGTGACCAGAATGTTAACATTGGTTACAGCAATATCGCCGAGAAGTACAATGTGCTGCACACCGCTATGTTTCACATTTCTAACATGCTTTAGGCGGCTTTTTGAACAATTGCTGATTTCAGCTAACCGTTTCAGCCTCCATCAACTTCTTATGCCGCTGTTTCATCATACTGTAATCAGTCCGCAGGTTAGGCAGGCAGTGACATTTTCCGGTCAACTTCCGCAACATGATGCCTGAGACTTATTCTACCTGTCCTGTGTCCTGTGTGAATGACCGCTCCCAACGGAGACCGTAGACCAAAGATGAACCTCAGATACTTGAACTGCGTCTCTGTCATATTCGCAAACATAAAGAGTTTGCAATCGCAAACGACTACACCTGAATAGCCAATGTGGTCATCCGCGAAATATTTGACCACTTTAAACCCAGATAGCGCGTTCTGCAGCTTTAGAAACCTTCACCAAAAATCTGCCTACGACACTGAACTAAATCATCTACTAAAATTTCGTTTGCATGATTTGGCAAAATGCAATTTGCAAAACGGTCGGCTCCCGTGGCACCGACTTAAGGGGCAGTGTTTGGATCGCCCACCATCCTCCTTTTCACGGAGCGCAACTAGAGCTCCATCCGCCTACCGTTTAAACCGGGACGAAAATGTTACACTAGCTGAAGCCTCGTGCTAAAAGGTGCATTGTAGATAAAATTGACTACAAATTGGTTTGCTCGTAATGCAATGTTTGTCCATAGAGACCATCGAAATCTTACAAGTCAGTGTAACCAGCAGACAGAGCTGACCGGCTCTAAACGACTTCCGTATTTGTCAAAAATTGCACGGACGTCTGCTGCTGCTATTTCCGCTTCAGTTGCTACTTCCGTTGCCAGTTAGCATGAGCTGAAATCCAGCAAGTAGGTGGATACCTTACTAAATCGTGGACTTTACCAGGTAGTATTGGTAGAACGAGATCAAAGGGCACGAGTCGAACGTGGCTACAGTAATGGCTGTTACACGTTTCAATAATGGCTTACTCATGGAGGATTGGCTGGGCTGTGGGACAGTCTGATCGATTCGGAGTACGAGTGGCAGTGTATCGTTGCACCACTTGGGTTAGGCCTCCGTATATAACACTGCGTACTGCGTTTGGCTTCTCTATCCCTTCAACCGCCAGCACATGCATTTAAAACGCGCATACTCTCTGTGTTCCTGAAGCCGGTGAGGAAGCCTACACAATCCGTAGGGCATGCCATAGGGTCGGAAGTTGAGCGAAGTAAGGGCTGAGGGACGGTTAGGATATCAATTTGAGCTCACCATACTAGGGTGCGTTCCGCAAGCCTAATATGGCGTGGAACGCCGAGCGGTTACGTGTACGGCAAAATGGTATTCGCAACTCCAGGAAGGATGCATGTTTCTGTGCTTGGCGACAGCTTCAAACAGTATTCCACAGATATTTCTCAGGTATTGCGCCCCTGCAAAATGATGACCGGGGAAGTTGATGGCTGCCCAAGCAACAGCTGGCGTTTGTAGTAGTTAACCACGGAGCATTTCTATGTATGTAAGCAATTTAGGAGGCGCATCACAGCCACACAAGCGCGCAGCTTGAAACGGTGTGTTGTAGCGTATTGTCTTGCTGTATTTGCACTGTATGTCGCTGCGTTATAGTTCTGGTTGTGTTACAGCAACGCCAAATACTAACTGTTATATGGTTTTTACGTAGTTTGGACCGTTGTCCAGGTCGCTCGCTCAAAGACTTTTGTTCGTGTATCGCTTTCACCGGTTTACTATTTTATTTCACTTGTCACTCTGATTTTGTACTGTTTATTCGTATTGTGATAAATAAACGTACACCAGGCATATCTGCTAAACTAGAAACACTGGAACCCACAGTCCATGGTGACAGTGAGGATGGTCCATCGCAAATACAAGATGGCAAAATTGCCTTCTTGGATCCACTAGCAGAAGACGTTTCGGTACTCGGAACTCTAATAAGCAAGCTGAAGAGAAATTACGGCTTTTACGACGCTACTGAGCAATGCCATGCCTTGGGTCAAACTGTAACAATTTCAGAAGTTGTTTAGCCAATCTGACCCGTTAGCACCTGTTGAAATTTGGAATAACATTACGCACGAGGCTGTAGTACCAGAAAACACCCTCTTTCAGTAGGTTGCAACATTGGGTGTTACAGCTGTTTTAACCTTCAAGACGTCTACGTCGTTTACTGACTGCACATCTGTTTACACACGTCGGTTTTGTGAGCATCTTACTTCACCGTTTCTTCCTCTGGTTGATTAGCTTCCTATTATAGTAGTCTATACACTATACGTTAGGTTCAGTTGCCTCCAACTTCTGTGCTCTCTCATGCTTGTCACGACCTACCTGTCACTGATTACTGACGGGTATCCCAGGCTCCACCCAACCATCGATGACCCCGGTTCGGGGCACGTCGGCCACCATTTTGAATTTGCATGTTGTTGAGCTTGTTCCCGTGACTTTGAGTCATTACACGCTATGGTTTCGTTTTCGCACTTGCCGCGTGTACTTATTCATTACTCATGCTGAATAGTCCTGATGATAAATCATTTGCGTACATGGTTAGTGCCGTAGAGCTAGCCTCCCCACATTTTTGAAAAATGACCCGTTAATATGGTTTTCACATTTAGCATTCACCTTTTACAATTGTACTGCTTTAGCGAACAATGATAACTATTATTACTTTTAGGCCCGGCTTCGTAAAATGTATCCTTCCAGATGAGAGACATAATAGCTTGCACTATCCCAGTGCGAAATACAAGGCTGTAAAGCAGACGATCATCCGACGAAGCACGTCATCTGAGAAGGTGCGATTGCAGCATCAGTTTAAGGATCCGCAGCTAGGGCACAGGATACTTTCAGCCTTTTTGCGGCAGATGCAACAGATAAGAGGCACCTCCAGCGTGATCGCTGGGTCCCCCGCACAAGGTGGGAGCCAGGCCTCCCGGAAGACATACAGGCCGTCGTTGCCTTGGCAAGCTTCACGCCTCTCGCAGCAGTTGAAGAACTAGCAGACCGTGTCATTGAACGATATCAGCAAACGTACAAACTTAGGACATGCACACGACTTAGCCGCGTCGCAGCCCCTCGACATCCACGGGTAGTGAGCCATCAGCAATCGACGCTTTACCATAGCAAATAGCGTCACTACAACTCCAAGTCGAGAGACTCGCTAGACTGTAAGCAGCGCAATCGCTCCAGCTAATCAAATCAAACGAAGCTTTGCAAATCACGCCATAGCTTTCATAACGCGTTTTAGTAACCAAGCCCCTAAGTGCAAGCAATCATGCAGATTCGGCGCAGCCAAGCAGGGAAATTTGCACGTCTGCCCGTAATTGGGATTAACGTTTACGACAAAGCCCATAGCCGTCTCATTTGTATTAGGGATTATGATTCCGCGACCCAATTATTAGTTGATACCGGGGCAGAAGTCGGAGTCACTCTCTGGATGCCAGGTGTGTGTACCGCTTTTGTCGACAAGCCCAAGTGCTGCCAATGGCACGCCAAGAGCCACCGGTGGTCATCGGTCGCTTACTCTGGCTCCAGGTCTTTGGCGCCCGTTCCGCTGGGTTTTTGCCGTCACTGTAGTTATCTTTGCTATCATCGGCCCTGCCTTTCCTAGGTAGTTCGACCACGTGGTTGATGCAAAACACCAGATGATAATGGACACTGTTACAAAACACCGTGTTCGTGGTCTCACCGCCGATACCGCAGCTATAACACCAGTCGACACCTTTCTTCCTACCTCGCCAGGCTACGCCCACCTCTTTTTGCAGTATTCCAGGTTCTTTAAGCCAAGGAAAACAGCTTTGCCCTTGGCGTCCCAGGTCACACAGCACATTCGGACAGATGACCCACCCGTCTCATATCGACCACACCGACTATCGCCAGGGAGAAAATAAAGTAACTGGGGCGGAGATTGCGCACATGCTCTAACTAGGAATAATCCGCCCTTCTGGCAGCCTTTGGTCCTCTCCGCTGCAGATGGTCCACAAAACCTGATGTCCAGCGCTCTGCGGTTAGTACCGCGCATTTAAGCGGTGGTTCGGTTTTAACCTATTTCAGCAAATAGTTGGGCGGCAGTGTTCTAGGACGTGGTGGGTTTTCGCCAGGCAAGCGTTCTACCTATAAAAAGCCACAAATATCTGCCTAGCCACACTGTGACGTGGCGAATATGGCGCACCACAAACTGAAGTCACTGGCCCGTGGACGTCCGCAAAACGGTACCCAACCCACGGACCTCAATCGCTTATGCTTACATTCCTGCCGATAGCAAACAGTCAAAAATTCTGCGGCACATTGAGAAATACAAGCTTCATTCATAGATAATTACATACGCATATACACCCTACACTTACATTCACTGTTATGCCAAACATGTACTTGTTGAACATTTTTGATCACACTATGTTAGCTAAACATGATCACGCCTGTAAAGCTGTGCCTCGCATAGTCGAGAATAGAAGTTTATTTATTTATTTATTTTACGTCCCAGGTAGGCCTCCCATCCCACACATGCAAGACTTTATCGCATGCCACACAGTAAGATTTGGCAGGTTCGCGCCTATCACCAGATACCTATAGAAGCAAATGAAATTCTTAATGCACCCCTAGCCCTCCTTTTGGCTTGTTTGAACTTTTAGGGATGCCATTTGAACTGCCCAATGCAGCACAAACCTTCCAACGCCTCATCCACGATGTCACTCGTGGCCTAAATTTCAATTATTCCTACCTGGACGATACTTTATCAGCCCGCGCATTGGGACAAGAGCACCTCGAGCTTCTTAGAAACTTTTTCAGCGCTTGACCCAACGCGGTGTCAGAGTCAACCCGAATAATTACGGATTTGTCAAATTAACGCAGGAATTCCTAGGCCCCCTCGTTTCATGGTCTATTAGCGAAGTCCTTCCATGTAAGGTTCAGGCAATTAAGTGCTTCCCACCTCCGACTTCGTTTAAGCACCGTGGATTTTATGGTTTGGTCAGCTAGTAGCGACACTTCATTTCGCGATGCGCTCAGCTCATGCAGCTTCTTGCTGACCTGCTCAAAGGGAATGAACGTAAGCTCGCTTCCTCTGACGCAACACAGACAGCCATCACCGTGCACAAGGATAACTCTAACGTAGCCCTACTCGCTCATACCGAATCGACTGCACCTCTGTTTATTACGACGGATGCCTCAGACATCGCGGTAGAAGCCGTACTCCAACAACACGTGGGTGGGCAATGGCAATCCCTTGGGTTCTTCTCTAAGGGCCTGCAGCCAGCGGAATCCCGCCACAGCACGCTTGGCAGCGAAAGCCTCCCAATTTACCTAGCCATTCGGCACTTCCGGCACAACCTCGTAGGCCACGTCTTCACGGTCTACGCTGACCACAAGCCCTACGTCTACGCCTTCGACACTGCATGCGACAAAAATTCACCACGGAAGGCACGACACCCAGACTTTGTCACGCAGTTCACTGCTGACATACGCCATGTATCAGGTGTCGACAATCCTGTCGCTGACGCGCTCTCACGGGTCGAGTTCACTCTCCAGTCTTGGCCTACCGTCGTTACCCCATGCATCTGAAGTTTTCTGTGCAAGTGCCCTTTCAAGTTTTTATAGGCTTGAAATTTAGGCTTCCATCTATGCCGCCAACTTAACACGGTTGAAGCACGTTTATTACTTTACCGGAGTCAGGTTCGCCCGAGCTTGTAATACTCTACTTTCCTATGTAGCAGTTTGCTTGAAACAGCCAAACGACGGTTCCCTAAATTGCTCAACCCAAAATACCAGCCCTTTTGTTACAGACAGCGACGTAGTCAAAGCAAGCATCAATCACTGTGGCTGCAGCATTATGTTCATAACTGATGTTGCCTTCCCAAGGTCATACATAACTGAACTTAGTGGCATAGCCAGC
>OX104062.1:49157517-49181759 GCA_944474145.2 Dicrocoelium dendriticum
ATGGATAAACATGTTAATGTGGAGGAAATTTTTGACCGCTTCAACCGAATGCATACAGCATTGCAGTTTACTTACAAAAAGGAAAGCGATAGTCGACTGCCATTTCTCGACGGCTTGTTAACTTGGAGACCAGATGGATCCATTCAGCGTCAGGTCTACAGAAAAACAACGTGGATAGGTCAGTACATGAAGTTTTACAGTTTCGTACCCATGGTATACAAGCGCAACTTGGTTAAGGGTCTTACGTCAAGAGCACTCGAATCTGTACGGAAGACACCCTAGACTCGGAGTTAATGTTCATACAGAACACTCTACGCGAAAACGGTTATCCCGATAGATTTATCTTAAGGAACCTCCAAGAGAAACCCAAACCAGTGCCAGTGTTAACAGCAACCAAGAAAGAGTTATTTATTCGCTTGCCATTTAAAGGGGACGCGACTACCGAGCGTCTAACCAGAAGCTTTCGGCCGCAGTAAAGTCGACCTTTCCAGCAGCCTCGTTGAAGTGCGTGTTCTCAAGGGAATCACTCATTCGTTCACAAAACAAGGCAAGCTGCCGATGCTGGCCACATCAGTGCTGATTTATCAATTCGTGTGCGCCTGTGACGCAACGTAGATTGGTCGAATGGCGCGGCAGTTATTCAAACGCGTGAAGGAAGATTGCCCTCGTTGGCTGCGTCAAGGGAACACCGGGACCATTAGTAGCGCCATTCTGGCCCACATTGTGGACACCGGCCATCAGGTGGATTGGAAACGCGCTTTCCAATAGTTTACAAGGTTCCAACGCACCGAACGAAAGGTTACCGTCTTCGTACGCTTGCGACAGCTGAAGCAATATGCGTTCGATTGTTCCAGCCGTCCTTATGCTCACAGGATAAGCTGTTCCAGGCTCTCCAGCTTCCCGGGCCAGCGAAGTCGGAAGACGCCCAGGTCGAGTGTTTTCGGTCAGACGCGGTAGCAAACAGCTAGCCCTTTAAGATCTAATTCGTTTTCTCCACCCTGATATAGACCTACAAGTGATCAAGTCATTTTGAACTAACTGGGTGGATTTCTCTTTTTAGCCTCTATATGAGTGTAATGGTCTGATGATGTATCATTTAAAGAAATTGCTCATCAAATTGTCTTCGTTGAAGTCTTGTGGTCGAGACAGTAGACGTGTCCTTGGGTTCTGGCCACCGGTTCTGTGGAAACCTCGGAGAAGCAGACAAGCTAAAGGGCAGGCATACAACCAGACAACAACGATGCATGCAGAACTCAGAGAAAAGGATCTGTCCCAAACAGTGCTTTCACTAATGAACCTCACATCGTTTGCCGGCATCCGGTTTCGGATTTGCCTGTCACTGTGGCCTGCCGCAAGACGCCTGCGCCTACAAAGTGTCCATGTGTGGCTTGCGCTGCACCATCCACAGCTCCAACCACACACTCCATATCCAGTGTAAACCCGAAGGAATAAGACCGGGATGCATGTGGATGGGAGCCACGTTTCATCAACGGAGCCGGCCCACACTCCTTCACCGGCGAACACAAGCACACTCTATTTGGGAATCAAGCGCACACAAGGCGGTGGCTGGACCGTAGTCCGCTCCACACTGAGTAAATGGAACCACTCTTTGAGCCTAGCACGGCCACAAGGACCATGCACCCCGTCCCCTCCAGCAACGATGAACGGTCTCCTGGAGCCAGTATGGACGAGGTAGTGGGTAATAGACAGGTAGGCACCTTGTGGACATGCACATCAAGCGCAGTCACACCGGGGATATTAAGCAACAGCCAATCACTTAAGAGGAAGATAACAATGTAAATAAATCGAGTAATTCATAAAGGAAGGATGACATAAATCTAGAATTAATGAGCATATGAATTATTTGTTTACGGAAGCAAGCGGGATAAGTTCCCGAGGTAAGAAGGTATACTTTACGGAAATAACACAAACACGAAAATGTTATCGAAATCTATTAAAATTGGATTAAGTGACGTTTGCAAGTTTATAGAAGACAGTTGGACATGTATATGAGAAAGAAAAGCATTAAGGCAAAATTGAAAACCCACCACCTAAAATAAAGAGGCAGTATGCAAGCACGCGGTTAGTAAGTCCAATGCAGCTTAACTACAAATGCTGCGCCGGTTCCGCCTATGTTTTCTGCAGGACCCGTCGTTGCTTCTGTACTGGTCCCGAGTGGCCTCGCTCCATGGTTCACTTAGCCTGCCTGACTAAGGCACTCACGACTGCATGTTCTACAACACCATGTGCTCGAGGCAGATGGAGAACAACCCATCGATGCTTGCCGCTTCCGCACTTGCCGCTTCTTCTCTGCATGCATGACGGCTTCCCCAGCACCTCGGCAACTCTTCATGATCAGATCTCGCTATGCACGCCGTTCAACCGCCTTTGATTCCCATGAACTGCAATCAAGATTAGAACGTGAGATGCTCACTTTAATCATGTACTGGTAACGTAACTTTGGTTTCCCCACGTGCCGCTTCCCAATACGCAGCTGACCATATAATAGCAGCTTCGGTATCCGCGTCGGATCCATACGGCTCACATGATCGATCAGCCTCAGGTGTCTCAATAAAAGTATGCACTCCACTGCATACAACCCACTTCGGCGCAAAACTTCCGTGTCTGAAACTCTGTCGCCCAGCCGGTGCGCAAAATCCGTCGCAGACACTGCTGATGGAACCGCTCTAGATATCGCACATCCCGCCGGTTCATCGTCCAAGTTTCACCGCCGTATAGAAGAACGGACAGCACCATGGATTCGTACACCATCAGCTTCGTGCCAATGGTAAGCTGATGGTTGTTCCACACTCGGTACTCAAGCTTCCCGAATGCCCCCGCTGCCTTCGACACGCGGATACGCAGCTCACTGTGTAGCTGTTGATCAGTCGACGTCACACTTCCAAGGTAGCAGAAGCGGGAGGTAGTTTCTAATACTTCAGCACCAATGCTAATTCGCGGCAATATTGAAGATTGCGCCTCCGGTGAAGGATGAAAGCGACAGACAATTTTGCTGGTGTTGATGGTGAGCCCGAATTTGGCCGTTGTCGAAGCCAGAGCACTAGTCATGTGCTGCAACTCATCCGCGCTGTGTGAAGACAACGCACAGTCGTCAGCAAACAGTGACGTACGGATAGTTGTCTCGCAGTCTCGCAGCGAAACGACGGACGTCCAGCAACCCACTATCAATAAGGTGCTCCACACGAACACCACAAGCACAAGCGGCATCAAAAGCACAGGACAACCTTGCATGATGATATATATTAAACAGGGCAGGAGCTAAGACGCAGCCATGCTTCACACCATAGACAACTGCAAGGTAATCCGAAGTCTCTCCACTCAGCTGCAACTTCGCCCACATGCCTTGTGCAGACATTCAATTAAACTTACAAACTTACGCGGGTAACCAAAATTACTTAACACCAGCCACAATGCATTGCGGTTCACTGTGTCAAATGCCTTGGTGAAATCAACAAAAAGCGAGTACAATGGCTGGTGGCGTTCTCTGCAATTTGCTTACAACTGACGAGCAGCACACATCATATATAGTGCTGCGACCCGAACGGAATCCACACTGCTCTTCCGCCACGTTCGGTTCCACAACCTGACTGACGAGGCAGTTGAGCAGGATTCGGGCAATCATCGTGCCCACACAACTCAGCAAGTTGATGCCACGATAATTCGTGCAACATTACTTGCTCCCTCTGCCAGTGTGAAGTGGTAGCACAAGGGCATCCTTCAGCTCAGGAGGCACCTCCTCCTCAATCCACACGCGTTGCACCAAGTGGTGCAGCGCAGTCAACAACGCGGGTCCACCGTGTTTCAATACTTCAGGTGGGATCCCGTCACCCCCGGCACATTTGCCGTTTCGCAGCTGAGCAAGTGCTCTCTGCGTCTCATCAAGTGTCGGCTTGTCCGCCAGATCCGTCTTCACATCGTGCTGCTTGAGGCCGTTCAATGTAGGCCAGTCGATCTCTGAACGGTTGTTCAAGAGACAGTCAAAGTTTTTCCGCCAGACCTGCATTATGTCTGCAGTCTGTGTGCAGGCAGCGCCTGAACCACCATCGATCAGTGTCCTCAGCGGCTCCAATCTCGGTCCATACACCGCCTTCAAGGAGTCAAAGAATTCCTTGTTTTGGCGGCGTTCGGCGTAGCATTCCATCTGCTTCGCCTTCTCCGTCCACCATGCATTTTTAATGCGACGGAGCTCTCGGGTCAGTCGCTGTCGAAGTTTGCGAAACTGACTACTCTTTCCCAAGTTAATGGGGTCTGCAAGATGTGCAGCAAATGCTGCTTTCTTCTCTGACTCCAATGCGTCGATCGACGCATTGTTGTCATCAAACCAATCAGGCCGCTTACAGTTTGTGCCCTCGGTGGTCTCCTCGGCAGCAGCTGTCCACTGGTTGTGAACGTGGTGCCACAGGTCGCCAACTGTGGATATGCAGTCCACATCACCACACAGGCGTGCAGCCATCGCCTTCTCCAGCTCCATAAGTTTCGGCATTGTACCGGTGGAGAGAATGTTAAATTTACGCCGATTCACGGCGGGAGTGCAATACATAGCTTTACGGAAATATATATACAGTTTGGTCCGCGCCAACTTGTGATCAGTGCCACACAACTCCACGCAGTACACGTGTCATGCCCACTTCAAGCATATCACGCTGACGTACGATGACATAATCCAGCAGGTAAGCGTGACCACTCCGTGGGTGCGTCCAAGTTGCTATATCATTCGCACTCAGTGCAAACCGAGTGTTCGTGATCGTCAGACCATGAGTGGCACACAGTGAGAGCAACCGGTCACCGTTCGCATTCGCTGAGCTCATGCCATGCGAACCGATAACATCCGTCCACGCTGATGCGTCACGCCCAACGCGCACGTTGAAATCACCCAGCAGAAATAGTCGGTCGCTCCTCGGCACAGACCATATCACGGAGGATAGCTCAGTGTAGAACTGATCACGCGTGTCATCAGGATAACACATGGTCGGGCCGTACGTGCTTATAAAAGTAGCAAGCTTACCTCTTCCGAGTCGTAGGCGAACAGTCATCAGTCGCGCGCTGATGCCCGGTGTTTCAACCACCAGCTGACCATGGAGGCGATCGGATATTGCAAGTCCGACCCCATGTTCACGTGGTGCTGAGGCGGCGTTGCCCACCCAGTAGAATGTGTAGCCAGCACCTGCTTCATGTAACTTACCTTGCTCAGCGAGCCGAGTTTCACTGAGCGCCGCAATATCGATGTGGTAGCGCGCTAGCTCCACTGCGACCAGTGCAGTGCGTCGCTCCGGGCGCTCGCTCGAGTTCCGGTCCAGTAGTGTGCGCACGTTCCAGCACCCGATGCTGAGTGCTTTGCGCGCAGGCATACGATTGCATTGGTGGGCAATCGCACGCGAGGTGGTCGTTGTGCTTCGGAGGTTTGCTTGAGGGACTCCACCCGGAGCCTCTGGCTCAATAGCCTGACCCATAAGGCAGTGGGTGGTTTTTTAGTTTTGCTTGAGGGACGCCGCCCGGAGCCTTTGGCTCAATAGCCTGACCCACAAGGCAGTGAAGAGCAGATCCAGCTCGGGAATGTGATTGCAGAGACAGATTGGGATCTGCTTGACGGCCGTCACACGCAGCCTTTGAGGTGCTGGAACGTTTTATATAGGTTTTGCAACCGTAGTAGGATTGGCACCTGCGACCACTGCCAGACGCAGGTGGGTTGTGGCAGGTTTGCATTAATTTGACCAGGGGTCGCCTGGCCTGAGACAGACAGTAGTAAACCATTAAACACCCGGAGGTGTCCTCCCACCGTCGGAGACAATGTGTGGCGCTCGTGCTCTACGCCATTCGAGCTGTGAGCTTATAATCCATTAGACCTATTGTCTCCTAAGGCTAAGTTTTACAGGAAGTGGGCCATCGGGCACTTCCTAACCTCCGAAGAGGATGTACCAGGACATTTCCAGGGCGCCCAATCCTGCCAGAAGAACGACTCGGGTCCTCAGCCAGACTTCGACTAAATGAACACCCAAAAGGCAGCGGGTATAGCAGATGGTCAATTTACTGATTCACGCGGATTGTTGTCCGGGATCTTAGCAGGGAGAAGGCGGATACCCAAATCTCACCCAGCGTTCGCCACGAGGAGGCACCCACGACATGAGCAAATGGCACCACAGTAGCAGCCGTGGGTAGACTGTCTGTCAGAATCCGGCCACCACAAGCCTCAGCGTACCATAAGCTCTCCCGCCTCTGAACATCATATTAGGAAATTACCCCCACTTGTGTTTTGACGGATTTTTGCGCGCCAAAGCGCCACAATGTCCCTTGGTCTGACTATTACCTGACAGTATGCTCACTCATACGGAAAAAATATTTCTTTTATACCTTTCCTTAGAACAAAAGGTTTTAACATTCCAAAGAAGCTATACTTGTATGCACATTGATCACGGTTTTACAGGTGCGTGTCGTTTTACCGAGAATATAATATTTCGTTAAATATTTATTATTTGTGTCATTAAAAAATAAAATTGGCTAGAGCAATGAAGACTGGTAGCTCAGGTGGTGCAGAGGGCTGTTGAAATGTTCGATGAGCTTGGCAATTTTGTTGCAAACGTTTCGTCAGCAATCGATGTGACATCATCAGTACGTAGTTGAATGGCGTGCAATAGCGTAGAGTAGCGTAGGAGAGCCTCGGTGAGAGTGCGCTGAGCGTGGTGTGCGTGCGTCTTTATACTGCCATGGTTGGCCGTGGAGCCGAGCAATCCTATTGGTTGGGGCATTGATCCGCGTTCAGCTTGGTTAATGGGCAGATGACATATGACCTCGCCTCTTTGTGTTTCGTGGCCTTTGTCTACTTGCCTCTGCGAGCGAGTTTGCCGTCAGTTCTGTTGGTCTAGTCACACGTTCCACCGGATTCAATCGATCGAGGTGGCGGTCGTTCCTCAATAGGGTGGCGTATACTGCGTCCTGTTTGATGTGTCGATCGATTGAGTGCGTCGTAAAGTACCAAGCTTCCAAAAACTCCCTCGCGTGTTTTGTACTTCCATGGGCTAGGATCTTTACGTTCTCCAGATCGAAATGGTGGCCTTCTTGATCTTCATGCACAGAGACCAATGAGTGTGGATCATGCCTTCTGACGGCCACCTTGTGTTCGGTGATTCGTGTACAAAGTTTTCTTCCAATTTGTCCGACGTAGATTTTATCGCAGGCGCTGCATTTGATCTGGTAGATGAGATTACATTGGTCGGCCCGATTGACTTTTCCTTTGGGTCTTGAGATCAATTTTCTTAGGGTGGCACTTGGCTTGTGCGCCACAGAGATTCCATGTGATTGCAGCAATCTTCCTGTTAGTTCAGAGACGTTCTTGATGTAGGGAAGCACTATTCGTTTGTTTGCTTGATCAGATGACTGCTGTTGTTGCTGAGGTATTCGTTTCTTTAGGCTTCTTTTGATAAAAGTCCTTGGATAACAGCTCCTTGTAAACACTCGATACAGGTGATTTTCTTCCTGCTTCCGAGCTTCGGCTGTACTGCAGTGCGTTTCCACTCTTTTGAACAAGGTTTGAATGCAGCTCTTCTTGTGGTTTCTTTGGGTGGTTGCTGTGGTAGTTTAATATCTGGTCCGTATGCGTTTTCTTCCGATATACGCACGTTTCCATAGATCCGTCTCTATTCCTAGTGACCAGTACATCCAAAAATGGTAGCTTGTTATCTTCCTCTAATTCAATCGTAAATTTGATACCCTCAAATGTGTTGTTGAGTAAATCGTGCGCGGCCTGTATTCTGTTCCATTTTACGATGACACACGTGTCGTCCACGTATCGTATCCAGACTTTTGGGCTGATAGATGGCAGTACAATGCGTTCCAATCTCGGCATTACGGCTTCCGCAATAAGCCCCGAAATTGGTGATCCCATTGGGGTTCCTCTCAGTTGCTGATACACTTGTCCATCAAAGCGGAAATACGTAGTCATGCAGAGGTTCAGGAGTTCCCAATCACTTTCCGGTCGTATGGTTGTCGTGGGGCTTAGTCGATTCTCGAGCAGTTCCAACATGGTTTTTTTGGCCAAATCGTGACCGATTGAAGTGAAGCGTGCTGTGACACCGAAAGAAAGCATTATTTCGTCGTCTTCTATTCAGACATTCCGCAGTTTGTTGAGGAATTGTTCAGCATTGTTAATGCTATATTCGGATCCAGCAACCAAATGTTTCAACCTCCTCCATAAATCCTTCGCTATTTTATATGATGGGGTTCCGGGGAGCGAGACGATTGGTCGTAGTGGGACTCCATCCTTGTGGACTTTTGGCAGTCCATAAAACAGTGCAACGTCTGCATCATCAGCTTTCATTTTCCATCTCTCAGTGGCGGTGAGCTCGTTCTTTGTCCGTCAATGGATTTAATCGAGCCGACCAATGTAATCTCATCTACCAGATCAAATGCAGCGCATGCGATAAAATCTACGTCGGACAAATTGGAAGAAAACTTTGTACACGAATCACCGAACACAAGGTGGCCGTCAGAAGGCATGATCCACACTCATTGGTCTCTGTGCATGAAGATCAAGAAGGCCACCATTTCGATCTGGAGAACGTAAAGATCCTAGCCCATGGAAGTACAAAACACGCGAGGGAGTTTTTGGAAGCTTGGTACTTTACGACGCACTCAATCAATCGACACATCAAACAGGACGCAGTATACGCCACCCTATTGAGGAACGACCGCCAACTCGATCGATTGAATCCGGTGGAACGTGTGACTAGACCAACAGAACTGACGGCAAACTCGCTCGCAGAGGCAAGTAGACAAAGGCCACGAAACACAAAGAGGCGAGGTCATATGTCATCTGCCCATTAACCAAGCTGAACGCGGATCAAAGCCCCAACCAATAGGATTGCTCGGCTCCACGGCCAACCATGGCAGTATAAAGACGCACGCACACCACGCTCAGCGCACTCTCACCGAGGCTCTCCTACGCTACTCTACGCTATTGCATGCCATTCAACTACGTACTGATGATGTCACATCGATTGCTGACGAAACGTTTGCAACAAAATTGCCAAGCTCATCGAACATTTCAACAGCCCTCTGAACCACCTGAGCTACCAGTCTTCATTGCTATAGCCAACCAATTCTGGCGTACAGCGCTACAACAAGCTCGTCTTTGGAAAGCTTTGCCTGCTGTCAAGCTTGCACATGCGAACAACTCTACTTCCTTCATTAATGCCTGAGAAGGAACGTACTACCAGCAATTACCAACCACAGATCGGCGCTAAACCATCTAGCTGCCTGGAAATTAGCACGACAATACGGGAGACGCATGGTCATATTGATGATAACAGATGCCCATAACCGCCTGTGCAAATACGAGAAGGTCATAACCGACAATAGAACCAATTGCCTTAGTATGCTTGACCCACAGCTACGAACAGCGCTGGAATCCGCCATTGCACTTCGAGTCAAAAGCACAAAGAAACGACGCAATATTGCATTGAACACCAAGTTAGACAAACTGACTGAGCGAAATGACTGCACTAGCAGCGAAGGATGGATCAAAAACCTTTCACGCCGCCACTTTACTGCAACCGAAGAGAACGTTTTGATTAAAGGGCTTAATTTCAACGTCAGAGATGTTTACTCCAAAGATTACTTGGCTAGCTTAGAACATGCATTGAAAGCAGATGGATTGTTGGAGAAGTCCCAGCAGCAGATACGGCAGATCGTTGTCCCAGTGCTTACACGGAATAAACGCACCCAGTCCCTAACCAAGGGGGAACAGGATGCACTCAAACGTCTACAGAAAGACGAGAACATTGTAATCCTACTAGCAGATAAAGGACGCATGACAGTGATAATGGACAAGCCAGAGTATCTTAACGAGGCCAAAGAACTGCTATCAGACACAACTACATATCGCCAGATTGATCAAGATCCAAGTCCAAAACTGGTTAACCAGATCAACGCAACGCTGAAGAAACTACAAACAAAGAACGAGCTCACCGCCACTGAGAGATGGAAAATGAAAGCTGATGATGCAGACGTTGCACTGTTTTATGGACTGCCAAAAGTCCACAAGGATGGAGTCCCACTACGACCAATCGTCTCGCTCCCCGGAACCCCATCATATAAAATAGCGAAGGATTTATGGAGGAGGTTGAAACATTTGGTTGCTGGATCCGAATATAGCATTAACAATGCTGAACAATTCCTCAACAAACTGCGGAATGTCTGAATAGAAGACGACGAAATAATGCTTTCTTTCGGTGTCACAGCACGCTTCACTTCAATCGGTCACGATTTGGCCAAAAAAACCATGTTGGAACTGCTCGAGAATCGACTAAGCCCCACGACAACCATACGACCGGAAAGTGATTGGGAACTCCTGAACCTCTGCATGACTACGTATTTCCGCTTTGATGGACAAGTGTATCAGCAACTGAGAGGAACCCCAATGGGATCACCAATTTCGGGGCTTATTGCGGAAGCCGTAATGCCGAGATTGGAACGCATTGTACTGCCATCTATCAGCCCAAAAGTCTGGATACGATACGTGGACGACACGTGTGTCATCGTAAAATGGAACAGAATACATGCCGCGCACGATTTACCCAACAACACATTTGAGGATATCAAATTTACGATTGAATTAGAGGAAGATAACAAGCTACCATTTTTGGATGTACTGGTCACTAGGAATAGAGACGGATCTATGGAAACGTGCGTATATCGGAAGAAAACACATACGGACCAGACATTAAACTACCACAGCAACCACCCAATGAACCACAAGAAGAGCTGCATTCAAACCTTGTTCAAAAGAGTGGAAACGCATTGCAGTACAGCCGAATCTCGGAAACAGGAAGAAAATCACCTATATCGAGGGTTTAGTAAGAACGGTTATCCAAGAAATTTTATCAGAAGAAGCTTAAATAAACGAATACCTCAGCAACAACAGCAGTCATCTGATCAAGCAAACAAACGGATAGTGCTTCCCTACATCAAAAACGTCTCCGAACTAACAGGAAGATTGCTGCAATCACATGGTATCTCTGTGGCGCACAAGCCAAGTGCCACCCTAAGAAAATTGATCTCAAGACCCAAAGGAAAAGTCAAACGAGTCAACCAATGTAATGTCATCTACCAGATCAAATGCTGCGCCTGCGATAAAAGCTACGTCGGACAAACTGGAAGAAAACTTTGTACACGAATCACCGAACACAAGGCGGCCGTCAGAAGGCATGATCCACACTCATTGGTTTCTGTGCATGAAGATCAAAATGGCCACCATTTCGATCTGGAGAACGTTAGGATCCTAGCCCATGGAAGTACAAAACACGCGAGGGAGTTTGTGGAAGCTTGGTACTCTACGACGCACTCAATCAATCGACACATCGAACTGGACGCAGTATACGCCACCCTACTGAGGAACGACCGCCGACTTGATCGATTGAATCCGGTGGAACGTGTGACTAGACCAACAGAACTGACGGCAAACTCGCTCACAGAAGCAAGTAGACAAAGGCCACGAAACACAAAGAGGCGAGGTCAAAGCTCATCTGCCCATCAACCAAGCTGAACGCGGATCGAAGTCCCAACCAATAGGATTGCTCGGCTCCACGGCTAACGGCGGCAGTATAAAAACGCACGCACACCACGCTCAGCGCACTCTCACCGAGGCTCCCCTACGCTACTCTACGCTATTGCATGCCATTCAACTACGCACTGATGATGTCACCTCGATTGGTGACGAAACGTTTGCAACAAAATTGCCAAGCTCAGCGAACAGTTCAACAGCCATAAACTAAGTATCTTATGTACATATGTTAATAAAAATTTAGATTAGCCGTACGATGAACAGTGACGCCCCAGATAACTGCGCGATATCGGATAGTTTAAGGCCAATCCGAAGCGTTTGAATTTGTCGGTGTATTGCGGCTTATTCGTTTAATTAACTAGGGAATGCTAATGATGAGGATCATGGTTAGGAATGAAATAAGCGGTGATAATATACCATGAGCATGTTCAGCGAAGTTTTCGGGGGAAAGCGATGCTTTGCTTATGCAACACTTAGATCATTTACGTTTCAGTAGTATGGATGCACTCAAAAAACACAACTACGGTCAGAACAGAATAGATTGATGCAAAACACAGCGATGGCCATCCAGTTGAAAAGCAATCAGGGACCGTGGTAATAAAAGGACGGAGTATGGTTGAGAAAGGCTTTTACGGAAAGCGTGGAAAAGTCAACGAGGATTTCGAGGAAGTAAGCGGACAATTAGGACAGCCGAACGAGGAAAGGTAACATCTCATAATTCTTAGTGAATTTGGGAAGCAGAGGCCGCTCAAGCGAGACTGGACTGGTCAGCGCGTTGGGATTGGGACTTACAACGTACGTAAGAAAAAGACTAGGACAATATGGAGTGAACAAATCTAGCGAGCCCTATAGGTAAGGAAACCATTGAGCTGTGTCTGCAAAGTCTTCATCGCTGAAGTCTCAGTCGCAAAGATTAGTTCGGGAGAAACTGATAGGTCAGGTGATGCCAGATCACGGCAAGGCAATAAAGCTGGCCGTCGGAATAAAAATGAATGAAAACAGAATGCGAGATAAAAAAATGTTAGGGTCCGTATGAAAAGGGTTTATTGATTAAGAGTATAAAAGCCCACGAGCCTCTCCACGTAATATATACAGAACCCTCAGGCCAGCCGAACGAAGAGAAGTGCCGTCTCAGCAGTCCGAATATATTCGAGGAGTACGAGGCCGACTACGCGGGACTGGATTAATCGACGCTTTGGGACTAAGGCGTACCATGAAGGCAAGAGAAAAACCATATCCAAAACGTGGGAACAAGTTTAGCAATCCGTCAGAGTAGGGGTAACAGCGTTAAGTCTGCGGAGCCTATACCGTTTAAGTCTCGGTAGTATGGGAGCAGTCAGAAAGAAACAGAATAGTCCGCTGAGTGAAGATCACAGCAGGGCAGTAAAGCTGGTCGGCCGACTAATTAATGCATGAAAACAGAAAGCGAGATAACAAAAGGGTAGGGTTGGTGTGAAAAAGCTTTATTGATAAAGAGTGGAGGAGCTCACGAGGCTTTCCAGGTGAGGTAAACAAAAAGTTGAGTTAGGCAAATCAAGATTTGCAACTTCGAACTGCTTTGAATGCACTCGGATAACAAGTGGTCGATCTAGCGAGACTGGATTGGTCAGCGCCCAGGAATAGCACGCACAAAAGGGCGGGAAAATGGACCACAACCATAGAGGGTGGACGGGACTAGCTGCCTCACTGGGTAGGGGGACAAAAGCATTGAGTCTGCATAGCGTATACCACTTAAGTCTGGGTAGCATAGGAGCAATCAGAGAGAAAGAGGCTGGTCATTGGGACTAGGTCAACTCAGAGCAGTGAGGTCGGGCACTTTAGTTGAAGAAGAACTTAACACAGAGCGCGATAAAAATAGTTGGGGTCGGGATGAGAAAGGTTTATTTACGAAACGTGGGTAAAGCCCATGAGGCTGTCCAGATAATGTAATCGGTTAGTTAAGTCAGCCGAACAGAGAGAGGTGATATATCATAAGTCTGCATGAATCCGGAGTACAGGAGGCCGTTCAGGTGAAAGTGTTCTGAGCCAAACATTATATTACTTGCACGGTCGTTTGGATCACATTTTCCTAAACCAGACACTTTGCGCACCTTTTGATTTCTTCTTGGCCCCATACCTCTTACCTTTTACCTGAGGTCATATTTTGTCATGCAGTGGTAGAAACACTGGTAGACTGGCAACACACTGTACCACCTTCATTTCCATCGTCGTTCATGCCACCCTGATAATAAAATTTAATGTTCTCTGACACTGGCACGGAAGCTAACCATGTGCCAGAGACCCCTATCACACCGGCTAGCTGAAAATCCAGCTACTTCGAAACACTTCTTACCGCACCTTGGTCAACGGTTTAAGCTTTGACTTTTAACTGTCTCCATTGCCACCCTGCATTAAGCGTAGAAAGGGGTGTACAACCAGCTCCAGTTTCTAAAGTGTTTGGTGTTTCTGACTTACACTATTGTGCAGTTTTGCTGTCTAGTGAGCTAGAATAGCTCGCATCAGCACGTACACCTAGGTGCTAGCTTGTGTGACGTTCATGCGTTGGCATACATCGCTGTCCCTCATTCGGGACCACCGAAATTGGTGTGATAAACTTCATATATAGCAACCGCATGCACGGCAGGTTTACCCAACACACGGCTAGCCGAACAACCTCCTCGTGGTGCCAGCTGGATGGTTCGGGTTTAACCCGTTCCAGCAAATAGTTCGGCGGCAGTGTTCCAGGACGTGGTGGGTTTTCGCCTGGCAAGCGTTTTCCCTATAAAAAGCCACAAATGTCTGCTTATCAACACTGCGACGTGGCGGATGTGACTCGCCACAAAATAAAGTCTCTGGCCCGTGGATATCCGGAAAGTGCTATCCAACCCAAGGACATCAATCGCTTATGCTCACATTCCTGACGACAACAAACAGTCAAAAATGCTGCGGCACATTCAAAGACACAAGCTACATTCATACACAATTACATACGTATATACACCCGTACACTTACATCCACAGTTACGCCAAACGTGTACTTTTGTACATTATTGATCACACTGTTAGCTAAACATGATCATGCCTGTAAAGGTGTGTCTCGCATGGTCGAGAATAAAAGCTTATTTATTTAAATAATGCTTTACGTCTGGTTAATTCTAACCCTTGAAACCAAAAGTAATATGGCCCTTCACATACATGCTCCAGTGAATTACACGTTTAGAAGCATTTTGCCATTTTCGGCTGCTCATATCAATATTCTTGAAGATAGGCGCGTGTAACTTGTAGGCAGCGATAGTCAATGTATGGTCATACATAAAATGAGCTAAGATTGATAAATCTTGCCAACGTTGTCTAATAACTTGATAAATATAGGCGTATTCATGTTATATAGACACTGAGCGGTCCTGTCTAATTAAAGTTAAACCAGATTCATGTAGGCTCGGGACAACATTCACCACAGCATAAAGCTAAATAAGCTTGCGAATTTTATTTATTTAGTGCGCTGCTCGACCAACTGGCTTCCGCAAACGGCACACGGAGGTGTTTTGACCATAGCCTAATAACAGAGACATGTAAGTTCGCGCGGGAAAATCATATACAGTGGCTTTCGCGTGTCGCCGTGTGTACCATTTTTACGTTTTGTCCAGGGACTGTTAAGTACGCTGGGAAGGCTGTTTTGCAACCACCGAGTTCAACCTCCTAATTACTATTAATTTGGATCTATATTGTACGCTTCTAAATACGCATTCTTATTATAACTCTATAGCAATTAGCTATTTTTCTAACCGTTTTCGTATGCGCTTGAAATGTGTTATGGCATTTGTAGCTTGCTGCTTGCGTACGATATTGGCCGTCGCTCCAGAACTTGTAAAATACAACAAGCATGGCGGTAAGTTTGCTCGCGTCTTTTACAGCCATTAACCGATGTTCTGACCAGCCTATTTAGTATAATTTCTGATACGCTATTGCTTCAATACAGGTTTTCTTTTGGCTATGGATGAAGCCATTTGCCTCCGGCTCCGGCGGTCATCCATCAAGCAGATATATATACATTAGGAGTTACGCGTATTATTCCGCTAAATACGCTAACTTGTCGTCGCTTATTAGAAGGTAGCTCCGTTTTAATTTTTTACCTGCTTTTGCTTTAAACGAATCCAATTCTCGTTTTATTCCGGAAGTTCCAAGACAATCTCTGTTCGTCTCCATTTCCATGCCCCTACTATTTATCGAGAAAACTTACCTACCGAAAATAGCTAACATAGCTGGAATTAATAGCTTTGAGAAACGGTTGCAACAGCTTTGGCGTACGGGGAGCAGAAAGTGTACAAACAGGTCATTGTGGAATGGAACCTAGCAGAACTACCTTCACGTGGTACAAGCTGGGGGCTTTGGGTTAAGCTCGTTCCATAGAATAGTTAACCAGCAGTGCTCCAGGAGGTATTTGGTTATCGCATGTCGCACCTTCCCCCTAGCAAAGGCGATAACTATCCGTCCAGCAATACTGCGACTTGGCAATTTGTCTCGCTACGAAATTGTCCTTGCTTTCCCTCTCCCGAAGCATCCTCATTACGCAAACATAATCCAATCCGAAGAACAACACTGATCACTTCATACGGCGACAAACACAACAAAAAAGCACGAATTCAGTCACACTTATCACGTCCGCTCACCATGCCCACTAAAAAGTGGTTGGCGGTACCCGGTTTTGCACTTGACCGTCACTGTGGCCAGCCAAAGGACACCTGCGACTACAGAGAGATCATGGGTGGCTTGCGCTGCACCACCTACAGCTCCATCCACACATTCCATATCCAAAGCAAATCCGGAAGAATAAACCAGGAGGCACGTGGACGGGAGCAACGTTGCATCAACGGTGCCGGCCCACATGCCTTCGCAGGAGAACACAAGCACGCTGTAGTGTGGAACCATGCGCACACAAGACGGTGGCTGGACCGTAGTCCGCTTCAACTAATTGTATGGAACCACTCTTTGAACCTAGCACGACCACAAGGACAATGCACCCCGTCCCCTCCAACAACGATCAACTGTCTCCTGCAGCCAGTATGGAAGTGGTAGTGAATAGTAGATAGGTCAGCACATTGTCAATTTGTAACACAAGCGTAAGTACGGCTGGGATGTCAAACAACAGCCAAGCAATCGAACTGCCGATACCATATAAAATATAGTAAATAAGTAAACCTAGATGACGACATAAATACTCGCTACCTGAGCATATATGAACACTGGTTATGAGCGATTCCGCGATAAGTACAAAATGTCTCAAGGTTATTTATAGGATGCCGTGTGAAACAGTTATGTAAGCTTACCACAAATAATAGGCGCTATGTGTAAAATTTAGGAGAAGCTTATCAAGTAACTAGTACAAACCAAACAAAGTGGAATGAAATTTACTGAGCTTAGATAGACCTAGTTTAAGTGTAAGTTAATGTAGCCCTATTGCGTTGATGCAGCCTCGTGCATGCAACCTCAGCCTCAGCACATATAGTTGGCGGCATCTGGTTTCGGAGTTGCGTGTCAATGTGGATAGACCCAGGATGCCTGCGCCTGCGCACAATTAGTCAAATATATATATATAAGGACGTAAAACTCCAGTAGGTTACTGGTTAAGTTGTTGTATTTTTATATAAGTACCGACCATACATATTTGTATTATCATGCCCATGCCTTTGCAGGCAAGCCAAAACTTTCGGATATAGCACATTTATTTACGTGCTTCCATGTGTTCCTGGAACTATTCGTAATGTCCGAGACCGCGTTACGTTTCAGTTTTGCTGGGATCAAATCACTCAAAACGCTAATAGCTCGCCTTCTCGGTTTACACCCAGATGGGAATGCGGCAAGTATGGCTAGGGACCCTGCGCCATCCTTTCTGAAAGACCTTTTCGATAAAGCTTTTTCAATTTTTGACCGATCCGGCCGCAGAATTCCTTATTATGGCCCCGCCTTTGGCAACCTTCACGAATATGATGTTTGTACAGGAAAATGGTGCGGAGTGCCATTTGTCCAATGACTAGCATGCTGTGGACGGTTCTTTCATGGACTGCTTGAAGGGTTTGCTTGAGTTGACAGTACTGGCCCTTTTCACTAGGTGCACGGCCTTGGGTGGTGCGAATTTATTCTGTTCGACCAGGCAGTGATATGTTCCCATTCGCTTACCAGTATCTTCAGTGTCAGATCAAAGTCCCATTCAACGTTAGCTAAAGGTTGTGTGCGGATCTCAGCAACCATGAAGGACTGTAGAGCGCTGACCAAAACGAGACATTTAAACTGAGTTTCCTTTAAAGGACGTGGTTTGAAACGCTTAGGTTTGCGGCTAACCAATCAGTCTGATACCAGTTTGACAAATGTCAGTCATGGATAGCGAACGATAAACAAGGATACTGAATCAAAAAGTTGCATTCAGCTGCGAAAACAGTTCTTCAAACTTCAGAACGTTCGACAGTTTGGGCCGAATGGACGCTATGAACCTTGAATGTTCATTTTTCTGAGCTTGTGCAGTAGCAATAGCGACTTCCGCGAGTGGTCCTGATGAATGAAATCCGTCCGAAACCTACCTACCCAACAAGTTAACCAAGAGTTAAACGTGCAACCAGAAGCCGCGTCATAAATGTATTCAGTGCTTGTATGCGTAAGAAGATCAACGAAACTCAAATGGGTGACACACGTCCCTGCTCCTGTTGACAGCACGCTAAAGCATTGTGCCGTTTTCCCGATCATCTTTAGGTGTACCTCCATTTAAGCATGCTGTTGGAAAAGTAGCTTTTGAAATCATTTAACAAAAATATGCAGCACGTTTCCATTTTTCTGTGTCGCCATTGGTTATAACTTTACAAGATGCGATTCCGAAATAAGCAGTTTACTGCCTCAGAAACGTCCAGACCAAGCAAAGGAAAAGGCAATACGTCAATGAACTTGCTAAAATAACGTGTTAACTACCGTCAACAAAACATTGTTATACCACAGCAGACGTTAGCTGAATTTATAAAAAACTAACCTTCGACTTCTGGAACACGGAGTTCAACCCCCAAGGTTAGCTGTTCCATGTAGGTCTGGCCGGTCTTCAGGAGGTTACTAGGCCCGTGCAAGCGCTGGAATATCCCAGGATTTTTACAATTGTATTAATCGATAACAAACGATTAGCTGCTGAAATAATGGAGTTTCCGGTGGATTAGTATCACTTCCTGGACAAATTCTGAGTGCTAGTTCAAGGTAGCAGGATGGTGTTGAAGCCTTTCGTATCGTCTCATGCTCATTGGTCGACCCACGCTGTCTGTCCGATGTGATCAATCGAATACACGCATAACCTTGAGGTACGTGGTCATTGGGGTCGAAATATCCCGTGTCCCCTGCCAGGTTGACCTAGGCAGCCTACTCTCCTCGAGTTTGCACGCGGGCGACTACTGCAAGACCGCAAGGTGAGGGTTCCGTATGTTGTGGTTAATACGCCGTTCCTTCGTAAGCTTGCTCGCCAATACCTTAGTAAGGTTAATTTCGGCTTTCATTCAGCCCCATGTGTAATACTGCATCCAGACTTGTCCACCTCCGCCCCGTGGGTGACAAAATGGAGCTAGTGATGGCTTTGTGGATGAGTGCTAAGTTACTCGGACACAGGTAACACGGAGCTACTACTTGGTTCGAGAGTGCATTTATGAACTACCAAAAGCCTCGAGGCGACATGGTCTTCAGTAACCGTATCCGCTATCTGCTATTTGGAAGGTCAAATCATCGCCGATACAGAAAGAATACTTTCCAGATGGGTAGAACATTTTAGCAACCACCAAAACCGCCGTTAGCCGCTGTAGCTATAGTTCGCGAAGGGAAGTCTGGTCCATGCTTGAGGTACCAAGGAGTTGCTGCATCTATCGTAGCAGGGTTGAGGGCAGTTTGTCACGCCGGCTACATACCCTGAAAAGCTGGTGCAGGCGAACTTTCTCAGAGGGCATGACAAGCTTACTCGTGGCCTCCTTGAGAGCTTCATGGAGGTTTTCGGTCAGCGAAATGATACCGTCTCGAACCCTCACTGATACATTCTTGGGGAGGTAGGATATGACAATGCTATACTTTGCATAGTGGGACATGATCCTGTGGTTATAAAACACAGTTTCAAGATAAGCGGACCACAAAAGAGGAACTACGTCACAAAAGGTGGCACAGAGAAATGCGACGGTGAGGAGAGACACAACCTTAGTATCTACAGACTCCGTGGTTTAAAAATTGACGCAAAATATGCGCTACCTTATGCAAAAAATAAACCGGAAAATACGAGAAGTAAATGGAACGCCCTCACCAGAGAAATGTTCTGAATATCCGGTACTGATATTCTTGCGGATTTGGGGTTACCACTTTAGCGCGTAGCCTGTAGCGGGAGCCCGAGAGCTATTCAAGAGGCAAACCGGGTTGCCGGGAACGTTTTATTGGTATTGTCAGGGAAACAATAAGAATAGAATTGGAAATCCACTATTTAGCACTTAAAGCGAAACCTCTTTGACAGGCGTGGAGCTGGTTTGTAGGACCCCGGAGGGTTCATAACTATTTGAATTTATTGTATCAGAGACGGAAGTTCGTAGGTTGTTAGAAGGGCTTAACCCTTCTAAGGCCTCTGGGCCTGATTTAATTCACCCGATACTGTTACATGAGTTGGCTGCGGAACTAAGTGGACCGCTATCTAATGTGTTTCAGAAATCGCTTGACAGCTGTGCATTGCCTTCCGAATGGAAGGAAGCTGTCATCTGTCCCATCTTCAAAAGTGGGGACAGGGGTCTGCCTGCAAATTACAGGCCAGTTAGTCTGACGAGTGTAGTAGTCAAACTCCTCGAGAAACTGGTGAGACATTCATTGGAGAGTCATTTGAGTAGATTTAATCTACTTAGCAATGTGCAACACGGATTCCGGAAGGGATTTTCGTGTCTGACGAATCTACTGCTGGCTCGCGAAAGTTGGGCGGATGCAGTGGATAACGGCCACGCGCTGGACGTGCTTTTCGTCGACTTTCCGAAGGCATTTGACAAGGTACCACATTTGAGGCTCGCGCAAAAGCTGGCCTCCTACGGGGTATCTGGCCGCACCTTTCAATGGATGACTGCCTTCTTGGAGGGTAGAGAACAATGTGTACGGGTAGGCTGGGGCCTATCGTTTAGGCAGTCTGTCCTCAGTGGCGTGCCGTAGGGTTCGATCCTTGGACCGCTGCTGTTCTCTATCTATGTGAATAACCTACCCGCGGAGCTTGAGGTACCATCGTTGCTATTTGTTGATGGTCTGAACCTGTGGAACATCGTCGATGTTCCTGGGGGTTCCGTAGCTATTTAACGAGCATTGGATAAGCTTTGGGACTGGTCTACTTTATGGTTACTGCCCATAAATCAAGCAAAGTGCTTCGTTCTTCGAATTGGAGGAGGTTGTCCTCCTGCGAAGTACTTGGCCGGTGGGGTCGAACTCCCCCGTGTATCTAGCCAGATTGACCTAGGCGTCGTACACTCTTCGGCTTTGCACTCCGGCGACAACTGGAAGAAGGCCGCAAGCAGAGGTTTCCGCAGGTTGTGGTTAATCCGACGTTCTTTCGGAGTCTTGACGGGCGGCATCTTTACGAGGCGGTTCCCGGCTTTCGTTCGGCCTCATCTGGAATACTGCGTCCAGGCTTGTCCGCCCTGCCTCGTCCGGGACAAATTGGAGCTAGAGAGGGTTTTACGAGTGGGTACTAGGTTAGTCGAGGGATTACGGGGACGGACGTACCCCGAGCGTCTACTTAGTTTGGGAATGCATTCAATGCACTGCCGAAGGCTTAGAGGAGGAGTGTGGGCCAGCTCCGTTGATGAAACCTGTATCACAACCTAATGCCTCCCGGTCTTATTCCTTCGGGTTTACACTGGATATGGCGTGTGTGGTTGGAGCTGTGGGTGATGCAGCGCAAGCCACCCATGGTCCCTCTGTAGGCGCGGGCGTCCTGTGGCTTGCCACAGTGACAGGCGAATCCGAAACCGGATGCCGCCAACCATATATGTATGATTGTGTTTCCGCCAGACCTGCATTATGTCTGCAGTCTGTGTGCAGGCAGCGCCTGAACTACCATCGATCAGTGTCCTCAGCGGCTCCAATCTCGGTCCATACACCGCCTTCAAGGGGCCAAAGAATTCCTTGTGTTGGCGGCGTTCGGTGTAGCATTCCATCTGCTTCGCCTTCTCCGTTCACCATGCATTTTTAATGCGACGGAGCTCTCGGGTCAGTCGCCGTCGAAGTTTGCGAAACTGACTACTCTTTCCCAAGTCACCGGGGTCTGCCAGATGTGCAGCAAATGCTGCTTTCTTCTCCGACACCAATGCGTCGATCGTCGCATTGTTCTCGTCAAACCAATCAGGCCGCTTACAGTTTGTGACCTCGATGGTCTCCTCGGCAGCAGCTGTCACCTGGTCGCGAATGTGGTGCCACAGGTCGCCTACTGTGGTTATGCAGTCCACATCACACAGGCGTGCAGCCATCGCCTTCTCCAGCTCAGTACGTTTCGCCACAGTACCGAGGGAGAGAATGTTAAATTTACGCCGATTCAAGATATATATATATATATATATATATATATATATATATATATATATATATTCCATGAACTTTACCGGGAGACGTACCAGGCGTATCCCTCGATTGATAAATGAGATGTAATCTCAGTCCTCGGCCAAGGAAACTTACCAGGATGCCTTTGCTTACCGAAATTTCTCTTCCTAATGACACTAAGCTTCAATAGAATAAGATTTCGGTGGCCGATGCGGGAACCCCTGTTTGTGGCAAAGTCAATGGTCACCGCGCCAGTCACAGGATATCTGAGAGGTCTGTGAAGCTTTTGGAATCCAGAAAACTCTTGGCTGGCTCTGAGCACAATGTGACTATGCGGACTATTAGGCGGGAACTAAAATGGAGCCTGCGTGCTGACAAGGATACCTGGTAGACCAGTATGGCTCAAGAAATGGAAGAAGCAAGGGCGGTAGGCGACTGTCATAAACTGTCCCAACTGATCCGCACCATTGGTCCCAGGAAACCAGGCGTCAGTGAAACAGTCAGATACGTCGGTTGCCATTATTCACAATAAGGAGCGCGGATCACTTTCGGGAGCAGTTCATTTGGCCCCTTGCTTCCGGACCTCTTTCTACTCAGGCTCTGCAATAAGAGCCCTGGGGGTTAGTTTGTGAGTTCCGTCAAGGGCTGATGTCTGAAACGCGATCGCAGGCTTTAGTCGTTTTTTTTGATGTCGGCCCGGATTCTCTCCCACCCGCACTATTTAAGGTTGTTAGTGAGGTCCTCAGCGAGGTACTCACATTTTTCGAACAGATCCCGACGGAAGAAGCCATTCCAGCTAGTGCGAATTCATTATCGTGGCAACCTACTCGAAGGGCACTCACATCGAGTGTGCTCCAATCCTAGAGGTATTAGCCTAACACCGGTTGTGGCAAAGTTATTAGCCTTAATTTTTGTTCGTCGCCTCATTGTGGAACAGGAATCTCAGATTAGGGAAGTGCCAACAGGTTTCCGCCCAGGATGGGGCTGCGTAGACCACATCTTCACTCTGCGGCGGGTGCTAGAGCTGCGCCACGCCTATCGCAGGCCGACAGTAGCTGTATTCCTGGACCTCAGGCGTGCGTTCGACTCAGTCCATCGATCCATTCGGTTCGAGATGCTTGTATGTAAAAGTGTTCCCATAAAGTATGTGAACATTTTACCTGTCATGTACTCGAACACCACCGGCCACGTCAAGGTCTACGGTGACCTATCGGATAGATTTCCGACCACAAGTGGCGTTCGTCAAGGTTGTCTAGTTTCCCCATTTTTTGTTCAACCTCTTCGTGGAACCCATCATTGCGTTTACCCTTACGGGATCTCACGATAAATTCGTTGAATTGCTGTCTGGTGGAAACCTGGTTGATCTTGATTATGTGATCGATCCTGATTTGCTTTTCAGTTATATTGGGACGGCGCAATCAAACCTGCATAACCTCTCTAGTGTGTCGGGCGATAACAGAGTGGTCTGCACGCTTGGCTTGCAGTCATAAGGTCACCGGTTTTAATCCGTATAGGGGCAGCTGTCCTCGCGGTGTACTCAGCCCAATCGCAACTGATGGTGGTCGCACGGCAGCGAAGCGCCGTACATGCTCTTCGCAACCGGAGTGCAGTATTGTTACATGACCATCAACCACTTGACGACCCCTTGATGCTTCATAGCTAGGAACTCGTGATAGTCGAACCATTCACTTGCCTTGGCAGCTACATCAGCAACGACAGGCGCATTACAACTGGATTCATTTTACTTATTGCAAAGCTAGGACTGCTTTCATGAACCTGCGACACCTGTGGAGTCAGAAAGCAGTTTACCTCGATGTTATAGGCTGCGTTTACAAGGCCACAGTGAGGGTTGTCCTACTCTATGGTAGTGAGACATGACTCCTTCAGTCAGAGGACCTGCGTCACCTATATATCTTTGATTAGGATTTTCTGTGAAGCATTACTGGTATCGGATAGAAACCATGATGTGCAAGTGCTAGGCTGGCTTGTTGAACTATCTCGTAGTGTCAGCCGGGTGATTCAGAATTATACCATTCCAGCTAATGCTTCAGCGACAGTGTTTCAGGAGTGGTGAGTTTTCGCCTGCCAAGCCTTTTCCCTACGAAATGCCACATAGATCCGCTTA
>OX104062.1:49181927-49400571 GCA_944474145.2 Dicrocoelium dendriticum
ATGTGGCCCTTCACATACATGCTCCAGCGAATTACAGGTTTAGAAGCATTTTGCCATTTTCGGCTGCTCATATCTGTATTCTTGAAGATAGGCGTATGTAACTTGTAGGCAGCGATGGTCAATGTATGGTCACACATAAAATGAGCTAAGATTGATAAATCTTGCCAACGTTGTCTAATAACTTGATAAATATAGGCGTATTCATGTTATATAGACACTGAGCGGTCCTGTCTAATTAAAGTTTAACCAGACTCATGTAGGCTTGGGACAACATTCACAACAGCATAAAGCTAAATAAGCTTGCGAATTGTATTTATTTAGTGCTCTGCTCGATCAACTGGCTTTTGCAGACGGCACACCATCGCCTAATACCAGAGACATGTAAGTTCGCGCGGAAAAATCATATACAGTGGCTTTCGCGTGTCGCCGTGTGTACCATTTTTACGTTTTGTCCAGGTACTGCTAAGTACACCTGGGAGGGTGTTTTGCAACCACCGAGTTCAACCTCCTAAATACAATTAATTTGGACCTATATTGTACGCTTCTAAATACGCGTTCTTATTATAACTCTATAGCAATTAGCTATTTTTCTAACCGTTTTCGTGTGCGCTTGAAATGTGTTATGGCATATGTAGGTTGCTGCTTGCCTACGGTATTGGCAGTCGCTGCAGAACTTGTAAAATACAACAAGCATGGCGGTAAGTTTGCTCGCAACTTTTACGGAAATTAAGCGATGTTCTGACCAGCCTATTTTGGTATAATTTCTGATACGCTATTGCTTCAAAAAAGGTTTTCTTTTGGCTATGGATAAAGCCATTTGCCTCCGGCTCCGGCGGTCAACCATCAAGCAGATATATATATATATACATATATATATATATATATATATATATATATATATATATATATATATATATATATATATATATATATATAAGGAGTTACGCTTATTATTCCGCTAAATACGCCAACTTGTCGTCGCTTATTAAAAGGTAGCTCCGTTTTAATTTTTTACCTTCTTTTCCCTTAAACGAATCCACTTCTCGTTTTATTTCTGAAGTTCCGAGACCATCTCTGTTCGTCTCCATTTCCATGCCCCTACTGTTTATCGAGAAAACTTACCTACCGAAAATAGCTAGCATAGCTGGAATTAATAGCTTTGAGAAACGGTTGCAACAGCTTTGGCGTATGGTGAGCAGAAAGTGTACAAACAGGCCATTGTGGAATGGAACCTAGCAGAACTACCCTCACGTGGTACCAGCTGGGGGCTACGGGTTAAGCTTGTTCCATAGAATAGTTAACCAACTGTGTTCCAGGAGGTGTTTGGTTATCGCCTGTCGCACCTTCTCCCTAGCAAAGGCCATAACTATCAGTCCAGAAATGCTGCGACGTGGCAATTTGTCTCGCTACGAAATTGTCATTGCTTTCACTCTCCCGGAGCATCCTCATTACGCAAAGTTAATCCAATCCGAAGAACAACACGGTTCACTTCATACGGTGAAAAACACAACAAAAACGCACGAATTCAGTCACACTTATCACGTCCACTCACCATGCCCACTAAAAAGTGGTTGGCGGCACCCGGTTTTGCACTTAACTGTCACTGTGGCCAGCCAAAGGACACCTGCGACTACAGAGAGATCATAAGTGGCTTGCGCTGCACCACCTACAGCTCCATCCACACATTCCATATCCAAAGCAAATCCGGAAGAATAAACCAGGAGGCACGTGGACGGGAGCAAGGTTGCATCAATGGTGCCGGCCCACATGCCTTCGCAGGAGAACACAAGCACGCTGTAGTGTGGAACCACGCGCACACAAGGCGGTGGCTGGACCGTAGTCCGCTTCCCACTAATTGTATGGAACCACTCTTTGAACCTAGCACGACCACAAGGACCATGCACCCCGTCCCCTCCAGCAACGATCAACTGTCTCCTGCCGCCAGTATGGAAGTGGTAGTGAATAGTAGATAGGTCAACACATTGTCAATATGTAACTCAAGCGTAATTACGGCTGGGATGTCGAACAACAGCCAAGCGATCGAACTGCCGATACCACATAAAATATAGTGAATAAGTAAACCTAGATGACGACATAAATACTCACTACCTGAGCATATAGGGAACACTGGTTATGAGCGATTCCGCGATCAGTACAAAATGTCTCATAGTTATTTATAGGATGCCGTGTGAAACAGTTATGCAAGCTTACCACAAATAATGGGCGCTGTGTAAAAGTTAGGAGAAACTTATCAAGTAAGCAGCACAAACCAAACAAAGTGGAATGAAATTTACAGAGCTTAGATAGACCTAGTTTAAGTATAAGTTAGTTTAGCCCTATTGAGTTGATGTAGCCTCATGAATGCAACCTCAGCCTCAGCACATATAGTTGGCGGCATCTGGTTTCGGAGTTGCGTGTCAATGTGGATAGCCCCAGGATGCCTGCGCCTGCGCACATATACTCATATGTATATAAGGACGCAAAAATCCAGTACGTTACTCATTAAGTTGCTGTATTTTTATATAAGTACCGACCATACTTATTTGTATTATCATGCTCATGCCTTTGCAGGCAAGGTAAAACTTTCGGATATAGCACATATTTACGTGCTTCCATGTGTTCCTGGAACTATTCGTAATGTCCGAGACCGCGTTACCTTTCAGTTTTGCTGGGATCCCATCACTCAAAACGCTAATAGCTCGCCTTCTCGGTTTACACCCAGATGGGAATGCGGCAAGTATGGCTAGGGACCCTGCACCGTCATTTCTGAAAGAGCTTTTCGATAAAGCTTTTTCAATTTTTTGACCGATCCGGCCGCAGAATTCCTTATTATGGCCCAGCCTTTGGCACCCTTCACAAACATGATGTTTGTACAGGAAAATGATGCGGAGTGCCATTTGCCCAATGACCAGCATGCTGTGGACGGATCTTTTGTGGACTGCCTGAAAGGTTTGCTTGAGTTGACAGTACTGGCCCTTTTCACTAGGTGCACGGCTTTGGGTGGTGCGAATTTATTCTGTTCGATCAGGCAGTGATATGTTTTAGTGAGCAGCCGTTTGCATTCGCTAACCAGTATCTTTAGTGTCAGATCAAAGTCCCATTCAACGTTAGCTAAAGGTTGTCTGCGGATCTCAGCAACCATGCTGGACTGTAGAGCGCTGACCAAACCGAGACATTTAAACTGAGTTTCCTTTAAAGAACGTGGTTTGAAACGCTTAGGTTTTCGGCTAATCAATCCGTCTGATACCAGTTTGACAAATGTCAGTCATGGATAGCGAACGAGAAACAAGGATACTGAATCAAAAAGTTGCATTCAGCTGCGACATTACTTCTTCAAACTTCAGAACGTTCGACAGGTTGGGCGGAATGGACGCTATGAATCTTGAATGTTAATTTTTCTGAGCTTGTGCAGTAGCAATAGTGACTTCCGCGAGTGGTCCTGATGAATGAAATTCCTCCGAAACCTATCTACCCAACAAGTTAACCAAGAGTTAAACGTGCATCAAGAAGCCGCGTCATAAATGTATTCAGTGCTTGTATGCATAAGAAGATCAACGAAACTCAAATGGGTGACACACGTCCCTGTTCCTGTTGACAGCAAGCTAAAGCTTTGGGCCTTTTTTCCGACCATCTTTAGGTGTACCTCCAGTTGAGCATGCTGTTGGAAAAGTAGCTTTTGAAATCGTTCAACAAAAATATGCAGCACATTTCCAATTTTCTGTGTCGCATTTGGTTATAACTTTACAAGGTGCGATTCCGAAATAAGCAGTTTACTGCTTCATGAACGTCCAGCCCAAGCGAAGGAAAAGGCAGTACGTCAATGACCTTGCTAAAGTAACGTGTTAACTACCGTCAACAAAACATTGTTAAACCACAGCAGACGTTGGCTGAATTTATAAAAGCTGACCTTCGACTTCTGGAACATGGAGTTCAACCGCCAAGGTTAGCTGTTCCATGTAGGCCTGGCCGGTCTTCAGGAGGTTACTAGGCCCGTGCAAGCGCTGAAGAATCCAAAGATTTTTACAATTGTATTAATTGATAACAAACGATTAACTGCCGAAGTAATGGAGTTTCCGGGGGATTAGTATCACTTCCTGGACAAATTCTGAGTGCTAGTTCAAGGTAGCAGGATGGTGTTGAAGCCTTTCGTATCGTCTCATGCTCATTGGTCGACCCACGCTCTGTCCGATGTGATCAATCGAATACACGCATAACCTTGAGGTACGTGGTCATTGGGGTCGAAATATCCCGTGTCCCCTGCCAGATTGACCAAGGCAGCCTACTCTCCTCGAGTTTGCACGCGGGCGACTACTGTTTAGAGGGTTGCCTATTCCGGGAGCCCAGAGAGCGATTCGAGAAGACGGATCGAGTTGCAGGGAAACTTTTATTGGTTAAGCAAAAGATTCCCTGTTAGCTAGCTATAAATGAACGACACCGTGGACGCTCTAGCTAGGGGAACAGATCAAGCACAGCACACAGAGCAGTCGCGCGTTGCAACCGAAGCGAGCGCCAAGCAAAAATGGCGATGAGCAAGTAAAGCATTCGAACTCAGCAAGCAGTTCAACAAACCACACCGGTTGCCTAAGTGTACAATTAAAGAATTTTGGTTAGAATTTTACACAAGCAAACCGGGGAATCTCCAGACTGCTACAACTGGAAGACCGCAAGGTGAGGGTTCCGTATGTTGTGGTTAATACGCCGTTCCTTCGTAAGCTTGCTCGCCAATACCTTAGTAAGGTTAATTTCGGCTTTCATTCAGCCCCATGTGTAATACTGCATCCAGACTTGTCCACTCCCGCCCCGTCGGTGGATAGATACCACTGGCAAGCACCTGCTCCAGAAGCGTTCTAGGTGCTGGAGGACCTACCGTGCGGCTCCATCAACTAGCACCTATACTAGGTACCGCGAGGCTAGAAATAGGTGTAAACAACACTTTAGGAAAGCTCGGCTGTTGTACGAAAAGGAATTGGCTGACGGAGCTTCGGAAAATCCGAAGAAGTTCGCTTATGTTAAGAGACGCTGTGGTTCAACTTCGGTAATCCCATCTTTGATGAGGGCCGATGGAACTCGTGCGTATGCGGACTCAGATAAGGCTCGTGTACTTGGGGAACAGTATGCAGGGGCTTTTGTACGTGAGGCCGCGTTGACTAGCGTTGAATTTGTCCCCAGAATACCTGATGGTTCTTATTTAGCTGAGTTTACTGTGGTGGAAACGCAAGTCCTTAAACTACTGCAAGAACTGAACCCTTCCAAAGCAGCTGGACCTGATTCCATTCCCCCGAAGCTTCTGCATGAGTTGGCGGGGGAACTAAGTGGACCGCTGACGATGGTGTTTCAGAAATCACTTGACACCTGTACATTACCTTCCGAATGGAAGGAGGCTGTCATCTGTCCTATCTTCAAAAATGGCGACAGGAGTCTGTCAGCCAATTATAGGCCAGTTAGTCTGACTAGCGTCGTGGTCAAACTGCTTGAAAAGATGGTGAGAGATTCGTTGAAATGTCACCTGAATAGATTTAATCTGCTCAGTAGTGCACAACATGGATTCCGGAAGGGATTTTCGTGTTTGACGAATTTGTTGGTTGCTCGTGAAGCTTGGGCCGAGGCAGTGGACAATGGCCACGTGGTGGATGTGCTTTTCGTAGACTTCTCGAAAGCATTTGACAAGGTACCCCACTTGAGGCTATCATAAAAGATGAGATCCTACGGCGTATCTGGCCGCGCCCTTCACTGGGTATCTGCGTTTTTGCAGGGAAGAGCAGTGTGTACGTGTGGGTCGCAGCTTATCCTTTAAGCAAGCGGTCCTTAGCGGTGTCCCACGTAAACGATCTCCCTGGAGAGCTTGGGGTATCATCCTTATTGTTTGCTGATGACCTTAAGCTATGGAATGTTGTAAATGTTCCTGGGGGTTCTGAGGCCATACAGCGTGCACTGGACAGACTCTGGGACTGGTCTACTTTGTGGCTACTGCCCATAAATCAGGCTAAGTGTTCCGTCCTTCGTATAGGAGCAACTTTCCCGCCTTCGAGCTACGTACTCGGTGGGGTCGAACTCCCCCTTGTCTCCAATCAGATAGATCTAGGTGTCGTTCATTCCTCGTCTTTGCATTCTGGTGACAACTGGAAGAAGGCCGATAGTAGGGGTTTCAGAATGTAATGGTTAATACGCCGTTCTTTCGGGGTCTTAACTGCCGACATATTTGTGAAGCTATTCTCAGCTTTCGTTTGGCCCCATCTGGAATACTGCGTCCAGGCTTGCGCGCCCTGCTTTGTTCGGGACAAAATGGAGCTTGAGAGGGTTTTGAGAGTATGTACCAAATTGGTCGAGGGGTTACTGGGGCAATCGTACCCCGAGCGTCTACTTAGCTTGGGTATGTATTCAATGCACTACCGACGGCTTCGAGGAGACCTAATCCTTACTTACCACATTTGAACAGGGTAGTTTGGACCAGACTTGTGCTGGCTATTTAGGCCGGCCACGTTGCCTTGTCTTTGCGGTCATCCCATGAAGCTACACAAGCCGCGTTCTGACGGGATCAGGGCGGAAACTCGGTTATCGCGTAGAGTTATCGAGCGCTGGAACTCGCTTCCAGAAAGTGTAGTCAGTGAACCTACGGTTAAGGGTTTCGAGCGTCAGTTAGACGCTCTTGGGTGGCAACACGAAACCTTTCCCTTCTCCTGACCATATCCATCTTCAAACTTTCAGTTCTTATTCTGTCATTATCTTCACTCTTTGGTGTTATCCTTCATTTTAATGACTTTCATTCCCCTTTATCTTCCATTTACTTTCTACTTCTTTCTTACTTCACGTAACCTACAAGGCGCGGACTGCTAGTGCAGGGAACGTGGGCAGTAGTTGGTTGATCAGGGTATGTTTCGGGTGTTTCATTTTAGATCTATCAAGAACTAACACCTTATCATTTCCTGGCTCAACAATTTGCTCAAGAAGGAACACTCAAGGGATTTTCCTATCGTTCCAGTCCATCTGAATCTGAATCTGACAAAATGGAGCTAGTGATGGCTTTGTGGATGAGTGCTAAGTTACTCGGACACACGTACCACGGAGCTACTACTTGGTTCGAGAGTGCATTTATGAACTACCAAAAGCCTCGAGGCGACATGATCTTCAGTAACCGTATCCGCTATCTGCTATTTGGGAGGTCAAATCATCCCCGATACAGAAAGAATACTTTCCAGATGGGTAGAACATTTTAGCAACCACCAAAACCGCCGTTAGCCGCTGTAGCTATAGTTCGCGAAGGGAAGTCTGGTCCATGCTTAAGGTACCAAGGAGTTGCTGCATCTATCATAACATGGTTGAGGGCAGGTTGTCACGCCGGCTACATACCCTGAAAAGCTGGTGCAGGCGAACTTTCTCAGAGGGCATGACACGCTTACTCGTGGCCTCCTTGGGAGCTTCATGGCGGTTTTCGGTCAGCGAAATGATACCGTCTCGAACCCTCACTGATACATTCTTGGGGAGGTAGGATATGAGAATGCTATACTTTGCATAGTGGGACATGATCCTATGGTTATAAAACACAGCCTCAAGATAAGCGGACCACAAAAGAGGAACTACGTCACAAAAGGTGGCACAGAGAAATGCAACGGTGAGGAGAGACACAACCTTAGTATCTACAGACTCCGTGGTTTAAAAATTGACGCAAAATATGCGCTACCTTATGCAAAAAATAAACCGGAAATACGAAAAGTTAATGGAAAGCCCTCACCAGAGAAATGTTCTGAATATCCGGTACTGATATTCTTGCGGATTCGGGTTACCAGTTTAGCGCGTAGCCTGTAGCGGGAGCCCGAGAGCTATTCAAGAGGCAAACCGGGTTGCCGAGAACGTTTTATTGGTATTGTCGGGGAAACAATAAGAATAGCATTGGAAATCCACTATTTAGCACTTAAAGGGAAACCTCTTTGACAGGCGTGGAGCTGGTTTGTAGGACCCCGGAGGGTTCAGAACTATTTGAATTTATTGTGTCGGAGACGGAAGTTCGTAGGCTGTTAGAAGGGCTGAATCCTTCTAAGGCCTCTGGGCCTGATTTAATTCACCCGATACTGTTACATGAGTTGGCTGCGGAACTAAGTGGACCGCTCTCTAATGTGTTTCAGAAATCGTTTGACAGCTGTGCATTGCCTTCCGAATGGAAGGAAGCTGTCATCTGTCTCATCTTTAAAATTGGGGACAGGGGTCTGCCTGCAAATTACAGGCCAGTTAGTCTGACGAGTGTAGTAGTCAAGCTCCTCGAGAAACTGGTGCGACATTCATTGGAGAGTCATCTGAGTAGATTTAATCTACTTAGCAATGTGCAACACGGATTCCGGAAGGGATTTTCGTGTCTGACGAATCTACTGCTGGCTCGCGAAAGTTGGGCGGATGCAATGGATAACGGCCACGCGCTGGACGTGCTTTTCGTCGACTTTTCGAAGACATTTGACAAGGTACCACATTTGAGGCTCGTGCAAAAGCTGTCCTCCTACGGGGTATCTGGCCGCGCCCTTCATTGGTGACTGCCTTCTTGCAGGGTAGAGAACAATGTGTACGGGTAGGCTGGGGCCTATTGTTTAGGCAGTCTGTCCTCAGTGGCGTGCCGCAGGGCTCGATCATTGGACCGCTGCTGTTCTCCATCTATGTGAATAACCTACCCGCGGAGCTTGAGGTACCATCGTTGCTATTTGTTGATGGCCTGAATCTGTGGAACATTGTCGATGTTCCTGGGGGTTCCGAAGCTATTCAACGAGCATTGGATAAGCTTTGGGACTGGTCTATTTTATGGTTACTGCCCATAAATCAAGCAAAGTGCTTCGTTCTTCGAATTGGAGGAGGTTGTCCTCCTGCGAAGTACTTGGTCGGTGGGGTCGAACTCCCCCGTGTATCTAGCCAGGTTGACCTAGGCGTCGTACACTCTTCGGCTTTGCACTCCGGCGACAACTGGAAGAAGGCCGCAAGCAGAGGTTTCCGCAGGTTGTGGTTAATCCGACGTTCTTTCGGAGTCTTGACGGGCGGCATCTTTACGAGGCTGTTCCCGGCTTTCGTTCGGCCTCATCTGGAATACTGCGTCCAGGCTTGTCCGCCCTGCCTCGTCCGGGACAAATTGGAGCTAGAGAGGGTTTTACGAGTGGGTACTAAGTTAGTCGAGGGATTACGGGGACGGACGTACCCCGAGCGTCTACTTAGTTTGGGAATGCATTCAATGCACTACCGAAGGCTTAGAGGAGGAGTGTGGGCCAGCTCCGTTGATGAAACCTGTATCACAACCTAATGCCTCCTGGTCTTATTCCTTCGGGTTTACACTGGATATGGCGTATGTGGTTGGAGCTGTGGATGGTGCAGCGCAAGCCACCCATGGTCCCTCTGTAGGCGCGGGCGTCCTGTGGCTTGCCACAGTGACAGGCGGAACCGGATGCCGCCAACCATATATGTATGGTTGGCAGCGTCCGGTTTCGGATTCGCCTGTCACTGTGGCAAGCCACAGGACGCCCACGCCTACAGAGGGACCATGGGTGGCTTGCGCTGCATCACCCACAGCTCTAACCACACACCCCATATCCAGTGTAAACCCGAAACGGGCAACCAAACTTACCCAACACCAGCCACAATGCCTCACGGTTCACCGTAACAAATGCCTTGGTGAAATCAACAAAAATCGAGTACAATGGCTGGTGGCGTTCTCTGCACTACTCTTGCAACTGACGAGCCGCATACAGCATATCTATGGTGCTGCGACCCGAACGGAATCCACCTTGCTCTTCCGCCACGTTAGGTTCCACAACCTGACTGACGAGGCGGTTGAGCAGGATTCGGGCAATCACCTTGCCCACACAACTCAGCAAGTTGATGCCACGATAATTCGTGCAACATTGCTTGCTCCCTCTGCCCGTGTGAAGTGGTAGCACAAGGGCATCCTTCAGCTCAGGTTCACCTCCTCCTCAATCCATACACGTTACACCAGGTGGTGCAGCGCAGTCAACAACGCGGGTCCGCCGTGTTTCAATACTTCAGGCGGGATCCCGTCGGCCCCGGCACACTTGCCGTTTCGCAGCTGAGCAAGTGCTCTCTGCGTCTCATCCAATGTCAGCGTGTCCGTCAGATTCGCCTTCACATCGTGCTGCTTCAGGCCGTTCAATGTAGGCCAGTCGATCTCTGAACGGTTGTTCAAGAGACAGTCAAAGTGTTTTCGTCAGATCTGCATTATGTCTGCAGTCTGTGTGCAGGCAGCGCCTGAACTACCATCGATCAGTGTCCCCAGCGGCTCCAATCTCGGTCCATACACCGCCTTCAAGGAGTCAAAGAATTCCTTGTGTTGGCGGCGTTCGGCGTAGCATTCCATCTGCTTCGCCTTCTCCGTCCACCATGCATTTTTAATGCGACGGAGCTCTCGGGTCAGTGGCTGTCGAAGTTTGCGAAACTGACTACTCTTTCCCAAGTCACTGGGGTCTGCAAAATGTGCAGCAAATGCTGCTTTCTTTTCCGACACCAATGCGTCGATCGACGCATTGTTCTCATCAAACCAATCAGGCTGCTTACAGTTTGCGCGCCCGATGGTCTCCTTGGCAGCAGCTGTCACCTGGTCGCGAATGTGGTGCCACAGGTCGCCAACTGTGGCTATGCAGTCCACATCACACAGGCGTGCAGCCATCGCCTTCTCCAGCTCAGTACGTTTCGCCACAGTACCGAGGGAGAGAATGTTAAATTTACGCCGATTCAAGACATATATATATATATATATATATATATATATATATATATATTCCATGAACTTTACCGGAAGACGTACCAGGCGTATCCCTCGATTGATAAATGAGATGTAATTTCAGTCCTCGGCCAAGGAAACTTACCAGGATGCCTTTGCTTACCGAACTTTCTCTTCCTAATGACACTAACCTTCAATAGAATAAGATTTCGGTGGCCGATGCGGGAACCCCTGTTTGTGGCAAAGTCAGTGATCACCGCGCCAGTCACAGGATATCTGAGAGGTCTGTGAAGCTTTTGGAATCCAGAAATCTCTTGGCTGGCTCTGAGCACAATGTGACTAAGCGGACTATTAGGCGGGAACTAAAGTGGAGCCTGCGTGCTGACAAGGATACCTGGTAGACCAGTATGGCTCAAGAAATGGAAGAAGCAAGGGCGGTAGGCGACTGTCATAAACTGTCCAAACTGATCCGCACCATTGGTCCCAGGAAACCAGGCGTCATTGAAACAGTCAGATACGTCGGTTGCCATTATTCACAATAAGGAGCGCGGATCACTTTCGGGAGCAGTTCATTTGGCCCCTTGCTTCCCGACCTCTTTCTACTCAGGCTCTGCAATAAGAGCCCTGGGGGTTAGTTTGTAGGTTCCGTCAAAGGCTGATGTCTGAAACGTAATCGCAGGCTTTAGTCGTTTTTGTGATGTCGGCCCGGATTCTCTCCCACCCGCACTATTTAAGATTGTTAGTGAGGTCCTCAGCGAGGTACTCACATTTTTCGAACAGATCCCGACGGAAGAAGCCATTCCAGCTAACTAGTGCGAATTCATTATCGTGACAACCTACTAGAATGGCACTCGCATCGAGTGTGCTCCAATCCTAGAGGTATTAGCCTAACACCGGTTGTGGCAAAGTTATTAGCCTTAATTTTTGTTCGTCGCCTCATTGTGGAACAGGAATCTCAGATTAGGGAAGTGCCAACAGGTTTCCGCCCAGGATGGGGCTGCGTAGACCACATCTTCACTCTGCGGCGGGTGCTAGAGCTGCGCCACGCGTATCGCAGGCAGACAGTAGCTGTATTCCTGGACCTCAGGCGTGCGTTCGACTCAGTCCATCGATCCATTCGGTTCGAGATGCTTGTATGTAAAAGTGTTCCCATAAAGTATGTGAACATTTTACCTGTCATGTACTCGAACACCACCGGCCACGTCAAGGTCAACGGTGACCTATCGGATAGATTTCCGACCACAAGTGGCGTTCGTCAAGGTTGTCTAGTTTCCCCATTTTTTGTTCAACTTCTTCGTGGAACCCATCATTGCGTTTTCCCTTACGGGATCTCACAATAAATTCGTTGAATTGCTGTCTGGTAGAAACCTGGTTGGTCTTGATTATGCGATCGATACTGATTTGCTTTTCAGTTATATTGGGACGGCGCAATCAAACCTGCATAACCTCTCTAGTGTGTCGGGCGATAACAGCGTGGTCTGCACGCTTGGCTTGCAGTCATAAGGTCACCGGTTTTAATCCGTATAGGGGCAACTGTCCTCGCGGTGTACTCATCCCAAGCGCAACTGATGGTGGTCGCACGGCAGCGAAGCGCCGTGCATGCTCTTCGCAACCGGAGTGCAGTATTGTTACATGACCATCAACCACTTGACGACCCCTTGATGCTTCATAGCTAGGAATTCGTGATAGTCGAACCATTCACTTGCTTTGGCAGCTACATCAGCAACGACAGGCGCATTACAACTGGATTCATTTCACTTATTGCAAAGCTAGAACTGCTTTCATGAACCTGCGACACCTGTGGAGTCAGAAGGCAGTTTACCTCGATCTGAAAGACTGCGTTTACAAGGCCACAGTGAGGGTTGTCCTACTCTATGGTAGTGAGACATGACTCCTTCAGTCAGAGGACCTGCGGCACCTATATATCTTTGATTATGATTTTCTGCGAAGCATTACTGGTATCGGATAGAAACCATGATGTGCAAGTGCTAGGCTGGCTTGTTGAACTATCTCGTAGTGTCAGCCGGGTGATTCAGAATTATACCATTCCAGCTAATGCTTCAGCGACAGTGTTTCAGGAGTGGTGAGTTTTCGCCTGCCAAGCCTTTTCCCTACAAAATGCCACATAGATCCGCTTAACAACGTTGTGACGTGGGGATGTAACGCCACTAAATAAACTCACTGCCCCTTTCCTCTGAGTGGCATGGTAATTCAAGGATGTGCTTGGCCGCTGGTCCTTTGCAAGACCTGAAGGTGTGTGAACCACTTGTTTGGTCACCGGCTCCCAACGGGTTGCGACGCCCACACATCGCCCTGCTGCCTTCTACTTTAGTTATTTGCTCAAAGTCTCGGGGTAGGGTCCCCTAAAATAACTCTATACTTTGGTCTAGAGAACCGGGTGGTGTCACACCTGCTGACGAATCATAGATGGATTCTACTACTGCTTTCGCTCTTGCTGCGTCCACTAGCACTTCAAACTCTATTGATCAACCTCCACTCACAGACCGTCCCACGTCCCGTTTTTCAACTACACGTATGTCCTTCCCGGTCACGGCCAACAGCGGCCCTCTGGTTGCGCCTGATGGAATTAAGACTTCTATGGCCGGCGATCACCGCCTTCTCGCACTCCACCGAGGCTCCAGCTTTTCTTCGACTTGCTTCTCTGTTCGGCCTTGCAGCGTCCAATGTTCGCGCTCTGATGCAGATCGGACGGCAAGCTTGGTTAGCCAGCACCCTTGAGATGCTCTCGGTAAATATTTGCTACCTTACGGAAACCAGATTGCAAGCCTCCACTACCGTCATCAGAATGACCTCTCCGGCTCGGTGCCGACTAACGCCGGGACAAAATGGAGCTAGAGAGGGTTTTACGAGTGGGTACTAGGTTAGTCGAGGGATTACGGGGACGGAGTACCCTGAGCGTCTACTTAGTTTGGGAATGCATTCAATGCACTACCGAAGGCTTAGAGGAGACCTAATCCTAACCTACCGTATCTTGACTGGGAAGGTTGGTCCAGATTTATCTTGACTATTCAGTCCCGCTAGATTGTCTGTTCTACGCGGTCATACCTTGAAGCTGGACAAACCGCCGTCGGATCGGATTAGGGCGGAAATACGGCTGTCACGCAGAGTTATCGAGCGCTGGAACATGCTTCCGGAATGTGTTATCAGGGAATCTACGGTTAAGGGGTTTGAGTGGCAACTTGACGCTCTTGGGTGGCAACACGAAACCTTTCCATTTTCCTGAGTAACGCATCTTCGTACTTCGATTTTCTTTTCTCTACTTTCTTCACGTATTGGTATTATTTTCTTATTTAAGTGCACTTCCCTATTCTGTACCTTCGATTTCTCTTCCTATCCTTTGCTTACTTCACGTGACTGCCACAGCAGGGACTGCTAGGGCAGGAAACGTGAGCATTAACTGGTTGGCCAGGGTGCGATATGGGTGTTTCCGTTTTAGATCCATCAATAACTGAGCACTTCATCAATTTCTGGCTCAACGATCCACTCAAGATGGAACACTCACGGGATTCTCCTATCGTTCCAGTCCCCATCTGAACTGAACTGAAGCACCTCCATCTCTTGATCGAGATTTGCGCAGACCGTGGAACCTGGTGATCTGAAGTGCTAGAGACTGAACTTTCTAGTTTTTCTGGTAATACCAGAAAACTTTTCTATCTTATCTGAGTCATCGAACGTCTCCGACTTGGTGTAAGCGAGACAATCTGCGAAGTGCTTGGCTCACTGATCTTTAATGACGGTTAGAACGATGGGCTGAACATTTTGGCTCTCAATTTTGCTGGTCGCTAGCTCCATCTGCTTTCTCTGGTGCTGCGTGGACTATACCGACGGATCCTCCCTCATCAGGGAGTCTGGTAAGGACTCCACCTACTGAAGCACCATAATGCACTCGGCCCTGATGGTTTACCTACTGCTCCCCGTAAAGATGGTAGGCATTCGCTGATCCGAAAACTCACCGCTTTGTCCTCTTAAGTCTGGTTAGAAGAGGAGGTTGCACCGTCTTGAGGTGCTTCGATAGTCGTCCCCATTTTCGTAAAGGTCCTGCACACAATGTGCTCCAACTACAAAGGGATTAGTTTGGTTTATGTTGTCTACAAGCTTCTGGTGCCCATCATACTTCGTACACCATCCCCAATGCGCCAATCGCTACAGCGGGAAAAAAAAGGCTGGGTTCCGCTTTGGTCGAAGATGCATCGATCAAATTTTCACACTCCACGAGGTCCTCGAACTCCGCTATGTGTTTCAAAAGTCAACAACTACTATGTTCCTGGATATCCGTTCTGCCTCCCATCCTTTCGTCAGGATCGCATTGTAGCACTCTGTTGAATAATGGCGTCCCCGGGTAGTTCGTTTTTGTACCACGTGCTATGTGCAGTTTGCCGTCAGGTAAAGTTAAGGCTTATAGCAAGCTTTCGCTTTCCTTTGTTGTCACCAGTTGGGTTCGACCTTGATGCCCTATCTCCCCATTTCTCTTCAAAATTTTCATTAAGGATGTTCTCAAAAATACTCTAGAAGGCTCGTTAAACGCTGGCGTTGGGGTCCTCCGAGGTAGTCGAGTAGTTGATACCTTGCTACACTGGTCATATCATCTTGCTGGGTGAAAGTCTACTGGCCGTTTAACCTGCACTTGACCGTTTGGCGATTGAAGCGCCGTAACATGGCATGCACATTTCCCCTTCCATGTGCAAAGCACTTTTTCAAGATTAGCAAATACTTGTACCTGCCCTCACTCTTGTTTGCAGATTGAGGGTCTACGGCAAGTTTTCCTCGCCATTCGCTGTCAATAGCGGTGTGCAATAGGGCTGCACTATGTCCTCATTCATGTACTTCGCAATCGAAGATGTTATGTCGAGTGCTCTAGGTTTCCAAAATGTTGGCCTAGAGCTTCTACCAGGTGAGCGCGCTACCAACTTAGAGTATGCTGATGATACCGCGTTACCTGTTGACCATCCTCAGGGTATGCAACGCATTTTGGATCGTTTGACGGTTGAAACATCTATAGTATGAGCTTCGCCCCATCGAAGTGTAAAGTACTGCCCCAGGATTGGCCTTCACATGCTCCTGTGCTCGCTCTTGAATGTCCACAAGTTGAACAGGTGCATAGTTTCGTCTATTTTGTGAGCTGCGTTGCTCCTGATGGTACTATCGGCAAGGGAAGTTTCTCCTCGCATCGCCAAACCCCGATTATTACTTGCCTATCTGAGGCACTTGTGGCACAGCAGCTGAGGTGTTTCCCACCTCCAGCTGACGTGTATAATGATGATGATGGCACTTGTGGCGTCGTCGCGACATCTCATTCTCGCTATAGGGTCGTGTTTACAGCGCATCTGTTCGTTCGGTACTGTTGTATGGGAGCAAGTCCTGGCTAATTCACGTGGCAGACACGTCGTCTTTCTGCCTTCGACAGCGGTTGCTCAAGGAGGATCGCTCGTGTTTGATGGCAACATCGCGTTCACAGTGATGACGTTCGACATCGCATCTTGGAGGATGCGATTATTCCCTTCAACAAACTGGATTTGCTGCGTCAGTTGATATGGCTTGGTCATGTCCTACACATGGCACCTGAGGGTCTACCGCCTCGTGCGCTGTTCGCTCACCAAGGACCTGACTAGAAGCAACCGCGTGGTGGTTAGCCTTCCACTTGGCAACAGCACATGAAATCGCTGACGTCGCGTCTAGCCACCGTTGCACCCGTACGTCTTCCAGGATGGGGACCCAAGGATAAGGACTGCGAATGGCCTTACGCGCTTGCTAACATGGCCATCATCCGGAATTAGTGAAAGAGTTGTGTACAGCATTGTATTGATTCAGATGTTTGCTACTTAACACATTGAAAATGACAAAAAAAGAAAAATCGTCGTGTGAAAAATAAACTAAAAATATCTTGTTCAATTTTTTGTCTACATGTACCTTCCTTTAATTCTCATGGTTTACTTGATAGTCCTATGTCCATTTCTTGGATATATATGTATACAATGTACATATTTGCTTAAATTCAGAAATTTATTGCCTAATAATTACAATGATTGATGAAGCGGCATGTGAAAAATAAAAAATGTTCATTTCTTCATTCGACACAATAGCTGAAGTGTGTTGCTCACCAACTACTGTGCCACGATGATTATGACCTGGCGACTCTGCCCCTTATCCGCTTATCTTCATGGTTTTTATTGGCTCTGTCTACAAGCTTGTTGAGACTACTACTATAGCTGGCAAGACACTGGTGGTTGTGGACAGTTTTGTCTATGTAGGAAGTTCCATACTTGCTGATGGGGTTGTTGGGGATGAGATTTCGGTACGTATCACAATAGATTCTCTTGCTTTTTCCAAACTGAGGCACCTGTGGCGCCATCATGACGTGCGTCTTTCCATCAAAGAGCGGGTTTATTATGCTACTCTCTGCGCTGTACTGTTGTACGGTTGCGAGACTTGGCCAGTTCAAATCGTTTACCTGCGTCGGCTGTCTGATTGTGAGTACCATTGTATGCCATCCACTGCTCGTGTCTGGCCACTGCATCACGTAACCAGTGTGGAGGTTAGGCAGCGAGTCTTGGGTGGAGGCAGCCACTCGCCAGAGGAGATCGTCTCGCTGCGGCAATTGCGGTGGCTTGGACACGTATCATACATCAGCATTATACACGTTAGCTAGAGGTGGAAAACATTTCCGCTGTTGTGTTACAATACGTAAGAAAAAAAGACATGCAACAGTGACACGCCAGCTGAACTAACGTTAACGGATGAGTATCGTTCCGGAGATCTGCCAGCCGGCTACTGTGCTGCAAAAACAATTATATTTTGTGTAGGAAGTGAGGTCGTGGTTTGAGGGGAAGGTTAAGCGGGAGCCGTAGGAACAAACTTACAACGCAAACGCCACTGAGATCGGCTCCTAGCCATATCAACATTATATCCAACCAAACTTGTTCATTTGGTTGTCTAAATGTTCGCTAAGCTCGGCAGTCAACCTGCCTATATATATATATATATATATATGTATATGTATATATGGAGCCAGTATGGACCAGGTAGTGGGTAATAGACAGGTAGGCACCTTGTCAACATGCACATGAAGCGCAGCCACACCGGAGATATCAAGCAACAGCCAATCACTTGAAGCGATAAAAGGAAATAAAATAAATCCAATAATCCATACAGACACAGTGGGATAACTCTTCGCTAAATTAGCATATGAAGTAATATGGTTAGCAATGAATCCGCGATAAGGAAAAAATGTCCACAAGTTACTCAAAAATGCTACAAACGCAACAGAATTACCGAAGATAAGCGCAATTAGCGTAAACGTGGCCAGCCAATAGAAGACTATCCAGATAGGCAAAACAAACCAAATAAACTGGAATGAAATTTATGCAGCTTAAAGAGACCTAGTTTAAGTGTCAGTTGGTTTAGCCCAATTGCGGTGAAGAAGCATCAAGAATGCAACATCAGCCTCAGCATGGGGCACACATACATACATGGTTGGCGGCATGCGGTTTCGGATTTGCCTGTCACTGTGGCCAGCCACAGGACGCCTGCGCCTACAGAGTGACCATGGATGGCTTGCGCTGCACCACCCACTGCTCCAACCACACACCCCATATCCAGTGTAAACCCGAAGGAATAAGACCGGAAGGCATGTGGATGGGAGCCACGTTTCATCAACGGAGCTGGCCCACACTCCTTCACAGGCAAGCACAAGCACACTGTACTTGGGGAATCAAGCGCACACAAGGCGGTGGCTGGACCGTAGTCCGCTCCACACTGAGTGCACGGAACCACTCTTCAGGCCTAGCACGGCTACAAGGACCGTGCACCCCGTTTCCTCCAGCAACGACCAACTGTCTCCTGGAGCCAGTATGGACGAGGTAGTGGGTAATAGACAAGTAGGCACCTTGTCAACATACACATGAAGCGCAGCCACACCGGGGATATCAAACAACAGCCCACATACAACCATGACATTTTCTTCAAACATAAACTTCATCCTGCATCGGCCGTCGCGCAGATTATCAAGGGTCGCCTTATCTGCTGCATACAGCAGGGCGGATAAGCGAAAGCATGCTACTGCTGGCGCCTCCCTTCTTTCTTTTCCCACCTTTTTCTCTTACTCCCATCCCGGCCCCCATTACTAACCTTCCTTCTATAATTCCCAGCTTAATTGACAGCAACCGAAGTGCTACTGGAGTAGAACCATCTGCAGCCACCATCCCACAGCACCTATCGGATGCCTATAGGCAACAGTCCCTTATAAGGCCACGTTGTCCCGTTTCCATGGCGACATACAACGTCCGCACTCTAAGACAAACAGGTCAGCAGGCTGCACTCGCACGCACCTTGGACACACTGGGTGTTGATGTGTGTTGTGTGTCCGAAACTAGGATTAATGACCCTAACGGGGTTATTGAATTGACTGCACCCGGTTTATCCTCTCGTTATTGGTTGCACGCATCCGGAGACGCCGATGCGGCACTCACGGGTCAAGCTGGTGTAGGTATCATTCTCAGTTCCAAGGCTGAGTCATCGTTGGTTGATTGGATTCCGGTGAACAGCCGTTTATGTGCAGCCCGTTTGACGACATCAGCTAAGGTGAATTCGCGAAGTAAAACAAAACGCTGTTTGTTTGTGTTTTCTGCTTATGCTCCCACGGACTGCGGTTCTAATGCAGTCAAGGACACTTTCTATCACGAACTGAACACGCTGCTACGCAGTGCTACTAGTTCAGATATTATAGTACTTGCAGGGGATATGAACGCACAAGTAGGGCGTCTGAGCTCTTCAGAAGCTCAGCTGGGTGGTAAGTATGAACTTAACGCCGAACGGACTGACAACGGCGAGCGTCTACTGCAGCTGTGTGCGGAGCACCAGTTGTTTCTTACTAGCACTGCTTTTAGACACATTGGGCGCCGAAGTGCCACTTGGCGTCCACCTGTAGCTGGTCAGCGATGGACCCAAATTGACCACATAGCCATAAGTTACAGGTGGCGCGGTTCCATTCTGGATTGCCGCTCGTACTGGAGTACCTGTGTCGACTCTGACCATGCCTTGGTGCGCTGTCGTTTCTCCATGAAGTTTACCGGAAGACGCACAAAGCGTCTCCCCCGATTGGCAACGGAGAAATTGTCCCAGCCCTTTGTCAGGCAAGCCTATCAAGAAGCACTGCATAGCGAACTCTCGCTGTCTTGTCCTAATGATACTGAACATCAGTGGAATAGGATCTCGGCCACTATGCACGACGCAGGAGCATCTGTTTGTGGCACTATCAGTCGTCATCGCACCAGTCACTGGATATCCGAGAGTTCCGTGAACCTGTTGGAAGCTAGAAGGCACCTCCCGGCTGGTTCTGAACACAATGTGACCAGACGGGCTATTAGGCGTGAACTAAAGCGGAGCCTACGTGCTGACAAGGAAGCCTGGTGGACCAGTCGGGCTCAAGAAATGGAGGAGGCAGGAGCAGTAGGCAATTACCGGAAGCTCTTCCAGCTAATACGCACCACTGGTCCGAGAAAACCAGGCGTCAGTGAGACAATCAGGGACAGCGCGGGTGCGCTGATACACAATAAGGAGCGCCGTATGGCTCGTTGGGCTGAGCACTTTGAACATCAGTTCAGCTGGCCCCCTGCTCCCGGACCTCTTCCTACTCAGGTGATGCAGGACGAGCCATGGACGGTTAGTTTAGAGCCTCCGTCGGAGGCCGAGGTCCGAAACGCGATCACAGCCCTCAATCGTTTTCGTGCCGCTGGCCTGGATTCCCTACCACCTGCACTATTTAAGGATGGAGGTGAGGTCCTCTGCAAAGCACTGACCTCCCTATTCGAACGTATCTGGAACGAAGAGTGTGCCAGCTAATTGGAGCGAATCGATTATAGTGGCAATATACAAGAAGGGCAGTCGCACAGACTGTGCGAACCACAGAGGTATTAGCCTAACGACAGTTGTGACAAAATTACTGGCCTCGATTATCGTTCGTCGCCTCACTGCAGAACGGGAATCTCGGATTAGAGAAGAGCAGGCCGGTTTTCGCCCAGGACGTGGCTGTATAGACCATATATTTACTTTGCGGCAGGTGCTAGAGCAGCGCCACGCATACCGCAGACCGCAGACCGCTGTGTTCCTCGATTTCAAGAGTGCGTTCGATTCAGTCGATCGATCGATTCTGTTCGAAATACTTGCGCGGAAAGGTGTTCCCACGAAATATGTGAACATCCTTCGTGCTGTATACTCGAACACTAGAGGCCGCGTCAGGGTCTATGGTGCCCTATCGGATAGCTTTTTGACTACAAGTGGCGTTCGACAGGGTTGCCCGATTTCCCCGTTTTTGTTCAATTTCGTCGTGGATTCTATCATGGAGTGTTCCCTTGTGGAATCTCACGATGTAGGTGTTGAAGTACTGCCTGGTGAACGGTTAGTTGATCTAGATTATGCGGACGATATCGTCTTGCTTTTCGACAATGTTGAGGCAGCACAATCAACCCTGAATAGCCTATAAAGAGTGGTCCCATTATTTGGTATGCACTTCGCACCTTCAAAGTGCAAAGTGTTGCTGCAGGACCACCAGCCACTCGATGACCCCTTGACGCTTGCTAACGAGGAACTCGAGGTGGTTGATCAATTCACTTATCTTGGCAGCTGCATCAGCAATGATGGGCGCATAGAAACTGACGTGAGCTCACGCATTGCAAAAGCCAGAGCTGCCTTCTTGAACCTGCGTCATCTTTGGCGACAGAAGGGTTTCCCTCCGTCTGAAAGGCCGTGTATACAAGGCCACAGTGAGGGCCGTTCTGCTCTATGGTAGTGAAACTTGGCCCCTTCGGTCTGAAGATCTGAGGCGCCTTCAAGTCTTTGATCACCGTTGTTTGCGAAGCATTGCTGGTGTCGGATGGCACCAGCGTGTCCGCAACGATGATGTGCGTAGGCGAGTACTAGGTGGTGATGATCATGCTAGCTCCCTAGAACAACAGATAGCACTGAATAAGTTACGTTGGCTCGGGCACGTGCTACGCATGCCTGGTCACCGCTTACCTAGGAGGGCCTTGTTCAGTCTACCAGGTGTCGGATGGCGCAAGGCTCGAGGTGGACAGAAGTTGACTTGGCAGCGGGAAATGAAGTCACTGACGACCAAACTGGGTGCCGTTGGTCCGTCTCGCCTTCCGGGTTGGAGTCCACGTGACCCACCTTGTGCTTGGCTCGAGACTTTACAGGGCATGGTTCGCAGTAGACACCAGTGGCGCGTCTGCTGCCGTCTCCTAATCGGATTGTCTGTTTAAAGTGTGTTTGGTGCTGAGTTATCTGCAGGGTAATGGCTGATTATGACGCGTGGCAGTGAAAGCCGCAAGGAAGCTGTCTCGCCGATGCCGCCTTATCTTTGCACGATAGCCAGCTGTTTGTGACAGTATGTTGTCTACACAAGGTGTAGGCGCCTTGACGCTGAATGTTTGCTTAGGGCATTAAGGTTTTCAGGTAAGTCCCCCTTCTCTCCCTTTTCTTATTCTTTATTTCATAGGTCCTCATGGTTGTATGGCAGCGAAGCATCAGTTCAAATGGCTGATGTACTGCTGTTGATGATGATGATGATGATGAAACACTTGAGAGAGAGAGAAAGAAAAAGAGAAAAACTTGATTAATGCAATAGTAAACGGTGATATAAACCTTAAGTAAATAGCATATGTAATAAGTTATTTACGAACAAATCCTAGCTAAGTGCACGAGGTCAGGAAGTATAGTTTACGGAATGCCACGAACACAAAAATGTTATGGAAATCGAATACAATTGGCTGAAGCGATGTGTGCAAGTTAATGGAATAGAGTACAGGGAGATATTTATATGAGAAAGAGAAGCATTAAGGTAAAAACTGTAAACCCACCACCTGAAATAAAGAGACTTAGCATGCAAGCACGCGGTTAGTAAATCGAATTCAGCGTGCCTACAAACGCCGCGCCGGCTCGCCGTAATTCTCTGCAGGACCCGTCGTCGCTTCTGTAGTGTCCCCAAAATGGCACAGCTCATGGCCCACTAGACATTTATATGAGAAAGAAAGGCATTAGGACAGAACCGAAAACCCACCACCTGAAATAAAGAGACTTAACATGCAAGCATGCGGTTAGTAAATCGAATTCAGCGTGCCTACAAACGCTGCGCCGGTGCTGCCTACGTTCACTGCGGGACCCGTCGTCGCTTCGGCAGTGGTCCCGAGTGACCTCTCTCATGGTTCACTAGGCCTGCCTGACTAAGGCACTCGCGACCGCATGTTCTACAGCACAATGCGCTCGATGTCGATGGAGTACAATTCATTGGTGCTTGCCGCTTCCGCAACTGCCGCTTCTTCTCTGCATGCATGAGGGCTTTCTCCCGCACTTCAACAACTGCCTTCGTGATTAGATCGCGCCATGCACCACGATCAACCGCCTTCGATTCCCATGATCTGCAATCAAGATTAGAACGTGTGAGGCTCACTTTAATCATGTCCTGGTAACGTAACTTTGGTTTCCCCACGTGCCGCTTCCCAATACTTAGCTGACCGTATAAAATTTGTTTCGGTATCCGCGTCGAATCCATACGGCTTACATGACCGAGCCATCTCAGGTGTCGCAGTAAAAGTATGCCGTCCACTGCATACATCCCACTTCGGCGCAACACTTCCGTGTCTGCAACTCTGGCGCCCCAGCCGATCCGCAAAATTCGTCGCAGACACTGCTGATGGAACCGCTCGAGATATCGCACATCCCGACGGTACATCATCCACGTTTCACCGCCGTATAGAAGAACGGGCAGTACCATGGATTTGCACACCATCAGCTTCGTGCCAATGCTAAGCTGATGGTTGTTCCACACTCGGTACTCAAGCTTCCCGAATGCCGCTGCCGCCTTCGACACGCGATTACGCAACTCAACGTGTAGCTGCTGATCAGTCGACATCACACTCCCAAGGTAGCAGAAGCGGGAGGTGGTTTCCAATACTTCAGCACCAATGCTGATTCGCGGCAATATTGAAGATTGCACCTCCGGTGAAGGCTGAAAGAGACAGACAGTTTTGCTTGTGTTGATGGTGAGCCCGAATTTGGCCGCTGTCGAAGCCAGAGCACTAGTCATGTGCGGCAAGTCATCCGCGCTGTGTGAAAACAATGCACAGTCTACAGCAAACTGCAACATACGGATAGTTGTCTCACAGACTAGAGTTCTCGCACCGAAACGACGGATGTTCAGCAACCCACCATCAATACGGTGCTCCACACGAACACCGTAAGCAGAAGGCGCATCAAAAGCACAAGACAAAATTGCATGAAGATAGATATTAAACTGGGCAGGAGCTAACACACAGCCTTGCTTCACACCAGAGACAACTGCAAAGTCATCCGAGGTCTCTCCACTCAGCTGCACTCTCGCTCGCATACCACTGTGCAGACATTCAATTAAACTTACAAACTTACGCGGGCAACCAAACTTGCCCAACACCAGCCACAATGCCTCACGGTTCACCGTATCAAATGCTTTGGTGAAATCAACAAAAAGCGAGTACAATGGCTGGTGTCGTTCTCTGCACTTCTCTTGCAACTGACGAGCAGCAAACACCATATCTATGGTGCTGCGACCCGAACGGAACCCACATTGCTCTTCCGCCACGTTTGGTTCCACAACCTGACTGACGAGGCGATTGAGCAGGATTCGGGCAATCACCTTGCCCACACAACTCAGCAAGTTGATGCCACGATAATTCGTGCAACATTACTTGCTCCCTCTGCCCGTGTGAAGTGGTAGCACAAGGGCATCCTTCAGCTCAGGAGGCACCTCCTCCTCAATCCACACGCGTTGCACCAAGTGGTGCAGCGCAATCAACAACGCGGGTCCGCCGTGTTTCAATACTTCAGGTGGGATCCCGTCACCCCCGGCACATTTGCCGTTTCGCAGCTAAGCAAGTGCTCTCTGCGTCTCATCCAGTGTCGGCGTATCCGCCAGATCCGCCTTCACATCGTGCTGCTTCAGGTCATTCAATGTAGGCCAGTCGATCTCTGAACGGTTGTTCAAGAGACAGTCCAAGTGTTTCCGCCAGACCTGCATTATGTCTGCAGTCTGTGTGCAGGCAGCGCCTGAACTACCATCGATCAGTGTCCTCAGCGGCTCCAATCTCGGTCCATACACCGCCTTCAAGGAGTCAAAGAATTCGTTGTGTTGGCGGCGTTCTGCGTAGCATTCCATCTGCTTCGTCTTCTCCGTCCACCATGCATTTTTAATGCGACGGAGCTCTCGGGTCAGTCGCTGTCGAAGTTTGCGAAACTGACTACTCTTCCCCAAGTCACTGGGGTCTGCAAGATGTGCAGCAAATGCTGCTTTCTTCTCCGACACCAATGCGTCGATCGACGCATTGTTGTCATCAAACCAATCAGGCCGCTTACAGTTTGCGCGCCTGATGGTCTCCTCGGCAGCAGCTGTCCACTGGTTGCGAATGTAGTCCCACAGGTCGCCCACTGTGGCTATACAGTCCACATCACCACACAGGCGTGCAGCCATCGCCTTCTCCAGCTCAGTACGTTTCGCCACAGTACCGAGGGAGAGAATGTTAAATTTACGCCGATTCACGGCGGAAGTGCAATACATCGATTTACGAAAATATATGTACAGTTTGGTCCGAACCAATTTGTGATCAGTGCCACACTCAGCTCCACGCAGTTCACGTGTCATGCGCATTTCACGCATATCACGCTGACGTACGATGACATAGTCGAGCAGGTGAGCGTGACCGCTCCGTGGGTGCGTCCAAGTTGCTATATCACTCGCACTCAGTGCAAACCGAGTGTTCGTGATCGTCAGGTCGTGAGTGGCACACAGTGAGAGCAGCATGTCACCGTTCGCATTCGCTGAACCAATGCCATGCGAACCGATAACATCTGTCCACGCTGATGCATCACGCCCAACGCGCGCGTTGAAATCACCCAGCAGAACTAGTCGGTCGCTCCTCGGCACAGACCGTATCACGGAGGATAGCTCAGTGTAGAACTGATCACGCGTGTCATCAGGATAACACATGGTCGGACCGTACGTGCTTATAAAAGTAGCAAACTTACCTCTTCCGAGTCGTAGGCGAACAGTCATCAGCCGCGCGCTGATGCCCGTTGGTTCACTTACCAGCTGGCCATTCAGGCGGTCGGATATTGCAAATCCGACCCCATGTTCACGTGGTGCTGAGGCGGCGTTGCCCACCCAGTAGAATGTGTAGCCAGCACCTGCTTCATGTAACTTACCTTGCTCAGCGAGCCGAGTTTCACTGAGCGCCGCAATATCGATGTGGTAGCGTGCCAGCTCCATTGCGACCAGTGCAATGCGTCGCTCCGGGCGCTCGCTCGAGTTCCGGTCCAGTAGTGTGCGCAGGTTCCAGCACCCGATGCTGAGTGCTTTGCGCGCAGGCATACGATTGCATTGGTGGGCAATCGCACGCGAGGTGGTCGTTGTGCTTCGGAGGTTTGCTTGAGGGACTACACCCGGAGCCTTTGGCTCAATAGCCTGACCCACAAGGCAGTGGGTGGTTTGGAGGTTTGCTTGAGGGACTCCACCCGGAGCCTTTGGCTCAATAGCCTGACCCACAAGGCAGTGGGTGGTTTGGAGGTTTGCTTGAGGGACTCCGCCCGGAGCCTTTGGCTCAATAGCCTGACCCACAAGGCAGTGGAGAGCAGATCCAGCTCGGGAATGTGATTGCAGAGACAGATTGGGATCTGCTTGACGGCCGTCACACGCAGCCTTTGAGGTTCTGGAACAATTATTATATGTTTTGCGACCATAGTAGGATACGCACCTGCGACCACTGCCAGACGCAGGTGGGTTTTTGGCGGGTTTGCACCAATTTGACCAGGGGCTGCCTGGCTTGAGGCGGGCAGTAGCAAACCATTGAACACCCGGAGGTGTCCTCCCACCGTCAGAGACAATGCGTGGCACTCGTGCTCTACGCCAATCGAGCATTGAGAATATAACCCGTAAACCTGTTGTCTCCCATGGCTAGGTTTTACGGGAAGTGGGCCATCGACCACTTCCTAACCTCCGGAGAGGATGGACTAGGATACTGCCAGGGCGCCCAATCCTGATAGGAGAACGACTCGGGTCCTCAGCCAAATCCTTCGATTAAATGAACACCCGAAAGGCAGCGGGTCTAGCACATGGTCAGTTAGCTGACTCATGCGGATTGGTGTCCTGGATCTTAGCAGGGAGAAGGGCGAAACCTAACTCCCACCCAGCGGTCGCCACGTGGAGGCGCCCAGGACATGAGCCAATGGCGCAACAGTAGCAGCAGTGGGTAGACCATCTGTCAAGATCTAGCCACCACCAGCCTCAGCGCACCATAGGCTCTCCCGCCTATATATATATATATATATATATATATATATATATATATATATATATATATATATATATATATATATATATATATATATATATATATATATATATATATATATATATATATATATATATATATATATATATATATATATATATATATATATATGGTTGGCTGCATCCGGTTTCGGATTTGCCTCTCACTGTGGCCAGCCACAGGACGCCTGCGCTTACAGAGGGACCATGGGTGGCTTGCGCTGCACCACCCACTGCTCCAACCACACACCCCATATCCAGTGTAAACCCAAAGGAATAAGACCGGAAGGCATGTGGATGGGAGCCACGTTTCATCAACGGAGCCGGCCCACACTCCTTCACAGGCAAACACAAGCACACTGTACTTGGGGAATCAAGCGCACACAAGGCGGTGGCTGGACCGTAGTCCGCTCCACACTGAGTGCACGGAACCACTCTTCAGGCCTAGCACGGCTACAAGGACCGTGCACCCCGTTTCCTCCAGCAACGACCAACTGTCTCCTGGAGCCAGTATGGACGAGGTAGTGGGTAATAGACAGGTAGGCACCTTGTCAACATGCACATGAAGCGCAGCCACACCGGGGATATTAAGCAACAGCCAATCACTTGAAACGATAAAAGGAAATAAAATAAATCCAATAATCCATACAGATACAGTGGGATAACTCTTCGCTAAATTAGCATATGAAGGAATATGGTTAGCAATGAATCCGCGATAAGGAAAAAATGTCCACAAGTTACTCAAAAATGCTACAAACGCAACAGAGTTACCGAAGATAAGCGCAATTAGCGTAAACGTGGCCAGCCAATAGAAGATTATTCAGATAGGCAAAACAAACCAAATAAACTGGAATGAAATTTATGCAGCTTAAAGAGACCTAGTTTAAGTGTCAGTTGGTTTAGCCCAACTGCGGTGAAGAAGCATCAAGAATGCAACATCAGCCTCAGGATGGGGCATATATATATATATATATATATATATATATATATATATATATATATATATACCGATAATCATGCCAGTTCCTTATAGCAACACGTTCCGCTGAATAAGTTACGTTGGCTTTTGCAGTAACTGCCCGGTCACCGTCTACCGATTAGTGCCTTGTTTTGTTCGCCGGATATGGGATGGCGCCAAGGCCCGACTTGAGCGTAAGTTAACCTGACATCGGGAAATGAAGTCACCGCCAATCAAACCCGCTGCCGTTGGTCCGTTCCGTCTTACACGTGACCCGTCTTGTGTTTGGCTTGAGCGTTACAGTACATGGCCTGTAGTCGACACCACTTGCGCGTCTGTTGTCGTCTAGTCGGACAGCTTGTTTAAAGTGTGTTTGGTGCTAATAGAGAGGTAAGCCGAGCCAGTGTCCAGGTACGAGGTCGCGCACAGGCTTACCGCGGAGCACATGAGCTGTCTACTGCATGCGAAGGTCACCAGCACGAGCGTGGAACGACCTTCGACTGTTTTTCCAAATTTGGGAATCGAGCGCAAACTGATTGGTCAGCAAATACAAGCCCGAGTCAACGGAAGCGAACTATTCTGCCAAATATGGAAAATCCGTGGGACGGAAGTAACGCACATTGGCTGAGAGCCAAACGCTTCCAAAATTAGTATGTTTCGTTCATCAATAAATAGAACTGAGCTATCGTGTAGAATAGACTCCCTGTTTACGGAGCCTTGGCCTTCTGTATCCCCGTCGGTTGGTTGGGCGCGTGACTGAGCAATCAGACGGTCGTAGTCTCGTAGGCGCAGAATAACAGCGGTGCAGCAGTACGAAGGCAGCTTTACAGCAGTGGTGACAGGAGTCAGAAGAACCCACAGATGTCAATCAGTTTTGAACAGTTGCAGACTCTGGTGCAGCAACATCAGGTTCAGTTTGAGAAAGCACAGGCCAAGTTGATCGAAACTCTGACTAAGAATTTGTCCCTACAAGCAGGCTTGGTAACAGGATAAGTGAATATTGCTCCTCAGCAAAAACCCTGACCCAGCAAGTTGGTGACTTCTGTTACGATGCCGATACCGGTATTACCTTTGAATTCTGGTTCCATAAATACCAAGATCTGTTTCGCGTTGCTTTAGCCGGGGCTTCATAGGACCTGAGAGTTCGTGTCATGCTGCGGAAATTGGGTTCAGCCGAGCATGAAAAGTTTATTAATTTCATCTTGCCGACAAAGTGCACTGATTTAAAACTCGATGAAGCGGTTGCTACTTTGTCCCAGATATTTGGAGAGCAGTCGTCATTATTCAATATCCGATACAAGTGCTTGACAATGACCAAACGAGACGACGATGACTGGATTACTTACTCGAATCGCATACATCGTGAGTGTGAACGGTCGCTGTTTCACAAGGTAACAGCTGATCAGTACAAATGCCTTATTTATGTATGTGGTCTTCAAGCAACCAAAGATGCTAATACCCGAACAAGTGTACTGAGCAGAATTGAACAAATCCCGAGATCACACTGCAGGAAGTGACGAACGAATGTCAACGGTTGATGAACTTGAAGCATGATGCTGCGATGACCCAACAGTCATTCATCCAGGGTAGCCAGGATATCATTTGCAGGGTCAGCCGATGTCCTCAGAAAGAATCGGTTCATGTGAGTCCACCACATTCTAAACCCCCTACTGCTTATTGTTTTTGTAGGGAATGGCACTTTGATCGAAACTGCCCGTTCCGAAATCACATTTGCGATCGCTATGGTAAGCGAGGACACAGAGTCATGTTGTCTTACGAAGCGACTAACAATGAGTGGAATAAGGCGTCGAATCCCAGTGCGCTTTCGATGTCACAACGAGGCCAAAACTGTGACGGCGACTTTCAAGGTTGACGGTGTCAACAGGCGTAAGTTTACAATGTTGAAGATCAATGATAACGAAGTTAAGCTGCGGCTGGATACTGTGTCAGACATCACTTTGATTTGCCGATACACATGGTGTATGCTGGGACGACCACCGGTTGTCTACACAGACCACACAGCACGAAACGCATCCGGCGGTGTTTTGAAACTTCTCGGAGAGTTGCATTGTCAGGTCAGTTTCCGTGATCAGCACATTTGTACAACCTGTTTTGTGACAGATCAACCAGGATTGAATTTGCTGTGTCTCGATTGGATGGAGGAGTTGAAATTACTTGACCAGTCAGTTAACAGTATATGCCAGAAACTACAACTTGAGAAACCCTCAGAGAATATGAACCTCAAACTTTACAATCAAATTACAGTACTGAAGCAACGCCACGAAAGTTTGTTCCAACCCGGTCTTGGATGCTGCCGAATAGCCAGAGTTGAGCTGAACCTCAAACCAGACGCCAGATTAGTCTGTAGACCAAAACGCTCAATGCCGTACGCAACACAATCAATAGTGGAGTCTGAGTTAAATCGTTTGCAGTCGGAAGGCATAATCGAGCGCGTACATTACTCAGAATGGGCGTCACCCAACTTTGTGATAAAGAAAGGAAACGGCGAGGTACTTATTTGTGCTGACTTTTCAACCGGCTTAAATTCCATGTTGGAGAACCAGCAGTACCCTTTGCCTATACCTGAAGATTTGTTCACCAAGCTTGACGGTGGAAAGTGGTTTGCAAAACTCGATCTAGCTGATGCTTACTTACAAGTTTCAGTAGCCGAGAACTGCAGAACACTACTGACGGTCAGCACGCATCTGGATCTTTTCCAGTACAATCGGTTGCCATTCGGAGTGAAAACTGCTGCCGCCATTTCTCAACAAATCATGGATACGCTGCTGAACGATATCGATGGAGTCGCAGTATACCTGGATGACGCATTGATTATGGGGTCTGACTCACAAGCATTGCTGGCCACGTTAGCAAAAGTGCTCACTCGTCTAGAAGAAACTGGCTTCTGGTTACGAGCGGAAAAATCCAATTTCCTGTTGGAAACTGTCAAGTTTCTCGGGTTCATCATTGACAAACATGGCCGACCTCCGGATCCTGGTAACATAGAAGCCGTCAAGCAGATGTCACCACCAAGGTATGTTGTCGAACTTCGTTCATTTATCGGTCTTATAATTCACTATAGTGCCTTCCCGCCAAGTCTACATCAGACAAGGGGTCCTTTGCACGAGTTGCTGATGAAAGGGAAAGAATGGCGATGAACAAAGGAGTGCCAACAATCCTTTGATATAGTTAAAGCAGCGCTCAGTTCTGATTTACTTTTGCCCACTTCAACTCAAATTTGAAGATTATTGTTGCTTCGGACGCCTCCAATTAATGGGTAGGTGCTGTCATTTCTCACGTGTTCCCAGGAGGAGAAGAGGCCATTGCGCACGCAGCACGGTCGCTGACAGTGGCGGAGAAAAATTACAACCAGATTGAGAAGGAAGCGCTGGCGATTGTTTTCGCAGTGAAACGGTTTCTTAAGATGCTATATGGTAGACATTTCAAACTGCTCACGGACCACAAAGCTCTACTCTCTATAGTTGGATCAAAGAAGGGTATTTCTGTTTTCACAGCAAGTCGGTTACAAAGATGGGCAACCGTACTGCTGGTTTACGATTTCAGTATACACTACCGATCTACACAACAGCTCGGCCAAGCTGGCGCTCTATCTCGCCTCCTCAATACCCACTTGAAGAAAAACGATGACTGTATGATTTCATCTGTCAAATTCGAGTCGGAAGTTCAGCGCATCCTATATTATTATTATTATTATTATACACCTCAGCTAGAGGTGGGAAAACACCTCCGCTATTGTGCTGTCAGCGCATCCTGCTTGACAGTGTAATAGAGTTGCCAGTAACGTCTGACACGATTCGTGCAGAGACGGCTCAAGACGATACTTTGCTGAAAGTGATAGGGTTTGTGCAGTCCAGTTGGCCTAATGTCAGCATTTCGAATGAGTTACAACCTTTCTTTAATCGATGCGGATCCCTTTCGATCGTAGACAATTGTCTAATGTTCGGAGACCGAGTCGTGGTACCAAGGAAGTCACGGAAGCGAATACTACAGCAGTTTCATTAAGGACATCCGGCAACCAGCCGAATGAAGGCATTGGCGCGAAGTTTTGTGTATTGGCCTTGAATGGATGCAGAAATCGAGCTGTTCTGCCAAAGTTGTGAATCTTGTCAACAAGCAGCAAAGACACCTCCGAATTGTTCGGGGCACCCTTGTCCCGAGTCGAAGAAGCCCTGTCAGAGAATCCACTTGGATTATGCGGTCAATCTTATTTGATTTTTGTTGATTCCTACACAAAATGGTCCGACCTGATTCCGATGCAAAATCCCACCGCCCAGCACACTATTAATGAGCTGAACAAATTGTTCCGGTATTCTGGCACCCCGGAGATGCTGGTCACAGACAACGGAGCCCAGTTCACCTCAACGCTGTTCCGAGAATTTTGCATGCAAAACGGAATCCAGCACAAGTTTTCGCCGCCGTACCACAATCGAATGGGTAAGCCGAACGGTTTGTTGATACCTTTAAACGTGCTCTTCTCAGTGCGGAGGGAACGAGGATGTCACGAGATGCAATTCAGGCGTTTTTGTGAATGTATCGAAATACTCCGAAGGGTAAATTTCCTTCTGATTGTCTACTTGGACGAAAAATTAGAACGACATTTGATAACCTGATTCTCAGCAATGTTGGAAAACGCAACGGACAACCGAGAGAGAGGCAGGATAACAGGCTTCGCACGTTCAAGATTGGCGACTTGGTGTATACATGAAACTACCAAACCCTGGAAAGATGGGTTAGCGGAACGGTTTGTGGAAAGAGGAGTAACGTTATTTATGAGATAATGGTCGGAAAGAACAAGTGGACCAGACACATCTATCATTTATGACAGCGGCATGGCAAAACTCAAAGACATCAGCAACCAGCGGCACCGCAGTGGGACATACTACTGGATACATTTGGTTTATAAAACAGAACTGATCTCCAAAGCGGAAGACAGCCGGTTGCACAGACGCCACACTACGTGACATGCAGGCCAAGTCGAAGAAGAAGGCAACCGCGATGGCTACAAGTAGACCCCAGGGTAAAAAACTACGACCAAGCCCAAGTGCAGAAAATAGGTAGGAGCAATCAAGTTGAAGGGGGAGGTAATAGAGAGGTAAGCGGATCCAATGTCCAGATACGAGGTCGCGCACAGGCTTACCGCGGAGCACATGAGCTGTCTACTGCATGCGAAGGTCACCAGCACGAGCGTGGAACGACCTTCGACTGTTTTTCCAAATTTGGGAATCGAGCGCAAACTGATTGGTCAGCAAATACAAGCCCGAGTCAACGGAAGCGAACTATTCTGCCAAATATGGAAAATCCGTGGGACGGAAGTAACGCACATTGGCTGAGAGCCAAACGCTTCCAAAATTAGTATGTTTCGTTCATCAATAACTGGAACTGAGCTATCGTGTAGAATAGACTCCCTGTTTACAGAGCCTTGGCCTTCTGTATCCCCGTCGGTTGGTTGGGCGCGTGACTGAGCAATCAGACGGTCGTAGTCTCGTAGGCGCAGAATAACAGCGGTGCAGCAGTACGAAGGCAGCTTTGCAACAGGTGCTAAGTTATCTGTGAGGTAATGGTTGGTTATGGTGTGAGATACTGGTAGTCGCACGATAGCCAGCCTTTTGTGACGGTATGTTGTTGACACAAGTTGTAGGAGCGTTGAACCTGAATCTTTGCTTTGGGCATTAAGATGTTACTCTCGGTTTCCCTTTTCTCCTTCCTACTATTCTTCGAAGAACGGAACAGTCGTTCCATAGGTCAAAATCTTCGTGCTTCTGAGAGACAACAGTTAAAATGGCTGATGTACTCCTGTTGTAAGTTGTTTTGCCTCTATGCGCTTTCGCTTCATATGTATAGACTTATTCAATAATTTTACTCTATGATTGCGTCTCGCTGCTCCGCTGCTTTTCTATCAGTGAACTTGCTTTAGCACTCTTCTCCTGGCAAGCTAGGACGACTATCTTATTCAGCGCGACTCAGCACTTTAGCTTTGCATGTCTCGATGTACATTCACTATTTCCTCGTCACAACGTCTTTGGCCCTTTGTTATATACCGACCTTCAGCTCCACCACTGACGCTCCGTCATTCAACCTGCCATAGCTCTCATCTTGCAAACTGGTCAACTCGTCGCTGCGCCTTACCACTGTATATTTTGATGTTCCTTTATCCTTTTCTCACCGCAACGTCTTTGGCACTTTGTCCTATAGGGTGTCCAACTTTATCACTGGCTTTCCCTTACTCAATCCTAGCTTTTTTCTCCTAGCATGCTAGGACCGCTTACTTAAACCAAATGGTTCATGTCTGGAAACGGTTCCACCATGTTATACATTCTGTTGGTATGTGAAATTTCTCCTTAGAGCCACCCGATGGCAACATGGTGCTTGTGTTCATTGTTTGCTTTTTGATCTCACTGTTCTTAGTGCTTTGGGGTTTCTGCATTGCACTTTAACGTGATTTCTACCCAATTCGCATTTTATTTCTAACGATGCACCCTTGTTTACCTTTACAGCAAATAACCATATTTGTTTGGCTCAGGGGATTTCACACGGTGTGGCCGAATGTCCGCTACTGATAGTTCGATTACGAACAGTCCTTCCAATACATGCAGCTTTATTGTGGACCGGGACCAGATCCCACAAACCGAGGCTACCGAAGTGCGCGGCATGCCTAATGTGCTCGCTTACGATCAGACTGAATTAGAGGCTGGTATTCCTTGCCTTTCTTTTTGGACGTTTGCTTTCTAGGAGTATTACGACAGGCAGTGAGCGCATTCAACACGCATACGGAACGCGAGATTACGAAGACACAACAACGCTTACAGTGTATCGATCAGGACATAAAGTATGTGAGGTTTTCCCAAACCACCGTATTCCTTAAGGTTTGCAAACGATGAATTGGAAAATATGGAGAAAGAACTCGACGGGATGCTTAAAGTGTCCACTGCAAATTCCCGCAAACTTCGTAACCTTGAGCTAGAAACCGAGAACAAAGTAACGTTCCGTTCGCACACTTAACATTATATCGCATTCTAGATGAGACACATTGATACGCTGAAAGCCCGAAGACAGTCACTGGTGTCCAAGCTCTCCAGACTGCAGTTCTCGCGTGAAGAGAACGGATTTGCTGGTTGTATAAATACCGTTTCCACAACTGAAGAACGGAAAGGTATTTTCTCTCCATTTCGCATTGGCAGATACCAATTCCGATTTGAGGTTCCCTTTTCATCTACTCATAACTTCTTCAAACTCGCATGATTGGCTCACTCACTCGTTGATCCGGTCACCCAGTTTGTTAACTACTTCGCGACGCGTTGTCAACACCCAGTGCTGTTAGCAAACGCAATTGCCAAAACATATACACAGATTTACCGGGACGTAGGATCATCTCGCTTTTCTTTGTTTCTTGTTTTCGCAGTGCCTTGCGTTTCCGTTTCCAAACCATCCACTAGCTACAACAGTGAGGACAAGTCTGCTGCTACAAGCGCGCGGCAACCTCTCCGGATGCCAACGCCGAAGCAGACGCAGCAAAACGCGAAGCGTCTCCTTGCAGCAGCTCGAAGACTGCACAGGGAACGTCATATGGATGACGCTAGCACCGAGCAGTTTCTGAGCCGTCTACGTCGCAAGCGCAAGCTCGAAGTTTTGCAATGTGAGATGGCCCGTGAAAATGATGAAGTGAGTGTCATGTCGTGTACATTAAGTATTCATCCATCCGTCAGCAAACATTTATTTTCTCAGCCCAGGCCAACTGGGTATGTTATACATGGTACAGCTTAAGTAGAAACGGACATTGTTCTACTGCAGTTAGCCATCGTTCCGAATTCGTACGGTATCCTACCCACACCCAACGTACCGATGTATCCATTCGTTGAGCCTACCCACCTAAGACTCTTTCAGCTGTGTGCCACTATTTTCCAATCTCACTGATAGATGCCCGAGTTCCCTCCCAGAAATTGTGTTATGTTATTCAGTTAGACACTGTCCCCGTTTCATGTTGCACAGACTCATCATCATCAACAACCGTAGTACATCAGCCATTTGAACTGACGCTTTGCTGCCACACAACCATGACGACCTGTGGAATAAAGAATATTAAGGGGGAGAGAATGGGGACTTACCTGAAGACCTTAATACCCTAAGTAAACATTCAGTGTCAAGACGCGTACACCTTGTGTTAACAACACCGTCACAAACAGCTGGCTATCAAGCAACGGTAAGGAGGAATCGGCGAGAGATTTTCTCTGCGGCTTCCACTGCGCGGCGTCATAATCAGCCATTACCCCGCAGATAACTCAGCACCAAATACACTTTAAAGTACAACTCAAATCCTCCTACTCAGAAGCAGCGCTTTACACAGGCGATCTGATTAAGAGACGCGCCACTGGTGTGAACTGCGAGTCATATCCTGTAGTCTTGAGCCAAGCACAAGACGAGTCACGTGGACTTCAATCCTGAAGGCGAACGGGACAATGGTACCCAGTTTAATCGTCAGTGACTTTCTTTCACGCTGCCCAGTCATGTTTTGTCCACCTCGAACTTTGCGCCACCCTACATCTGGCAGACTAATCAAGGCCCTCCTAGATAAGTGGTGACCAGGCATACGTGCCCGAGCCAACGCAACTTGTTCAGTGTTACCTGTTGTTCTAGCTTGGGTATCACTTCCCAGTACTCGCCTACGCACATCATCGTTGCGGACACGCTGGTGCCACCCGACACCAGCACTGCTCGGCAGACGACGATGATCAAAGACTTGAAGGCACCTCAGATCACCAGACCGAAGGGGCCATGTCTCACTCCCCTAAAGCAGGACAGTCCTCACTGTGGCCTTGTAAACACGGTCTTTCAGACGGAGGGAAACTCCCTTGTGTCGCCAAAGATGCCGCAGGTTCTAGAAGGCAGCTCTGACTTTTGCAACACGTGAACTGACTTCATTGCTTATGCGCCCATCTTTGCTGATGCAGATATCAAGGTAAATGGTTTAGTCCACTGCCTCGAGTTCCACGACATGTAGGGTCAAGGGGTCATCAAGTGGCTGTTGGTCCTGCAGCAACACTCCACTTGAAAAGTGCGAAGTGCATGCTAAATATTGAGACCACTCTGCAGAGGTTACTTAGGGTTGATTGGGCCACCGCAACATTGTTATACAGCATGATATTGTCAGCCTAATCGAGATCAACTAGCCTATCACCAGGTATCACCTCAACGCCCGCATCGTGAGATTCTGAAGGGGAACACTCCATGATGGGGTCCACGATGAAGTTGAACAAAATTTGGGAAATCGGGCAATCTCGACTGACGTCAGTTGTTGTCGGAAATCTACTCAACAGGTTACCGTAAACCCTAACGTGGTCTGTGGAGTTCCAGTCTAGGGTATGTAAAATGTTCACTTCCTTCATGGCAGCATCTATCTGCGCAAGTATTTCATTTCATTTCTCCTATGCTCTAGGCAACGGAGTGCGTTGGATCCATTTTCAGCATTCATTTTCCACGATTCACGTCGTCATAATAACAATACATAACATCGTCAAGAATGTGAGGTTTGCTGCAGCTAGAATTGAAGAAAATGGAATCGGGGAAACGTGTTAAACCAAACAGGATTGGAAAGAGTATTAAGTGGTAGATGCATGTAACCGAATGTGGGGACACTTCTGACTACGGCATTTCCGATAGGGTCTCCAACAGCTGATGTGGATCATTCCGGGACTCTATCTACGAGGTCTGCACGCACCAGCCCAACGATGCCTCTCGGTCGGTTACTACATGTCTCTATGCAACTTCATCGACTGGTTACCTCGCGGTTTTGCCCAACTTTGTGTAGGTACGGCATCTAATGCACGCTGAAGAAGGCGGTCAGTCGGCATGCGGAAGACGGCCGAGCCATCATAAGTGATTAAGATTCAGTAAACATTCGAGTGATGCGTCGGAAAGCTGGGGAATCTGTTGTGTCAAAGTGCATACCCACCAAAGGTCTTAACCTACCCCATTGTTCTCCATCGACTTTTACCCCAGTGATCAGGCGTGTAGGTTGTTTCTGCAGATTGTTTTAGCACCTTTCCACGGTGGACCGTGGACCATCATCGCTTTCAGGCGGCGCAATGGAATCTACAACGATGAACTATGGAGGGTTGTTCTAGCTACGATGTTTACCGACTAGCATCTTCGTCCTTTGCTTCACTTTTTGCCCTTCTTCTTACAACATGGCATATGTCATGCTCAGCTCAATTTCCATTATTTCTTCGCCCCACACTCGTCCTCGAAGTCCTCGTCACCTGTCTCACATTCACTTTTGGCTTTCTTATTCTGGTTTGACCATTTATTTCCATCTGTTCATCTTTTTGTGAAATAGCAGATGATATCACGAACTGTAGCAAAGTCTCGGAGCACTTTCGCTTAGCTTTGCCATTTGTGCTGCTGGCGCGATATCACTCTCGCCTTGAAGCTTGGGGCCTGTGATACTGCCGTCCGTTCGACACCGCTATACGGTTGTGCAACCTGACCCATCAGATCGACAGACAAAGAGGCTACTTGCCTTCGCAGTTTGGCTCATGGCTGGTGGTACTACCGCATGTGCAATCAGCATCTTCGACATCTTGTTTACGGCGCAGTAAGAGGAAGTGAGCTGCTCAGCGCCATTATTTCACACACCCGGCTGGGCCATCACGCCTAATCTTTCTACGTGCTTTGTTTCAGCGACGTTGTTGTGGATGGAAGAAGAAGAGGGGAGGCCAACCGGTAACTGCGTCAAGAAGAATAAATACCCTCACTTCGAACTTGGCGTCGGTTGTGGTGCCTTACGACTGCCTGGTTGGGGTCTAAAAGATGACGAATACGTTTGGTTGGGTACGCGGGTTGACTAGCACTAGACGGCCGTTTCTACATTTTGGGTTTCGTCGGTGGTGCATGTTCCTAACGTTACTTTTTCCGTGTTATTTTTCAGAACGCAATTCAATCGTATTGCAGCGAAATAGCGATAAATTTCTCACCGCCGGCTGACCTGTGGCATATTGATGATTATAGTGACTCGAAGTTAATCCCTTGGTCATTGTTGTCTTCTGCGGAGGCTATACTCAACAATTCGAAGTTTCAGAACATATGTGCTTGATTTTGACAGCAGCTCCAGAGTGATACCGTTTTACTTACTTACCATTCATGTGGTGCTGATGATAACCATCTTCGCTTGACCACTGATGGGAATCCTTGATTCTCACTTTTCTCCTTTTCCTCTTCTTCTCACTGAAGCCACTAACAACTGCCCCAGACGACGGAGTGTTGGACGCGAATTTTCGTGTTCCTAGTCGCATCTGGTCTCGTTTGTTTGATTATCAACGAGCAGGTGTAAACTGGCTGTGGAGCATGCATATGAAGCGGAGCGGAGGAATTCTGGGCGATGAAATGGGTTTGGGGAAAACGATCCAGGTGAGCTTTGCAGTGTAAGGCATTGAGTCATCACCCACTGTCCCTTCCTACATAGGATACCGACACACGTGCTTCAACGCGTTGGTGGTTAAATGCTCTCCCCATGCTGACTAATTTCGTGCAGGATGCCTATTTTGTTGTCTAATTCAAAAAGAAACGTAAGCAGAACGCGTAAGGCAAGCAATTGTTTTTGATTTTTTTCTCATCAGGCCTATTACAGAAATATACTTATGAACAATCAGTTTTATAGGACAGTATACATGCACACTGTTGACCACATAAAATTAAATTTTAACTGTCCTCGGGATGTGCCGCTGCACACATAAAATTCCAATAGACGTTTCTCGTCATTCCAACTTTCCAGTCGACGATGATGGTCGCAGCATTTGCAGATGTCCGTTAAGACACACGTTGCACAGTCGCATGTACGTTATACGACATCTAGTCCGGCTGCTGGAGCAATGGGGGTAGCCAGATAACCGCCTTCAATCGCGGCCAAGTCGAATCATAGTCATGGCAAGGGGATGACTTGCACTGACGCCCCCTGCTCGCACAATTCGGGCTACGTTAGCATGATTACTTTGTCTTCGAACGTCGTTTAAGCACTATGTATGAAACTCTAAGAAAGTCCGTGAGCGTGATTTGATGTACGCGTTGGATTGTGTTTCAAATTAGAACTGTCGACACTTCTAACTATGTCTTTCCTCATTTCCGCTTGGCAGTGTTCAGCTACTCGTGTTAGCCTGAGCTAAATATTGCGACCCAATAGCTGAGGTGTTTTCCAACTCTAGCTAACGTGTATAAGGAATGAATGGGGTGAATATTGGCAGCGGCCACTCTGCGCTACTCTCATTGGTTGGTAAGCTTGTAACATTCATGCAAGCGCACAATATTTACCAGATACTTGCACTTGGGTACTACCTGCTGTCCTGTTTTCATCGATATATCAAAGTAGACAGATCTCAAACACATGACCTCGACCTGCCCAGTCAGCCATATGCAACTATTGTTTTTTATCTGATGCTACTACGAACACCGCGTCTCCTAATGCGTCGCATGTCCACATCGGGATATTGTTTCCTGTCGGAGAACCCACGTTCTACAGTTGCTACAAGTAGTTTCCACTGCATATTTTCCTCATTCCAACGATAGCATACGTACTATCTATTAAACAAAATGAAGTCTCCCACCCACTTTTATCTACTATGTCTATTTCACATTTCTCCATATCTTAGTATGTTTTCAACACAGCTACATCGTTATTGTATATATGTGTTTTTTAACTACCTTTCCTTGTGTCCCTTGCCAAAATGGTACCGCTGCTTCACTGGTCCAACCATTTGTTCGCTTCATGCTCACGAACAGGGAAAGTTGTCAGTGTTGCTCGCGTTACCAAAACTGACACCTCACGACAGATTTTGACCTTATTGGGATTTCTCAATTGAGGTAACCCGGCACTAAGTAATTGATCACTGAGCGACTGAGCTCCGCGATCAGCGCTTGCTGTAACGGTTATCTGCCTATTGCTGGTTTTGTATGCTAGCCGAGTGACTAGACTAACGTTTCATCATCAATACACACGTTAACTGAGGGTCAGAAATACATCTCAGCTTATGTGCCGCAACACAAAAGGAAAGGTACTAAGAAAAATTACACTACAAAGTAAAATTATGATACAAACTTTTATTTAAAAGTGAATTTCGGCCATTCTGATGTATAGGACTGAGACGTCCAAAACTCTACCTCGGATGCGGTCCTACTGGTCATAATGACCGACGTTACCTAAAGTCAATTCAAGTCAAGTCGGAGTAACCTTTATGCACCCGACTGAGCATACTTTCAGCGTTAAATTGCACCTCAATTTACGATTGCATGTCACAGTCCAAATGTACAGAGAGAGAGCGAGGGAGCATGCGCACCAAAGCCAGATAAAAGACATTTATCTCCACTTATCCGGACGTATAGTAGATATCAGTAACCCATAATAACATTAATCGTTATTTGGCCAATTGTTTACACAACTCCTTTATGTTTCTCCATAGGGGAGACGATTGGGAAACGTCGTTTGCTTCCAACTTCGCCTAATTGATCCACAAATTCTTTTTGTGCTCCACTTTGAAAGCTGCTTGTATTGCACCGGAAAATCTAACTCAGTTCGACTCACGCACCGCTGTGTATATGAGTTTAACTGATGGTCTCCACATCTGGGAATCCCACTTCTTGATATTTCTGCTCACCTGTTTAATATACCTATAGGCCTAACTCCGCTTCGCTTAGGACATGGGGAAATGCAAACTGCAGCGAAATTGTCTTGCTGGTACCATATTACTTTCATGCTCTGCTCACATGTGTGGGAAGGTTGACACAGAGTGCTTTTCTCGCCGCATCCGTGGCTCCTGTTCCTGTTGCGCATCACTGCTGACGTCTCCCAAAACAGATTGCACAACTCGGATTCTCCTGATGATTGCATAGCTGCTGCGTCATTCTTCGAACCCGTTTCTCACTAGCTGTTTGTTACTCTTAGCTAATAACACTTTGATTACTTGCAAATATCCAGGTCAACTATTTTATCCCCTTATAATTTTTCTATGAAATTTACCGGTTACTTAGACACAGTTCTCTCTTCTGCCTGCGTCGTTCACACAACATTCTTACCCACAACTTAGCTACAACCGGTTACAGATTGTCTAGCTCACTTACCTAACGCACTGATGATCCATTCGGACACCGGCTTTTCGGCCAGTATCTCTGCCTACATCATCGCAATATCTGTGCTCCGTAGGGAGTCGATGAAGCATGATCCTAAAGCGTAATTTTCGATACCACCACTGATATATGTCGATTAGTGATTACATCTGCTTGGTCACTCAACCTTTGTTGACTGCGTATTCGAAGTTGTGACATCGCCTTTAGTCGATTTCATCTTTCCTCTCGGATAGCTGTTGGAGTCAAGAAAAATCAAGCTTTGACTTTCCTACCTCTCATTGATGTATTTTCAGCGAGATCTCGGTAGCCTCTCTGCTTTTAAGCACACAATACTAAGTGCTTACTCTTCCATTTCTCATCACAATTGAACACAGCCAATTATGCCTATAACCACGTTGAGTGTGTATTGTCTGTGGTTAGATGTCTAAGGACCACCTACTCGCTTTGTGTTTTTGTTTCCGTGAAACTAATTTGAGCTAGGTGAAACCCCAGAATAGCCAGTCGACTGCGTGAATTTCCTGCTCGAACGACTGAGTTGCCCTGATCTTGTCCACTTTTCTGTGTGGGTCTGCGTCATCGACTGGCAATGTCGGATAGATCCGCCATCGTTTAGTCCACCGATCTGTATTCACCTGGCATTCACTCTTGTTGTTCTCACTGCTTGTAGCTTTTTTTCTTTCTTCCGATTTGGTTTTTGCTTCATTTCTCTCCTTTTCGCTGCAATTAATATCTACAACTATGGTGGCTTGAGTCGCGACAAGACACTTTACCCATTTGGTGATTATTCACCGAATGATCTCAAGTTGTTCAACTTCAACATTGCGCTTAATAAAATGCTGTAACCACTCACATGTGCCATCCCCGTTGTTCTCCTTTTCTACACCTTGGCAGTTAGATTGTCGTAGGGCACGAGTGCCATACATTGTCTCTGATGGTGGGAACGCACCATCCGTTGCTCAGTGGTTTCTGTACCACCCACTTCAGGATAAGCATCCTAGTGTATTGCATGCAGACTCACCAACTGCCGCTAACACTTGGCCGTTGCAACAAGTGGCTAACATACTACGGTCGGAAACCAGTTGAATTGTTCTAAAACTACTAGGTTGTATGAAACATCCCTCACACTTCCAAGCTGAACTTGTTCCACATTGCCTTGTGGGCCAGACTATTGAACCAGAGACTTCAGATGGACTCCCTCAAGCGGACCTCCATGTATCCCACTGCGTTATGGCTCAGCTTGTTTGATCAAAGGCTAGAGATAGGGCACCTCGAACAAAACCCTCCTCTCGGAATGGGCAGCCGGAGAGTATATTCCCCCCACACGCAGTCACTAGCCATCTTACTCTTTCGTTTTCTCTTTTCGATTCCTCTCTTCATGTTAATCAGAGAGGCCGCTACTGTCAGAAAGTATGAAATATTCCTGGTACTTGTTTTGATTTCACGTGTTGGGGGTTGTAAACTGGGCTTCATCTCCTTGGTAACTTTACCTGGCACTGCGTCTGCTCACCAACAACTACACCTATGTTACGGACTTGTTTATTTTATAAATTTTCGTGCTTATTTTAATATCACGTATTCTCATCTTGTCGATTTGCTTAAACTGCACTTCCGATGATCGGCGAAATTTTACCGTGTCTCTCAGGTGATTGCTTTCCTCGCTGGACTCCACTATTCCGATTACTATCTCAAAAGACAGTCTAGTTTCGGCGACGACAGAGAGTAAGTGCTTTGGCAACGCATTTCTTCGTCTTCAAAATCAATGTTCTTGTTCTTTTTCACTTGTATTCCGATCAATACGTTGTGCGTTTGTCTTCGCTCCCTCGTCGATCAAAACTAAGGCCTTGTTTTCCGATAGTGGAGATGAGGTGAGAACAAACCTTTCTGGAGATTGACCTGAGGGGATGTTTTTCATACCTCTACTATCCATTGTGCCTTATCGCGTGATCCTCCTGATCGCGAGGGTATCTGCCTCTACTAAATTGCTCAATGGTTAGAGTGTGGACAAATTCAGCCTTCCAGTCCACTTGGTTGGGGGTTAAAACATGTGTTACCATGATTTCTGCACAATCCCTCCAATATGTGTTCCGCTGCCTTGTGGTCATGTGATTGGCCTAAGGGCCTTATTGAAGACGGCACTTGTTCTCCCCTCTTCGATTCGATACATGGTAGTACCCCAGGCCGCATATGACGATTTATTTCTCCGTCGACCTCAGTCTCACCCTGCATCGGCTATTGTGCATTTTCCAAAGCGTCACCTTGACTACGCCACACAGCAGTGCGGATAAGCGAAAGCTAGTCGTCATCTCTCCATGCTTTTGTCGCTCTTATATTCCTCTCTTTCCCTGTCCCAAACGTTTCCTAAGTTACGACAGCACTCACTTTTGCACAGTGTTCGCTGTTCTGTTGGTATCGACCCACTCTCCCCGGGTTCTTTGGCTGCGTTCAACATCCGTACTACAAGACAGAGAGACAAACTGCTGCGCCTGTGTGTTGACGTATGCTACGTCTTCGAGAATATAGTCTACAACTCATGCGGTTATCGAACCAGCTACGTCTAGCTCATCCTCTATTGATTGAACACGCCTGCAGATGCTACTCCGCAGCTACAGCTTAAGTTGGGGTGAGCACCATCTTTGGTCCCAAAGTTGAATCCTCGCCAGTTCATTGGGATCTCGTGTATGCCTGCTCGTCTGCAGCTTGTTTAACATTGTCAACCGTGGTTAACGCACGGAACAGTGCTAGACGCTGTTTATTCGTGGTTACCGTATGTGCCCCAGCCAATTGCATCCCTGCTACTACTAGCTACGCCTTTTACCATCACCTGAACGTTGCCTTGTGATGTCGCCAACTTATAGGGATTTATAGATGCAAAAGCTATACACTCACGCTTAAGTTGTCTGAGATCTCTGATACTTTACTTACATGGGACGTTTGAGCTTTTATTCCGCTCGAACCACTCGTTGTTTGCCTCTGTGCGATTCGGCATCCTCCCCAGTTTGACCAGCGATGAATCCAAATAGGCTGCATCGCGTTGGGATTCCGTTGGTTTGGCTCTACTTCTTACTTACATCCTCTGCAGCACGTGCACATGTTACGATCATACCCTAGTCTGTTACCGATTTTTATCATAATTTATCACTAAAATGCACGTAAACGATTTTTCCTGATCGACAGCTACGAATTTAAGCTTTCTGTAATCGTCGTGCTGATTTTCCGCATCCCGACCTTTCGCCTCGTTGTTCAGGGGAAAATGTTAAATGTAGCATCATTTCTACTGCCTAGCACACGACACTGGATCTACTGTTTGTGGCAGTGTCAATCGTCATCCCGACAGATGTTGGATTTCGGAGGTGTCAGTCGACCGAAGAAGTACTCCCGCTGTTCCCACGGGCAAAATATGGCGAGACGTGCCACTAGGCTCGAGGTAAGATGGGGCCTGCAAACTGACAATGAAGCCTATTGAACTCGGGAGGCCGAGAAACTGGTTGAGACCGGAGCGTTGCACAACCACTGTGAACTCCTACAGCTATCCATAGTACTCTGGCGCGTTCGCGATACAGTGTCTTTCCTTTATCGTATGATGATGGCTGTCGAGCGTTGACTCGCTCTGTGTATCTCTCGCGGTACGAGAGCCACTACATTAAGCGGTGATGTCGAATTGTGTTGGTACGATCGCAGCGTGCGTTGGTGCGTTTTGTCATCAGGCCGTTGCTTTCGGACTGGGTGTACGTTACCACTGTGCAGCCATCCAGCTTACATGTTTGGAGTAAGTAAACATAAAATTCACGCGGGGATATCGTACCATGAGTTATCTCTTATCCATGTTGGTCGACTAATTTCGCTCACAAATGCAGGATGTCATTGGAAAAGCAATGACGATGAGTTTCGTCAATTGATCTTTCGCTTCAACCCCCTGTGAGCCCATCGGGCCACGAGGAATTAAGGATGTTTACCTCATTGGTCGGCTCTGGTCCTTCAAATGCCCATCAGCACTTCATTGGATCTTATCGTTAAAAGGTGAGATCAGCCTGTTCAAGTCCACCGAACACTTATGTCTTTTCTTGCATATTTGTCCTTTCCTTGCACCGATCCATGTATCAGAAGCAATAGCGGTGACGTCACGTGACCGGGCTGTTGTATGAAGGTGGGATCCGTTGCGCTTTTGCCCCGCAGTGGACAGGTGCTGCGATGTAGCGCCGTAGTGCCAGACGCACTGCTTGACATGGTGCTGTTATCTTCCTCGTTTTCCTTCTACTTGTCATTCTTTCACTCAGCTACACTGTCTGTATGCTACCTGTCTGACTATCACGCCGCGCCGCGTTTGGTGGGCTGTCTACCAGTTCTTTCTGATGCGCTGTGCTTGACAGACAGCAACAGTGACACGTCCCGTTTAGTTTACCCTACAGGGCTCGCTTAATTGTTTACAGGGAACGTCTCAACGCGGATTATGGGTTGATCCATTCAACGGTTGGCCAAACTCAGTTCACCAACCGCCGAACTTTAATAGGTGCAGTGGGCCTCCGTCTCATGTTAACCGATGCATCTTCTGTGGAGTCTATAAAGTCCGAACCATTAACTGTTGACAATTGACCACGCAGATAAGGACAATCTAACTTCATAGTGCTGTGCTCCACACTCCTTCTACATCTTTTTCGAGTGTCATGGCAGACGAACCCGATCCCCTAAGCATCCTTGTATTCTGCTACCGCCCACTTTGCTGGTTGACTGAAATGTGACATGCGCAATCTCAACCCAGCTCTTCTGCGAAGCAAATGACAGTCTAAATAAGAATATCGGAGAGCGCAGGTTATGAGATGACACAGTAGTTTCATGTATTCCCTCAAACACGTTATATCAATAATGGCATGGAAAGACAAGGGGATGTGTAGTAGCTTAATGGCCGATTGGTGCACTTCGCGATAGCGCACGTTAGGTTCAGTACTACGGTTACTTGTCCACACACCAAGTGACGGGTGTCCTTGAGAAGCTTGGAGATGTGAGGCTTTTGACTGCGTACGAGGATCGTAAGTGATGCACCTTAGTTGGTCTTTGCATTTGTGGTCATCAAATTCCTCAGTGTCACTCGATCCACTCATTCCACATCGGTCCGCGCAACCACCGGAATGTATTCGTAGATTCTGACGTCCAGACTTCGATCAGTGCTCCTAACATGTAACTCTGTACAATCAATGGGGCTTGTGCCATCTCGTCTCAGGTCTTCGCTGAACACACAAGTACTAGTCTCTCTGACACGAACGACCGCAATTCTGCTGCATTGTATGTCTTTTTCGCAACTGACAGTCATCTTGGTAACTTTGACGAAGTTCATCGGAAAAGAATGCATCACTTACACTCAGGTGTGCGGCCGATTTCACCGTTGTTACAACTCATCAGATGGAGTCTGATCGATATCCATAAAAATGGCTCTCTTAAGACTGCCTTCATCTCTGATGGAAGATGTCTGATGTGTTAGTCTTTTGGATGAATTTTTTATTCGACTTGTTCACCTGAAGGGTCGTGTGTGCTTCATCGATTCCCCACCTTGACTATTTGGGAGACACGAACTTGCGAATTGAGACTCACATTCTGCTCCGCATCTTTGTCCACCAAATTGATTGTGACCCCACACATCTACCATCACCTCTACCGCTTTCCTTTCTCTTTCAACTTAGCGCGGCGTCACCTTTGTCCATTCTGATTGTTTGCCCGGCGACTGTTTTACAACAATGGATGCGAGAGTTCTACGAATGGTATCCGGCAATAAGGATCATCATTCTTCACTCTACCGGCTCCGGTTACCGTAAACCAGTGAGTAATCTTCTATTGCATTATGTACTGGTTACGTTAGTTTTTTCTACCTTCTGTCTTCCAACTACACCCATTTCCGCTGGTCTGTTCTAAAAGGCGCTAGCGCCATATATATATATATATATATATATATATATATATATATGTCTTGCGATTCCTCACCTAAGACGATTCAAGGCTGCTGGCTCAGACGGAGTTCCTCCGGAGCTGTTCAAATATGGAGGCTCAGTTATCATTAGCCAGCTAACCTCATTGTTCTCCAAAATCTGGCATGAAGAAAAGGTGTCTTCTTCCTGGGGCGAGTCAGTTATTGTCCCGGTTTGTAAGAAGGGTGCTCGCACTTCGTGTACCAATCACTACCGGGGGATTAGTCTCATTCCGGTTGCCTCCAACCTATTGGCATCCGTTCTACTCCGTAGACTATCTCCCATTTGCGAATTGCAGTACCAGGAAGAACAGGCTGGCTTCCGACCTGACCGCGGGTATGTAGACCACATATCCACACTCCGTCAAATCCTGGAACACCGCCACCTTTACCATCGTTGCATTCCTGAACATCCGTGCTGCATTCGACTCGGCTGATCGGCCTGCACTATGGTGTTGTTTGCTGGGGAATGATTTCCCAGAAAAGTACACTGTAACCGTACGCGCTCTGTATTTCCACAACTCTGGCAGAGTGAAAGTGTATGGCAGGCTTTCGTCGTCCTTTGCTGTCAGTAGAAGTGTACGACAAGGCAGCCCTATGTTCCCGTTCCTCTTCAATTTTGCGATTGAGGACATCCTGTCGAGAGCTCTAGACGGTTGCCAAAATTTTGGTATACAGCTATTACCGGACAAGCGAGCAACCGACTTAGATTATGCCGATGATATCGCCTTACTTGATGAGGACTCACAAAGCATGCAAACCATTCTAGACCGCTTGGCGATTGAGGCATCTAGGTACGGAATGGGCTTTGTCTCGTCAGACTTTAAAGTTCTGCTTCAGGATTGGCAGTCAACAGTTCCCGTGCTCAATATTGAAGGTACACAGTTTGAACAAGTGGATAGCTTTGTCTACCTTGGCAGCTGTGTGTCTGATGGTCGTATCAATAGAAGGGAAGTTTCTTTTCCAATCGCCGATGCTCAGTCGACGTTTGTTAACCTGCAGCACTTGTGGTGTCGCTGGGATATCTTCCTCTTGGCAAAGGGTCGTGTTTACAATGTCACCGTTCAGGCGGTGTTGCTATATCGTAACGATTCATGGCCAGTTCGCCTAGACGATATGTGCCGGTTCTCGGCCTTCGACAACGGGTGCTTGAGGAGGATTGCTCGTGTGTGGTGGCAACAACACATTTGCAGCAGTGAACTCAGACGTCGTGTCTTAGGGAATGCGAGTATTCCCTTCAACAATCTAGTTTTGCTGGGCCAGTTAAGATGGCTCGGTCAAGTCCTGCGTATGTCAGCTGAGCGTTCGCCCTATCGCGCTCTGTTTACTCCTACTGGACGAGACCAGGTGGTGGTCCACCATCCACCTGGCGACAACGTATGAAATCGTTGACTTCACGTCTTGACACCATTGGATCCACACCTCTGCAGGGTTGGTGACCAAAGGACGAGGGGTGCCGATTGCTGGAAACAATTCAGAATATGGCTCGTAATCGAAACCAGTGGAAGATTTGTGTATATAACTGCTTAGATTTGGATACCTAATGCTTAACGATTAAAAATGACAAAAAAATTAAAAAATGGTATGTGCAAAATAACAAAAAATGCTTCGTTATTTTTATATTGTGGCACATTAGCTGAAGTGTGTTGCTCACTTTCAGTTGATGTGCCATGCTGCTGTTACGGTGTTCCACCTGTCTTCTTTTAATGATTTCTTTGGTTATGTTTGGCTCTATGTCTGTTAGATAGACTGCCGACTACAGTACTACTACTTATTACTACTACTACTACCACCACCACCTTTTTGTTTGTCTATTCAGAAGTTTGGCCATATCCACTTCAACTAATGTTAGGCATCTCTGCGATTCTGCTTTCAATCCGCTTGGTACTTGCGTTTTCAAAACCCCGGTAAATTAGTATTGCTGATGAACGACGGGAAATATAGCTATGCCAACTCTCATCACTAACCTGTGGAGTGGAACATGAACTGGCGACATCGTGATACTCGCTAGTCGGCTACTTGTCGGGATTGTTCACTTGCCACAGAATTTCCATGGAAATTTTTCTTCGGATGCATAGTCCAACGTGGTCACACGAGGGACAGTGGTTGAGCATTATGTTCAAATTGTCAACCTTTACACTATATGCATACTACTGTAAATGGCCAAGCACTGGTAACCTTTTGATTGACACGTATTTACCGAACTGGAAACATACTCAATAATTTTCCACCCTAGCATTGATCCGTATCAACCACACAATTCACTCGGAAACCCTGCGCGTACGTCAAATACGAATGAGTTCATGGATGGACTGAACTTTTCTTCTGCGATACACTAGCTTTCTAAGTGTCCTGCTAGTTAGCATTGGGCAGCTGGTCAAGCTAGGGTCATGTAATCTACAAATCGATTTCAAGAAGCAGAATGTAGGTAGCAAAAGGGATAGTGGCAGCCTCGCATAGTCAGGTGAGCAATACCATGTTGATGTGAATCGCAGACGAATAATAATACGAAGAGGAAGATGCCGTAGCCCGCCGTCTCGGCAAGGTAGCAAGGGTATCATAGATCTTGGGCAACGCGTGAAATCGCGAAATACAACCGAGTTAAGTAAGCCTAATAAAGGTAGGTTAGATATGGCTCATCCATCCTAGGCAGATGCAATAAGAACTACATTGCGCCAAGTCAGTTGTTAATCATTCTAGAGTGAAACTGTACCCAAGCGCAACTTACATGAGCGATAGAATTAAGGATGACACGAAGAAGATGACGGAGATGGAGTAAACCACTTTACAAATTAGCGAGGAAATGGTGCGGTTAAGTTCACTGATTTTTATACGCTCAGCTAAGTTAAAGTCCGCGGTGAGAGAACGCCAATTATAGCTATGCTCACTTGAATGAAGCATTGGAAGCACAGTGGAACAATGATGATTTATCGTTAGTGTGGCTGTGGTCGGTTCACGCGCGTGTGTGCGCCAGGGGGGGTGCGAATAGAACCGCAGGGACGGTCCGGGCACAGGGGGCTGGCGGCATTGATTCATCGAATTCCGCGTAGTGTCCACGCGAGGGTCTGGAGGGGCCGTGGTGAGCGGGCTTGTGACGGTGATTGTTTGGAGTGTGCATTTCTTTCGGTTGTTTTTTCTTGTCTTTTTCGGTCGAATTCTGCGTATGTCAGCTGGGCGTTTGCCCTATCGCGCTCTGTGTATTCCTACAGGACTCAACTGGACGAGACCACGTGGTGGTCCACCATTCACCTGTCGACAGCACATGAAATCGTTGACTTCACGTCTTGACACCATTGGATCCACGCGTCTGCATGGTTTGAGACCAAAGGACGAGGAGTGCCGATGGCTGGAAACAACTCACAATATGGCTCATAATCGCAACCAGTGGTGGATCTGTGTATATAACTGCTTAGGTTTGGATACCTTATGTTTAACGATTAAAAAAAAAACAAAGAAATTTAAAAGTGGCACGTGCGAAATAAAAAAGTGCTTCGTTGTTTTTTATGTTGCTGCACAACAGCTGAAGTTGTTGCTCTCCTTCAGTTATTTTGCCATGCTGCTTTTACAATGTTCCACCTGTCTTCTTTTAATGATTTCTGTGGTTATGTTTGGCTCTATGTCTGCTGACTACAGTACTACTACTTATTACTACTGCCACCACTACTACTACCACTACCTTTTTGTTTGTCTATTCAGAAGTTTGGCCATGTCCACTTCAACTAATGTTAGGCATCTCTGCGATTCCGCTTTCAATTCGCTTGGTACTTGCGTTTTCAAAACCCCGTTAAATTAGTATTGCTGATGAACAACGAGAAATATAGCTATGCCAACTCTCATCACTAACCTGTGGAGTGGAACATGAACTTGCGACATCGTGCTACTCGCTAGTCGGCTACTTGTCGGGATTGCTCACCTGCCACAGAATTTCCAGGGGCATTTTTCTTCTGATGCATAGTCCAACATGGTCCCACGAGGGACAGTCGTTGAGCGTTGTGTTCAAAATGTTAACCTTTACAGTATATGCATATTACTGTAAATGGCCACGTGCTGGTAACCTTTTGATTGACACGTATTTACCGAACTGGAAACATACTCAATAATTTTCCACCCTAGCATTGATCCGTATCAACCACACAATTCACTCGGAAACCCCGCGCGCACGTCAAATACGAATGAGTTCATGGATGAACTGAACTTTTCTTCTGCCATACACTGGCTTTCTAAGTGTCCTGCTATTTAGCATTGGCCAGCTGGTCAAGCTAGGGTCATGTAATCTACAAATCGATTTCAAGAAGCAGAATATAGGTAGCAAAAGGGATAGTGGCAGCCTCGCATAGTCAGGTGAGCAATACCATGTTGATGTGAATGACAGACGAATAATAATACGAAGAGGAAGATGCCGCAGCCCGCCGTCTCGGCAAGGTAGCAAGGGTATCATAGATCTTGGGCAACGCGTGAAATCGCGAAATACAACCGAATTAAGTAAACCTAATAAAGGTAGGTTAGATATGGCTCATCCATCCTAGGCAGATGCAATAAAGAGACTACATTGCGCCAAGTCAGTTGTTAATCATTCTAGAGTGAAACTGTACCCAAGCGCAACTTACATGAGTGATAGAATTAAGGATGACACGAAGAAGATGACGGAGATGGAGTAAACCACTTTACAAATTAGCGAGGAAATGGTGCGGTTAAGTTCACTGATTTTTATACGCTCAGCTGTTAAAGTCCGCGGTGAGAGAACGCCAATTATAGCTATGCTCACTTGAATGAAGCATTGGAAGCACAGTGGAACAATGATGATTTATCGTTAGTGTGGCTGTGAATGCTGTCTCCTGTAGTAACTGCAGACAATCCTTGTCAAGAGATAAACCAGAGCCGGGCCGATCGTCTCTTGTTCGAGGTGAGCAAGAATTAACGGGTATGTAGAACCACCAGGCAGTCTGTCGTTACTATTTATTTCCTCCTGGTCATTCGTTCTGACTGTTAGCATATCTCGACCAATTCATCAGTGCCTATAAGGTTACATGTGTCCAAGTATTTCCATTTGCTTGTCACATCGTGTTGCCGCTGTTCCGGAATCAACATTGATGACTTGTCTAAATCTCAGTGCGTGTACCTGAAGGCGGCAGCAGTACAAACAAATGTTAGCACTACGTGTAATTTGGGCGAGCCCCAGTTAGACATCGAGCCAGCAGATAATGGTGTCACGCGTGTGAAAATGCGATTAGTCTGTCAAACAGGAATGTGGCGCTTACAAGTGTTTCTAACTGGCTTCCACTTATTCATTCAACATGATGACGGGCACCGGCCGCTGCGAGTAGAGATAGCACTTGACATACCAAAGATCCCTGATTCGAGTTGCAGTACTGCAGTGTTGCGAGCAGGCATTTGTTCTCACTTGTGTATGGACTAGCACAAACGGAATGGAGAAACAGTAACCCTCACTTGAAATGAGAATCACAAATAACGTATATTGTATGAAGCATACGGAAATGCTCACATAAATCTAAGCTAAATGAGCATATGCAATAAAATGGTTACCGACAAATCCGCGATAAGTACGAGATGCCAAAAAATATGTTTTTTTTTAAATTGTCACAAATGCGATGACAGCGAACATTACCACAGTAAGCTTACACAACGTGTGCATGTTCAGCTAAACGTTAAGGTGAGGTGAAAAGATATGCATTTAGACACGATATACGAGGGTCATTCAATAAATAAGGTGAATTTTTCGGTATAAGGACTTCTAATACCGATAGAAGCTTACTTTTTGTTTATTTTTGTTGCTATACTTATTTTTCACATGGATGTAATTGCTTTTGTAGCTTGAAAAAGAAACTTTGAGAGTTGTGGCGATTAACAAAGATAGCCGACCAAAAAGCATGCTCCAGGATTGAACATCGGTCAGTTATCAAGTTTTTGGTTGCTGAAGAGTGCAAACCAGTTGAAATTCATAGGAGAATGTCAACTGTGTATGGTGCCACATGTTTCAGCCGAAAAAATGTCTACAAGTGGGCCAAATTGTTTAAAGAAGGACGGAGCAGTGTTGAGGATGAAGACAGGCCTGGGAGGCCTACAGAAGTGAGGTCTCCTGAGGTAATCGAATCAGTGAATGACCTCATTCAGTCGGACAGAAGGGTGACAGTGGATGACATTGCAAGGAATCTGAGCTTATCTGTTGGGGCGGCACGCAAAATTGTCCATGTCATCCACTGTCACCCTTCTGTCCGACTGAATGAGGTCATTGACTGATTCGAGCACCTCAGGTCTATCTTCATCCTCAACACTGCTCCGTCCTTCTTTAAACAATTTGGCCCACTTGTAGACATTTTTTCGGCTGAAACATGTGGCACCATACACAGTTGACATTCTCCTATGAATTTCAATTGGCTTGCACTCTTCAGCAACCAAAACTTGATAACTGACCGCTGTTCAATCCTGGAGCATGCTTTTTGGTCGGCCAACTTTATTAATCGCTACAACTCTCAAAGTTTTTCTTCAATCTGCAAAAGAAATTACATCCATGTGAAAAATAAGTATAGCAACAAAAATAAACAAAAAGTAAGCTTCTATCTGTATTAGAAGTCCTTATACCGAAAAGTTCACCTTATTTATTGAATGACTCTCGTATATTATTCGTTGGGGTGAGATCCAGTTTCTCAGATAATGTTCAAAGTGAATTCTAGCCACTCCTGCAAACTTTTTCCACCACATCATTGATGGCTTCGTTATTAGTTTTCTTCTGGAACTGCAGCAGTCTGGTTTAAATCACAGCGCGGAAGCGCAGAAGGTCTGTTTGGTGAGAAAACCAATAAGTCTAACAGTACTGAATAGCTGAGCGAACAACACACTGTGCATAAAAATGGAAATGAATACTGAAATATCGGTATATGATAAGAAAGCGTTAGGACAGGCAACTCCGACGCTTATCTGCCTGTTTGATGCACGCTATTCCAGTCAATCGCAACAGCATATGATAAAACGGGGAACTAGGAATTTACTGCATAAATTTAGCTGTTTACTGAGGAAGGGTACATCGTTTGTTCAAGCTAACAGAGCGCACATGTGTCTACCCCATTGAAGCAAAAGTGGTGGATGTGAAAGATAAGGCTTGTTTGTGCAACCTCTCGATGTCCTCATGTTTTTCATATGAACAATTTTCATTCTGATCGCCTGCTTCACTGCTCTGCTTCTGCCCACTGCGCACCTAGATGGGTGGAGCGCCGGGATAGTCGGCTAATCATCTTCAACGAGACATACGTGGGCCCACAGAATATACAAATGAAGTCCTTGCTTTCCCTGCTTCTAATTGAGGGTCGTTACTGAGTTACATCATCGGTAAAAAGCGTTTCCGCGCAGTGCATAGTGTGTGATAGATTGAGAGGTCCTTTACAAGTTAGTAGACAATGCTAACTGCTTGTTACGCGTCTCCATTTTCTGCATGCCAGATATACGTTCAGGAGCTTCGGTCCCATTGTAGACAGTATTTAGTTTTGCTAATTAAGTTACCGAAGTACGCTTTCTTACCACAATTTTCCATACTTATTTAAAAGTTGTAATTCGTTTTGCTTTTTACATAAATTATCTAAAACAATGTAAATTTGCTATCGCTTGGCTTCTTAGTGTTTGAACAATTCGTAATCAAGGAGGAAAGCGAACTTAGGCCTCTAAAACAGTTTTCATCAGGAACTAGTACGTACATGGACTGTGTGCCTACAGACATTAAAAACTCGAGTCTTTGTCCGTAAAAGAAAAAGAACCTAGGCGCCAGAGGTTCGGTTGCTTCGTTGCTACGCGCGACCACCACCAAGCGCATTCAGGGTCGGGACACTGCGAGGTCAGCCGCATCTATACAGGCTCGAACTGGTTCACAAACCAGCTGCCTGATCCGATCGTGAACGAATTGGTTTCATCGAAATGGAACTAGCTTAACTGGGAACCAGTAGACAGCCAACATTTCTACTTTCATACTCAGTGGTAAGCATGTTTCCGTGTGGCTTGTCATTGCAGACATCCCCCAGTTCGTTCCCTCCCCATACTACTTGAACGCTAGCGGGCAAATTTCATTCCACCTTTTTACACTCCACTCGCATTTCCGTTTCTATGTACCCATATACGAGTGACGCTTCTGCATTCCTCTGTTACCTCATGGGTATTCGTCCTTTCTCCTTTTCATTGATGCAGGCCGCTCTTGTTCGCACTGCAATGCATCATCCAGGAACTGTGTTGCTTACAACTTACAACACTTTAGTTGCCTATCAAGACTTGCTCACCGCCCCAAATACATCCTGGACTTATATCATATTAGATGAAGGACACAAAATCAAAAACCCTGAGGCTGAAATTACTTCCGCTGTGAAAAGAGTATGTTTCATTGCATGTTCATATTCTTATTCGCTGCGACTAGTAATTTTTCTCCTTGGCACTTGCGTTGTTACTTCCTACCAATACAATCAAGATAAAATCATCTGCCTGGTCTGTTTAATTCATTGGTGTCTGTGCCTACAGTTGTGATTGCGCCTATTAATTCGAACGCACGTAGGAGCTTCAATCGATTGAACTTCCGACCGCTGAGTCGTTACCCACAGAGTCTAATGCCTAAACGATGAAGTGTCCGCCATCAACTACTCGAAGTTCTGACGTCCCAATAAGGATGATACCGGTCATTGCGTGCAGTTTGGTGATCGAGCAGTGCTATCAACACAGAACTTGCACTGCCATTTTGTTTGATTTTCGACTACTCATTAGTAGCGGGTGTTTATTGCGTGTTTTCCTGGCCCTACTCAGCTCAAGGCAATGTTACGACCTTGCACACGCAGGGCAGTTTGCCCATCCGCACTTTTATCTTTCAGCTACGCAACTCGACTTGGTCGTCAATTAAGTAGTTACAGCATTCCCTCGTCACCGGTGCATAAAACCCCACGTACTTTATCTCCGTCTCTTCCGTATTACGCGTTCATCTCGTGTATTTCCCAATCGATCGGCACATTAACATTTTTCTCAAGGTCACAATAGGCTATACGGATTTTTTTAGCAATAGTGGTAGTGACCGTTCATCTGTGAAGGGATCAATCGCTTTAGCTTCATTTTTTAACATCTGTTCAAACGCGATGGCCTTTCTTGGACTAAGCTAAAAAATAAAGTCATACTCCTTCGGGATTTCACTGCATCATTTAACAAATTTTTTTCCAGCCCCTAGTCATGTTACAAACTTGCCTTACATGACGCATGAGCATTTGATGAGTTAGTTCTCTCCAGCCTATGACAGCGAATTCAGAAGCCTGATGACGGGCAGTAGCCTGCGTTTGAATTTCGTTGGCAGATAGCGATTACTGCTTTTGGTTTGGAACTCATAGTCCCTCGCCTCTGGTGTAGCATTTGCACTAGTATCTGACACTAAACTAATCCACAATGCAATTGGTACTAAGCAGCGTGTTCGAACGGAACCCTACCGGACAGTTATACTGTCACATCTTCTATCGTCCTCCTTACCCCAAATTAGGTTTCTTTTAAGAATTTCCCATGAGTAGAGACCGAACTCAATAAAGTATCAAGCTTGACGCATTTATAACTTATAGAAGTAACTGGAGAATTCCCATTTCATTATCAAGAACAAAAGACCGAAGGTAAACAATTGTTTTCGATGATTCGTCTTCAGACCCGTGCAATCATATGAGTGAAATAGCAATGGGCGTAAAAGTGGATTAACGATCAGTTCAAATGCGATTGACCACTTGCCGACCAAAGGCATGAGCCAGTAACAAACAGCAAACTAGGACAGAGGTGCAGTTGCACAATTGCAGTTGCTCTCAGAAGGATCCGTTTTGGCTGGCCAACGTAGCTTAACAGCTTCGATCAGCTTCTTTTGTGCACACAGAAACGGTTGATACAACCGAATGTTGATCGCCTCGGCAGTAGCAAGGTTGCGGAGGCGCAGGCCTTTCGACTGAAGTGGTGGGACCCTGTATAGTATTCGAAAGGCACTGACTGGGTCAACCTCATGCCCACTAGTTATAGCCCCAGTACCGCCTCGACGCAACCAGCGAGGTAGGTGCTTCTTAATGCGCTTCGACAGTTGCCGCGCCGTTCGACCGATGTAAGTATCGCCACAGGTGCACTCGAACTGATAAATTACCATAGGAGCGGTCAGCGTCAGTAATTTGTCTTTGTTGCGAATACGAATGAGTGGCTCCGTGATAAAGGTACACCTAAGCTTGGCTGCTGGAAAAGTTGACTTGACAGGTGTTGAAAGGCTTCTAGTTACACGCTCAGCAGCGGCGTCTCCCTTGAACAGTAGTCGTATGAAAAGTTCTTTTTTCTCTGCTGTCTGAACTTGCAACTGGTCGGGCTTATTTTGCATGTTCCTAAAAAGGAAATGATCAGGATATCTGTTTTCGCGCAGCAAATTCTGAACGAACGTCAACTCATTATCCAACTTATCTTCAGAACAGATCCAGCGGGCCCTTGTGGTTAGACAGCGAATTAGGTTTCGCTTATATCTCAACGGAACGAAACTGTGAAAGTTCGTATACTGGCCACTCCAGGTTTTCTTCCTGTAGACCTGTCGTTGGATCGAGCTGTCTGCCCTTCTAGTTAGCAGCACATCAAGAAACGGCAACTGATCGTTCAATTCTTTTTCGTAGGTAAACTGCAATGATGCGCTGGCCCGATTAAAACGGTCATTAACAGCGTCAAGGTCAACAGACTGGTCGGCCACGACAAATATGTCGTCCATATAGCGGTGGTAACATTCAAAGGCCGTGATCTCCGCATGTAACTTGGTATTCTCTAATTTCGTCATGGAGACATCAGCTAACAACGGACCTAATGGCGATCCCATAGCTACACCATCCTTTTGTCGGTAGTAAGTGCTATTGAATAGGAACTGTACGTTCCAAGTGCAACGCAAAAGAAGGCTTTTCAAGTCATGCAACGGTATGCATATACTTGCTTTTGTTTCTTCTATGTAGGAGCAAAGGTAATCGATCGTCTCGAAAAGTGGCACGTTGGTGAAAAGCGATATAACATCCAAGGAAAACTACTTTCTTACCGATGTTACGGTCTTTGATGCTTTCGATGAATTGAAAGGTGTCACGAAGACTGTAGTGTGTAAGTCGCTGTCTTACTGGCTGTAGAATTTCCACAAGCCATTGGGCGACGGCATGGTAGGGTGAGTTAACCATTGCTATGATCGGGCGAAGCGTGACATCTGTCTTATGAATTTTCGGTAACGCATAAAGCCTCGGGACATTCGTGCCGCTCGGCTTCAGGCTATCTTAAAGTGTATTTGGTATATGTCCATTATTCCGAAGATATTGCAAGTTTTAATAATCTGATTTTCAATCCTCTATGTTTGGTCCTTTTCTCCAATCGTTCGGGAAAATTTGGATTCATCACTCAGAACTTTTTCTAGCTTGCTTATATAGTCTTCTTTGTCTAATAGAACGACTCAGGTACTCTTGTCCGGTTTGCTCAGAACGATCTTATCATTACGTCGTAAATCCTTCAGCGCGTCAAGGTGCGTGCGTGTCAGTGGACCGTGAGTTTGGACATGGCACTTGCGATACTGGTAGCAGGTGTTCACTAGAGAACATTTAAAGCGTTCCAGGTCTTCATTTGACTTAGCTACTAGCCCTTTTGTTTGGTCAAACAGGCTTTCAAACTGTAACTCATAGTGAAGCTGATTGTCTTTATGTTTGGGAGCGCAAGACTTTGGACTTATAAGAGCTCACAATTTTCTACGCTGCAGTTGTTGACGCATTATGTCGATTCGAATGTCAGCGAATGGGATCAAATTTGGTCGCAATTGGGAATCGTCGGCTATCCCTTTTGTTTTGCAACCTATTGTCAAGCATTCTTCCTCTTCTTTGGTTCCTATGTGTTTTACTCGTGCATTTTTGAATCCGTTTAACTGGTCCTGTTGTTCTTGCAGCACTAACACGCTCGAAATCTAGGGCTAACCGTGCTAACTAAACCTCATCTCGAGCTCTATGCTCGCCTTGCGATCCCTTTCAGGTGACACCAGCAGTGCTTTCATTCTGCACGTATCCGGAGAAGATGTAACTTTGTGTGCCGTCCAGGCCGGTGTTAGTATTGTTCTGAGTCCCCGGACTGAAGCTGCTCTGGTTGGTTGGATCCAGATCATTAGCTGTCTATTTGCGGTCCGAATGGGCTGACTCGTTCAAAGCCTCGAAGTAGCACGGACTAATAGATATCTGTTCGTCATCGCTGCCTACGCGCACACAAACTGTAGCGATGACTCGATAAAAAACGATTTCTACCGCTAACTGAACGAACACCTTTGCCACAAAAGAAGCACGGACACTGTAGTGCAGGCTGGGGATCTGAACGCTCAAGTTGGAAAATTATCCACAGATGAGCTGCATCTGGGCGGCCAACATGGTGTAGGCTCCCGTAATGATAACGGTGAGCGGTTACTTCATTTGTGTGAGGATGCTCGCTTATTTCTTGCGAGCACTAATTTCAGACACAGCACCCGCCGGAGGGTGACTTGGCGCCCACCAGCCTCGAACCAGGTATGGACGCAAATCGATCACATTGCGATAAGTTACCGATGGAGAGGCTGCGTCCAGAACTGTCGCTCGATTTGGAGCACAGGTGTGGACACCGACCATGCACTTCTATGTGCTGGTCTGCTGGTGCGTTTTGGCGGACACCCACGACGACGCTATGAGTGCATAGACTCCAGCCAACTGGCGAACTCAGATGTTCTGTATATGTATCAGGGCACGCTGGCATTCTGGTTGTGTAAGCCCTCACTGAAGGCGGCCGAGGGTCGCTGGTCACATGTTTACCAATCCTTATTAGCCGCAGCTAAATCTTTCTATGGTAAGTCCAAAAGGCAACATGAACGTTGGATCTCTTCGCGGTCTCTGTAACATATCGATAGTCGTCGGCACATTCCAGCTGGAAGCTAACGCAATGTGACTCGCAAAGATCTCAGAGCTAAACCGTGCTGACGTGAGACAAGGCTGCGAAGCGTGGTGGTCACATCGTACATCAGGTATGGAAGTAGCCGCTGTTCTTGGTAAACTTCAAAACTTGTTCCCTTTGAAACGGGAAACGAGCAGCAGGAGACCTAGTGTTAGTGAAGCTATATGTGACGAAAGTGGATAGCCTATCCACAACTTGTCGAAACGCTGGAGTGTTAGGCTGGATATTTTGAGAGGCATTTCAATCGGGCTGAATTGTCAGATTTCTGGTCGGTCGCTGATCACCCTTCTCCCTGAACTGTCCCTTTGGATCCGCCCTCTCGCTCAGAGGTCGAACGTGAGATCGGACTGTTGAAGTTGAATAAGGCCGCGGGACCAGATAATTCTCATCCGGCTCTCTTCAAATTCGAGGGGCGTGCGCTTGATAATTCACACGAGTTCCTAGTGAAATTGTGGGAGCAGGAAACTGTCCCAACCGATTGGAGCCGCACCGTTATTGTCCCGATCTACAATGGAGGCTTCCGTTTCGGAATACGACACTCATAGAGGAATCAGTCGGATCTCCATTGCCTCCAAATTGCTTGCCTCTGCCATCCTTCACAGATTGGCTGGCACTTGACGGTCAGGTTCTTGAGGTGCGAGCCGGGTTTTGTTGACGCCGGGAATGCATGGACCGCATATTCATCTTGCATCAATTGTTGGAGCACCGTCACATATATTGGCGGCCCACCGTTGTCATGTTCCTCGACATCAAAGCTGCCTACGATTTGGTTGATCTTTATGCCCTTTGGGGCTGTCTACTCATAAAAGGTGTACCTGAGAAATATGTAAACATTATCCGAGCGCTATACGCGTAGGTCGGTTAGAGTGAGGGCTTATGGCAACCTTTCGCTGCACTTCGATTTCTCTGGTGGTGGCAGACAAGGGTGCCCGCCGTCACCCTTCCTTTTTAATTTCGCTTTTGACGATGTCATGGAGATCGCGTTCACTGGACACGACTTAGAAGGTGTAGAGCTGCTCCCTTATCTGTGACATCCCACAAACGTGCCAAGCAGCACTTGACAGATTAACGATCATTCTTAACTGTTTCGGGCTTTTCTTTGCACCGTCGAAGTGCAAAGCTTTCCTTCAAGATTGGCAGAGATTGCCTCCTGCGCTTACCTTTGGTATGGATCAGCTAGAAGTCGTTCAGAAATTCAACTACCTAGACAGTTGTATCAGCGCTTATGGAATCGAAGACTAGGTCACGAACCGTATAGCAAAGGCTCGAGGCGTTTTTGCTAACCTTCGGCACCTATGATGTCGGCGAGATATTTTCTCCCTTAAGGGTAGGGTTCACAATGCAGCCGTACATTCGGCCCTACTGTACGGTTGTGAACCTGGCCCATTGGATTGGCAGACGTGAAGTAGCTAGTAACCTTCGACCACCGTTACCTTTGTAGTTTGACTCATATCTGGTGGGAACACCATGTGAGAAATCAGCATGTTCGACATCTTGATTATGGCTTAGGAAAAGGAAATGAAGCACTCAGCGCCGTTATTTTACGCACCAAGCTCCGATGGCTGGGACACGTTGCGCATGCCAGCCCACCGACTGCCGCGACGTGCGTTGTTTGCGCGTCGGGGGTGTGGATGGAAGAAGAAAAGGGATGGCCAAGCGATGACTTCGTCAAGGGGAATGAAGGCCCTTTGTTCGAAGTTGGCTTCGGTTGGAACGTCTCTGCCCCCTGCTTGTCGTCTGAAAGACGGTGAGCATGTTTGGCTGGATACATTTACTGACATGGTTAGGAGCCGACCTTCGTGACGTCTATGTTGCGAGTTTCTTTGTTTCTCCACATCCCGTCTAGCCTGTCTCCCCAACCACAATCTCATTTCCTAAAGTATTAGAAATCTTACATTATGTACTGTATTGCGGCGCCATACGGACTGGTAGATTTTCGGAACGATGCCCATCCGTTACTGGTGGCTCAGCTTGCGTGCCTCGGTTGCAGGTTTTTTTCCCTCTTTTCTTGCATATTGCGGCACAATAGCTAGTGCTTTCCACCTCTGGATAACATGTATGATGATGATGCTGATGACGACGACGATGGTAATAATGATGATAATGATGATGACGATGATGATGATGCATACTATCTCTTAACATCCCCTAATACTAAATGCTTAGGGTCCACTGCGTACTAGATTGTTGTTTTGCATGACCTCAACCGTTTGACATTTATATGGCTTACACAATCTTACTAATGCCTGATGGATATTGTTGATTTTTTCAAATATGAACTAGCTTACATCGAGCCACGACGCAAAATGAAACTGCCCGAACATTAGTTTATGGGTAATGGTCTAGAAGTAAAGTGACCTGTCGATGGACTAATGCTTTACACGTAAGTTGGTTCCGGAGTCGTAATAGGGCAGTACGGCTGTCTAGTACACCAATAGAAGCCCAGATAGAACATAGTGTGATGCAGTGATTATTTTAATCAGGTTGAATTGGAACCTGTTTATATATTATACAGGTTCATGTCTCATCTGAGCGTGGCTTTTGTGTACAATGATGGTCGGGAATTAAACCACTGCGCTCGACGAGATCATAGTGAATTGCCAGCGGTTTTTTCCGGAAACTATAGTTGACAGCCGTCAGGTGAAAATGATGGGCATTGGTTTTTCTGGAGCTGTCCTGAGGCTCCTCTTGGAGATTCGTTTACAAAACATTTGGAATGATGTACTGGGCACCTTGTAGTAACAGATTCTGTCGCATGACGAATGGATTCTTCTTTCATGTAATCACTCATAGTTTCTTTCAATGATTGGGGTATATCTTCTGAAGCGTTTTCGGAACCATCGGTAGCAATCAAGTGTTGTTCATTGCGGACGTCAGAGCAGTCGGGCATGTGTATACCCTCGTATGGCTCATAAATGTACCAGTTGGCGGAATCGAGTACCTTAAAAAATATAGCAATACTGAGTTCGACACGTTGTCTTTCACTCGGTACGGTGAAATCGGTATTGTAGAGAGGAGAATAAAACGGTCGGATGAGCAGTGGTCCCCACACTTTGGCCAGGATCATGCGGAAAAAGTGCAGCTGATGGGAATAAGCCACATTTGTCAGATATTGAAGGTAACGTCCGATCATCACGACAGTGGAAAACTCCAAGTCGGACAGTTGCTTCAAGTTGGCAGTCAGCAGGGTATTCAGACACCGCCTCATGACGTCCTCGTTTCCTGGACGTATTTCCCACTGGATTAGGGGACCTCTTGCCCGAAGGTAAGAAGTAAGGAATTGCAATGCCCGAGTGTGCGAACCCTTTATACTGGCCCGCATTTCCATAGTGCATGGAAATTTGATATATTTTTGAACGGCCAGACCGACATTTTCATTCTCCGTCCATTTTAATAAATATATACGTATACCCTCACAGTACTTCGAATGATCGCATTCGTTGGCGGATTTTGATCTTAGAGATCGGTGCGTCACAGCCATTAGAATAGGCAGACAAACCTGAGTGACAGCCAGTGGATCAGCAAATCCAGGGCAATCTCTGGGACATTGATGCAAATTGGACATCTTGGGGATATGCGAACGCTCGCGTTTTGTAACAGCTGGATGTACTTGACCGGTTTTGCAGTCACCATGTGCACATGGTTTTTCTAGTGCTAAATCAGGGCACGATTCGTCCATGATTGAATTTGCAGGGATTTTTCGTGAATCTTTTACAAATGTATGACTGTTATTTGCTCAGCGACGCAGTAGACCAATTCGGCGGTCTAACACCAACAGCAGTCGCAAAAGACCGCCGCGCCAGGCAGCGGACAGAGAACTATCGATCACACTCATTCAAACCCAACGGGGTCTCAATATATCAGACGAATGAGATATACACGACAGTTGAACAACGTACTAACGCGTGTTTGTAAGAGGACAACGAGCAATGTGATTGGGCTTAAAGAAATGCCAACGGGAACTAGCTCATAAAAATGGTGGCCACAGGCGGTTTGTCCAAGGCAATTGCCCGACAATATCATACTTTGCAGCTGTGTGTCTGCCGACGGCACTATCAGCAAAGCAGTTTCTCTTCGCATAACTAAATCTTGATCAGCATTTGCCAATCTGAGGCACTTGTGGCGTCGTCGTGACGTCTCATTCTCGCTAAAGGGTCGCGTTTACAGCGCATCTGTTCGCTCAGTGTTGTTCTTTGGGTGCGAGTCCTGACTGATTCGCGTGGAAAACATGCATCGTCTTTCTGACTTCGATAATGGTTGCTTAAGGAGGATTGCTCGTGTTCGGTGGCAATATCGAGTTAACAGTAATGACGTTCGACTTCGCATCGTGGGGAATTCAAATATTCCATTCAACAAACTGGATTTGCTGCGCCAGTTGAGATGGCTTGGGTTTGAGCTTCAGGCGATGCCCGCGCAGATGGTCTGACGTAGCCAACTCAAACAGATGGGTGGAACTAATACCACTAAGTCCCTTAATGATCTTAAACGTCTCTATCAAATCCCCTCTCAACCTACGCCGTTCCAAGGAAAATAATCCTAAGCTACTTAGACGATCTTCGTAAGACTTCCCTCGTTGACCTTCAATCATCCTGGTCGCAAGTTTCTGAATCTTTTCTATACAAATGATGTCACTCCGGAGGTACGGTGACCAGGCCTGAACACAATACTCCAGATGTGGCCTAACCACTGCTTTATATAAGGGCAAGAATACTTCTGCTTTAGTGTTACTCAGCGCCCTCCTAAGACGAAATAACTCGTTGTTTTATTAGCAGCAGGTGACATGTGCCGAAGGCTTAAAATTGTTCCTCGATGACACCTAGATCATGGGCTTCGTCAGTACACCGCAACGATTGAGATCCCGCAGAAGACTGAACCGCAATTCCACTACCACTACTAGTTAATAGTTGACATTTGTTGGCATTTAAAGTTAGGTCCCATTGGCTTGAACACCGCCACAGTGATGATGTCCTTAGCCAATGTCGCTCGGTTTCCGCTGCTGACTAGCTTCAAGTCATCTGCGAGGATGTAGCAGGGATCCTCAAGAAGAGGAGCCAGGTCATTTATAAACATAAGAAACACAACCGCTCTAATTAGATTGTGCTCAGTCAAGTGTTCACAAATCCTGTTCCTTATAAGCTTTTCCAAGCATTTCAGCATGATGCTGGTCAAACTAACAGGTCTATAGTTAAGAGGCACCGACTTAGAACCCCCTTGTGGATGGCAACAATAGTCGCCTCCTTCCAATCACGTGGCAGCTTGCCTTCTTGAAGAGACTGGTTGAATAACTCCGCTCACGTCCTACGCATAGCGCCCGAGCGTCTACAGCGTCGCGCTCTATTCGCTCATCAAGGACCTGGCTGGAGGGGACCGCGTGGTGGTCAGCCTTCCACTTGGCGACAGCACATGAAATCGTTGACGTCGTGTCTAGCCGCTGTTGGATCCGTACGTCTTCCAGGATGGGGACCCAAAGATGAGGAGTGCCAATGGCTTAACACTCTTGAAGACATGGCCCGCAACCGGAATCAATAGAAGAATTATGTACAGTATTGTATTGATTCACATGTTTAGTACTTTAAACATTGAACATGACAAAGAGAAAAATCGGCGTGTGGAAAACCAACTAAAACGTTTTGTTCTACTTGTTGTCAAAATGTTCCTTTCTTCCTGTGGCATATTAGCTGAAGTGTGTGACTCACCTTCAACTACTATTCCACGATGATTAGAGACGCGATGACTTCCCCTAATGCGCTAATCTCCATGATTTTCGTTGGCTCTGTGTCTACTTGCTGGACTGTTAAGATTACATACAGACATACATAGTACTTTGCTTTTAACATAGTAACAATGCCCACAACAAATCACATTGATTTCTCCTACCTTGTATATTATATCTTCCATCTGCCAAGTGATCACCTACTTTAGCGGACTCTGTTACTTTACTTGCCGAGGCGAGACCACGGCGTGGCCAACCGAAAAAAATTACTCATGAGACTTGATTACACTTTTACGTTCCGTCTTCTTGGACATGAGCTTCATTCTAGGCCACTTCAGTGGTTCCTGACTTTATGCAACATGTTATACGATGTCAATTGGGCTATGTATTTACACTATTTGCGTTATTTGTTTGTTATTTCCATTCTTCCCGCATCTCACGCTGTACTTTTTCGCACCTGTCCTCTTTTTTCCTTATCATTGTTAAACGAGGTTATAGTGAAAAGGCGGAAATACAGCAGTTCGACGCTGACATCCCTATTGTCTAACTGAGCTTAATGCAGAACACTTGTACAGTCCCCATTGAGATCACAACTACACATGCAGTTGTTTTGTTCTATTTTGTGTAGACAAGTTGTTTTCGAATTCTTTCTATTTCATTTCATTATGCAGTAGATAGTAGTCGTTATGGATAGACGTAACCGATTGCCTACTTTTCTCAATGATCATCACCGGCGCACATTGTGCGTTGAGTAGCGCCTCGCGTTCGATTTGCTAGCAGTCGCATCGTGAAACCCATCTGCATGAATGGATTTTTCACAACATATCACATCCCGTGTACGTTTCAAGCGCTGGCTCTGTGAGAGACTGCGAAGAATGCGCTGCCATAAGTCCCCTTTGTGCTATTCGGTCTCAGTTGCCTGCGTCATCATTCATTGATTATCTCAGCCTTGCAGTCTTTTTTGTGGAAATACGTTCTACGCCCCCTTTTACCAATGTTCGAGGGAGCTTCACATTTCTGATTCCTATGTTGCTTCTTCTGTCATAATTACTTTGTATATGTGACCCGACAAACATGACTGACTTTTGTGGTTTGCAATTGTATCGCATATTTCTCACGCTTGTGTCGCCACTGATCCGCTACGTCAGATTTCGGTCAACAACCGGTCAGTCAGAAGCTTTATCCAGGTAGACAGTTTGCGTACTCTAGTGATCGTTTTGACCGCGGTTTTTTTGCACTTCCCATTTGCTGCCAGAACCATTCGTTCCATCATATAGACTGATAGCTGCAGTGCTCAGATACGTAAACGTCCTCAAGACTTGCGCCAACTTTTCAACTTTCTTGATCACCGAATCAGCTGGCAGGAACCGAAAAAGCCACCTACGTCATGGTGACTATTTCCGCCTCAGAACTCAGACCTGCCCACTGCTGGTCACAGACACCGAGTTACTGCTTGAAGTGCCATGGATTGATCGCGTCGTTCACGACTACGTGGCCGATAACGCAGCGGTTCAGTAGGTAGAGCTCGACAAGTGCTCCTCGGGTATTTCGTTAAACTTTTTGCTTAATTTGAACCATTCCCGCGAGTTTTGTCATTTCGATACTCATATATAGTTTGCAGACCTAGGTGAGTGCATTACATCTGTGCTGCACTTTGCTGGGTGTGTTATCAAGGTTGCCACACAATGACGCGGTTCAGGGGTACAAGTATGTTGCCGGGAGACCCCGTTATGGCGGTACATTCGGATTCTTGTTGCTCATTCAACGATTTTTGCTCATCTTTATCCTTCAATACCTAATCTTTTTTAGTTGTTTGTTCGTTCCCTGAGCTTGTTAATCTTGTTACCAATGTCGCGTCACCAATGGAGATGCAATGATGACAGCACTTCAGTTAGTGACGAAACGTTTGCGATCAAATAAGCTTGGCGAACAAAAAAACGACCGCTTTGTCAACGCGAGCTTCCGGTATTCCGAAACCTTTTGACTTGGTCTCTTTATGTTTGCTTTCGTTATTTCGGCACCACATCAATGTTTGTCTTAGCCGATCAATCAACCACACTATGCCCTTTGATCGTTTTCATTGAGTTGAACCGAGATTTCGCATCCGCTTTCTTACTTTCAACCACTGTTGCATACTCCACGCATTCTCATCCGACTCTCTTTTGTCTCTTTCTCACCACTTTTGTTCTGCCTCAACGATACCTTTTTTAGCGGTTTGATCCAACGAACTCCACTATCCGGTTCATTGTTTTCCATCAGCTCTCTAATCGGTAGTTGTGAAACGTGCCTTTATATTAGCGCTACATTCGGTTTCCAAATACGCTTTTTACTCGGTACCGTGGTAAGCATAATGTCCAAGGACATTAACTTGACATCACATGGAGAACCACCTCACCCTTTATGCGCGGCGAGCGTTTTTCAACTCCGACGGCTGACATACGTGCACTTCTGTTTTGACTGATTCGCACTGATATATCCATTAGTATGCATTCACCCAGACTCATATGCCTCACCGAAGCATAAGTCTGTTTAGTTTTCAATCAACAAGCATCGACTTAACCTGCTTGATTTCCGCCTCATCCGTGTTGTCTGCTGTGGTGCGAACAAGTGCTGCTGCAACTAGCTCACTGAGGATGTTGCCATCTTATTCCTCCATCTGGAAACACTGCTTTGTAACGAGAGACGGAAGCAAGTCGACAAAGATTCTCTTGCAACTCGGTTGATTTATGAGAACACCGAATTTTTCCACTCTGAATAGTGCCTAGTCATTAAGGATCAGCATATCACTTGGTCTCTTGTCACTTACCCTCATCGTTTTCCTAGTTATGTACTCTGCGGTGCATGTGTCAGATTTGTAGAACATCGACATTTGAGTAGAGCAAGCGGCGGTGATATACATCTATGTCGGGATTCACTTTTGATTGCATGCGGCGTTGCCATATACTCTAACTGTGCTCTATCGTTCGTATTTTATCGCATTTTCGTCCACCCCTTCCCCCCGCTTTCCAACAGTTCGCCACTCCCCACCGTCTAATTCTCTCTGGCAGCCCGGTTCAGAACAATCTCCGCGAGCTGTGGTCCGTTTTCGATTTCGTCTGCCCAGGCCGCCTAGGTCCATTGGCCGATTTCATGCAACAGTTTTCCATCCCCATCACGCAGGGGGGTTATGCGTCAGCTTCCCCACTTCAAGTACGCGTTTTTGTATCTTTCCAATTTTCTACGCTCCCACACTTATGTGGTGGAAATACTTTATCGTACACGTCCTGGGTGTTTTAAACACCATCGCAGCCTTTGGGTTTCACCATGTATATCACATTGTTTCTGGCAAGTCGATTGCCTCTGCCGTTAATGCGAATGAATGCTTTTTTCACGCGAAGTTTTTCAGTTCGGTTGCACTTTTCCTCAGTGTTCCTAGCTAAGTTTCGATGTTTATCGACTCACGCTTGTTCTGAGTGTGATAACATTCGGGAAAATACAAGGTTAACCAGTGTAGTTGTGAAAGTTTCTGTCAGCCTAGAATTTGTGACGTAGAAACTTTTCCCATTTATTTACATCTCATGACCATCTATTTCAACGTCACGTGAAGCTATTTCTCTTTCGAATCGAACATTACTGGTACACCACTTCGCTTTCCATCTTCTCCACACAACTGCACTGTTGCAGGTGGAAACTGCCTACCGTTGTGCCTGCACTCTGCGCGACCTCCTCATGCCGTACTTACTCCGTCGCCTGAAGTCAGACGTACGTATTCAACTCCCATCCAAGTCCGAGCAGGTAGGTGTTGCTTATCAATCTCGGATCTGGTGTCGCGATCAATTTGTCTACTTTCATCAGTTTATTTGTGTCACTATCTTTACTTGCATTAATTGGTCGATTTGACCACCTAGTCCAAGTCATAGAGGTTCATCCATCATTTAGTTGCAAACAGCAACAACAATATCAAGTAATAATAATAATAATACTAATAATAATAATAATAGAGTTTTCCTATGGGAAGGTGAAACCTTGTATTCATCGTCGTCCCGACGTTTCACGGCACGGCTGCTTGTACCCCCTCAAAGTGTTTGTGTTGCACTATTTCATCCTCGGGTGCATCTCGCACAGGAGTTTCAGGAGAGCCGAAAATACGGCCATTGGGCCGGACTGATTGAGTACGGAAATCCGTCATTAGAATGCAGTTGGATCCAAGAAGGAAGTCGTATGTTACTTTTCACGGGGAAGTGTTAAGGGAGCAGGCATCCCTTTGCTAGCGGCCCGGAACAGTTGAACATGACGCAGGCCGAGGCCTATTAGCTACTGGCGACTCTTCACCTTGGACGCTGCCAATGTGGAAGGTCTACCTTGAAGCCCGCCAGTGAGCGCTAGGCCATTCCCTTATTAACTAATGATTCGACCCCATTATTTGATTTGTTTAAACTGCTTGTCGGGTGTATCGGCCGGTGGCCGAGTGGTCTGCACGCCTGATTTGCAATCATAAGGTCACCGGTCCGGATCTGCGGAGGGACGGACGTCCTCACAGTATACTTAGCCCGCGCGCGATTGGTGGTGCTCGCGTGGCAACGATCCACCGTTACTGCGTACACCTGACACATTATTTATCTATTTGCCGTGTGATCAATACAATTTTCGCCTGAGGCCTTTGTCTTCTAATCTGGAAAGGTCGGCCGGGGCAGCTTGCGCGGTAGCAACATGTTATCCTTACAATCAGTGGAAAACGTAACAGTTATCCACTAGCTATAGGGTCATACGTATGGTGGATGAATTTAAATTGCGCTCCTTTTGTCACTGCTTTTTTACCAGCCGTTTTTCATTTTCACGTCCTTTGCTGTCTCTTAATGTTCATTGCTCTGCTTGGGCTATTCATTTGCAGCTTCCCGTGCGACCCGCACCCATTCTGTCTTTAGCGACCTTATGGCTTATTCTTACTGAGGCGCATCAATTTTCTACCCTGTCCGTCCACTTTGTGCAGTTAGCATAAACCGCACTTGATTGGTTCCCATCCGCTCGCCCAGTTAATCAACTGCCATCACTCACTCCGCCTCCCTAGAAAGGCACGTTGAAGAAACGCGTATTGTTTACACACTGTTATCCTGATCAACTCGTCCCTCCCTTGCTTGGAGGCACTCTGCACTGCATCAATTCTGTATTGTTCGACCGAACCGTGCAGTCGTAGTCCGCTCGCGTTGGCGACACTTGCTTAACTTTTTGTCTATCTGTCCCGCATTGAGTCACTCATCGCCACCGCATCGCCGACCCTTAAGTGACACACGTGTCTGTGGGATGCAGTGTGACTCAGAGATAACCATTGTTCCCACCCAGTTACATTCGGTTTTCCATCTCCCGAACTTCCATTGCTTGATGTGTGCGTTGAGGTATGTGAAATGTGGCTTAACCCATGTAAACTTCTGCAGACGCATACATCCCGTGGTTATTTGCGGCTACATCGATGAAGAGATACGTCAATGATTCTCACCAGTAACATTTGCATTGTAGGCCACTGCATTCGATAGAATCAAATCTATTATCTAGGTCTTGGCCATTCGAATCAGCTGTAGTGCCTTACTTATCTGTGACTAGCATTTCTCTTGTGACACTTTTCACGAATTCATGAAAAGGAAGTTTGATGTGGATTCATCGATTTTATCACCCCTCACTTTACTTATTGCAACGATGTCCACCGACGATCATCTTCAGCGCCCCTTTGCCCTGTACCCACATTCAGCTCTTCTGATTGTTCTACATTTCCGGATGTTCTTTCGGAAATGCTGCTCCCACACCTCTCGGTTGATTCCACTTTACTGCCATTCACCAAACCGTTCGTCAGTGACTGACCTTATTTTACTAACCTCTCCTGACTTTGGTTCTCCTTTGCCACCTCCACATTGCGCCCATCTTTGATCTACCCAACCGTGCGAACATTTTTACAGACCTGTAGTTTTGGACTACATCGAACTTTCCTTCCGTCTAGTTGATAATTGTGAAACTGTGATCCTACTAAATCTCCAAGTCTCTAACTGCAATTCGCGCATTCCCCGCGTGACTAGTAGCTGATGCTTTAACTGTACTTGAGAACCACGTGCTCGTTTACCTTTGTCAGTTCAGTGTATGCTAATGGTTCAGGTCGTCTGCATTTTGTCCACCCGGTTTACTGCAGCATCAGAACTTCTCACAACTTACGCCGTCCGTGCCACTGCAACGGGCTATTGTTCACATGCTGTCGCTTTGTGTAGACAGAATAATAATGCTATCAGCCTTAATTACACTACATGAGCCATTTCTATCTATGGACTGATTATGTTCTCGGGCAACTGGTCATTGTTACCCACAAAACACTCGTATTGTCCACTGGTAGGTCCGTTAAGCATACCTGGTCATTGACCAAGCCGAATACATTGCATCGGCTCTGGCAATATGTTCAACTCCGTCTTCATCCTTTGATATGTCCGCGAAACTTGTAACTTTGCCGCCACGAATTATATCTTTGAGATGCAGCTACTTATTATCCGGCGTAGGCCACCGCGTGAGATCCGCATAGCATACATTTGTCATGAGTAATACCGCTTTTGCCAACTCGCAGCAAACCACTCTGTAAACGTTTTGTTTTTACTCGATGAGATGGAGTCTGGTGAATTAGTGGCTAGGGTCTATCAGATGATGAGCGTTTATGAGTAACATCAACTAAGCAACCGTTCAGCTACTATCGCATCGCACTCCATCCCTAAATCAGCCCCAGCACAGCACCACTAATAGCATTCTGCACGCAGTGTTTGTACCGACTTCATTAACGGGGAACTTTTCTAACTCCCTTCGACCATCGTATCCCTTCGGTGAACCCTGTGCTCTCCACACACACACTCGCACGCGCGCGCACACACACACACAATGGCATGTGGCCAAAAGGGCTACACGCCTTTTTTAATCCGGAGGTCACCGGTTCGAATTCGTGGTATACCCAACCCACTCGTATCCGGTAGTGGTCGCGTGGCAGAGAAGCTTCGGTACGATTTAACGGCGTATTGCTGTTGTTTTGCTATTCCCATCGGTTACAAATTAATATGAAAAGAAAGTGGAGGAACTTCTCATCTTGTCCTTATAGTGTCAACTAGTCGCGGATTGTTTCAGGCATCTGGTTTATTATCTGCGCGTTACCGATGCCGGTAGCATCACAGTATACCAGCCCGCATGCCACCACCACTGGTGTTTGCGCGACACCGAAGCGCACTGCTTTTCTGCATGCACACACACCACCATCTAGCGATAGCTCTACGTGTGACTGTATTCCTATGTAAGTGAATCTAGAACCTGCGGCACCTGAACCTTTTGTAAGTTTCACGACACTAGCCGTCGCCATTTACACGCTCGCTATCAGCTACTGCCTGGCTCGCCAGCTGCGCGAAAAGACCTCGTCGTGACGTCTGCCGATTATGTGCCTATCAGCGATTACCGAGTTCATCTCATACTTACTCTACATCTCCATCACTCATGATATTCACACTCCTTATTCTCCTTTTGCCCATATCACAGGTTCTTTTTTGCCGTCTAACGGGTTATCAACGTCAATTGTACGAAGAGTTCACTGAATCGCAACTGTGCAAAGATCTGCTGAACGGCAAAGGAAATGTGAGTGCTTCCATCGCGTCTTTGTCTTTCCGTTCCGTTCCATTTTTACCACATTTCCCAGTGCTCAAACCGTCTATCGCCTTCCAGCGGTCTTGTTGGATGATCTTTTAGGTCATTTCTCTTGTTTTAGCCGATTATTTGTCTGTGTAAATTCTCCACTTTTTTATGACTGCCACGATCGATACTCTGACGAACCGTACTTCCCACCAGTTTCTCCTTCCTAATTGGCCGCTTGTTTGCTGTTGTGTTGTTGTCAAGCATAAGCCAATCACAAAAGCCTGATGAGGAATTAATGAAAACATATGTTCGCTTACACAGACTTTTAATCAATCAGTGGGTTTTTTCAATTCAATAAGCCAATCTAGAGACAGACTCACGGACTTGGACTACGCCGATGATATCGCCTTGCGCTTTGGACCGCTTGGCGATGAAGGCGTCTAAGTACAGCCTATGCTTCACTCCGGGAAAATGTAAAACGCTGCTCCAGGACTGGCAGGTGCCTAAACCGCGCTCACCATTGCTGGACATGTTCTGGAGCAAGTCCCTTGCTTTACTTCTCTAGGGAGTTGCATCCCGGCTGGTGTCGGTGTTGGAGATGAAGTCTCACAACGGATTGCAAAGGCCCGCCTTGCATTCATCAAACTGAGACATCTATGGCGTCGTCGTGATGTCAGTCTCAAGCTCAAGGGCAGGGTGTACAATACTTCCGTCCGTGCAGTACTCTTGTACGACTGTGAGACTTGGCCTATTCGCTCGGAAGATATGAAGCGGCTATCAGTCTTTGATAATCGCTGTCTACGAAGGATTGCTAGGGTGTGGTGGCAACACCACGTAAGCAACACAGAGAAGAGAGACCGCGTGCTTGGAGCGAATAGTGCCAGTCTTCAGGACGTTATTCTCCGACATCGCATGCGTTGGCTCGGGCACGTTCTGCGCATGCCAGCACATCGCCTTCCACGTCGAGCGCTATTTGCACTCCCAGGAGCGATTGGAAAAAGTGCCGCAGTGGACAGTCGATGACGTGGAGAAGGAGTATGAAGAAGGCAACCTCAAGTTTGGCGGCAGTCGGCCCAGTCCATCTTTCAGGTTGGGGACCACAAGATGCTGAATCGCAGTGGTTGGAAACATTAGACGTCATGGCCCGCAACAGACATCAGTGGCATCAATGTTGTTCTGCAATTTCACCATCCATTTGATGCACACAAAAACTCACAAAACAAAACAAAAATACAAAACGGCGTGTGTAAAACCAAAAAATAGTTTCCCATATTTTTTAATCGCATTAGTGTTCCGAGCTTCACTTTTTTCTGCCATGGTTCTGATGGCACAATGTCTGTTAACAGACTGTGAATGTATATATATATATATATATATATATATATATATATATATATATACATGAGTAGGTAGGTTTGTTTCAAGTGGCCCTACAAGCTGTTCCAATGCTGGCCCACAGCCCCATGCCCTTGCTGTCCATCACCATGGCGTTTCTTACATGTATCACAGCCATGAACCTCGAACGTGCGTAAGGCTTGTTCAGTGCACGATGCTCATTGGCTGTCCTTCAGGAGTAGTTCCCACCAGCAGGTATGGAAGCGAACGAATGTCGCATCTCGTTCACCACTTGCGTACCGTTTTGTTACCAAATAGACAGTTGGGCACCGATTCGTGGCTAAGTGAATTGCCTAATCTACCACCGCCTTCCTCGTGTCCAAAATCGCAACGAGTGCTCTGACCGTTGTGGCAAGCATTATCTACAGTGATACATTCTAGGATTTCGAACTCCTGCTCAGCCATCTCCGCGAAACCAAGCGTGAATCCTGCTGTTTCTCCCGTATTTGCATTTATCACCACATTCCACTTTTGTGCGTTTGCCTAGTATCGCGAAGCATCTCCACAGCAGAGCATCATTCTGCTCGCTTGTTCTCCGAAGTGACGGCTGGCGTTATGCTGGAAACCAACTTTTTTGAAACCAAGGCGCGGGGGACAATTATTCGCACACCATGAATTTAAGTCCATTGGCCTTGACCACTCGTTGCACACGCTATCTCTGATTTCAGAACAACTGCAAATCGCTCCAGCCCTTTATCAGTGGTGTGCAAACCAACCCGAGTCCACCTGCGGCGTTTGCGTGTCATCTAACACGGTCAAAAACACGCAGTATTCCTCTGTAATTCGATTGGTTTGTTGAATCACCTTGGAATAGGCTCCCACTTAGCTTGGTAATCACGGCCATGACTTTAGCTCATGCCCCCTTCTAACCGTTTAACCAAGTACTGCAGTTTGGAACGAGTGAGGAGATCTTTTCAGCAATGAGATTCAGGTTTTTTTTGGGAGAAATGCATTCATAAAATCCTGCGACTGGTCCTTAATCCTTGTTTCAACTCTGCTTGCCCTAACTCTCCTTGCCAACAAGCTTGTGATCGCACCCTGCACCTTTCAAACATGGAGTTACCTTTCTCACGGGCCATCTGCCTATCCACTATTTGTGCCTCAGACTTATCTTCTTTACTCCTGTGTCAAGCTGCGCATTATATAGGCACTATCTTATCTCAAGAGATGCACACCACCTACTTTCCTCTGCTCGCACTTTTCCGATTGGTGCTATGGTTATGTTGGGCAGCCTTTGGCCACGAAGCAATCTTTTTCTTTACACTGCACTCCCCAGTCACAGTGAGTAGGAGTCAGTGCAACTTACGTTATTCTGTCTACTTATCTATCTATCTATCTATCTATCTATCTATCTATCTATCTATCTATCTATCTATCTATCTATCTATCTATCTATCTATCTATCTATCTATCTATCTATCTATCTATCTATCTATCTATCTCCGTTATTCTATGTATTCTGTTAACTGTTGATGTTCATCCTACAATCTCCAGGTCTTCGAAGCGCTCATTCTTCTGCGGAAGTTGTGCAACCACCCAGACTTGGTGACCGGAGGGCCGAGGGATCGCTTCGAGTCTGCTGAGGCCACGTCGGCGGCAGAGGCCGGCGATTTGGATCCGGCATGCCTTCAGCGATTCAGTTGGACACGCTTCGGTTGTCCTTTGCGCTCGAGCAAAATGATCGTGGTTTCGTCGCTGCTTCGTTCTTGGTCTGCTCAGGGCCATAAGGTGCTCCTTTTCTCCCAAAGCCGCCGAGTGAGTTCCTCTAATGCACTGGTATTCTTTCCAAATCCCCAGTTCAGCAATTGTGTTCATGGAAGAGGTACTATCTGTAGTCTTCATAATTTGTTTACTGACCTTCCTACTGCTTTTTGTCTCAAATAAACATGGCGACTTTGTTAGCTTGAGCTCTAGTCTGGGAAACGAAACGCGCCTATAGCATCCAATTTAGTAGATAGTGACTCTATCTCCTATGTCTAAATCAACCATTTCCCCTCTCACCGTCGCCATCATTACCAACAGCGGTACATCAACCATACACTGCCGTACAATCACACTAGAGCAATAGTCTGTTGCATATACATAGTGGGAGAGAAGGAACCTCGTCCCACCCCCAATCGCCTCCACCATGTTAACAACACGTGGTCACAAGTAGCTGGTTATCGTGCGTAGATAGAGCTGCTCTAGCGACACCATTTCCTTGCGAATTTCACTACCCTGCATCATAACCGGCCTTCCTCCAAGGATACCTCAGTACCAGGGTAGAAACGAAAAGGTATCAGCAGTACCGACGCTTGGCTGCCACGTAGCCACCACCAGTCGCGTGTGGGCTCCGGATACTACTTAGGTCGCCCGGTCCGCTACCCAGGCTCGAACCCACGTCCTCGAATTACAAGGCAGGCTTGTGTTCCTTAACAATATAGTAGTAGTCGTAGTAGTATTAGTAGTAGTCTAGCAACTAGACACAGAGCCAACAAAAACCATGGAGATTAGCGGATTAGGAGGTCATCGCGTCTTAATCATCGTGGCATAGTAGTTGAAAATGAGCAACCCACTTCAGCTAATATGCCGCAGGAAGAAAGGAACATTTTGACAAAAGGTAGAACAAAACATTTCTAGTTGGTTTTCCACACGCCTTTTTTTCTTTTTTGTCATTTTCCATGTTTGAAGTATTAAACATATGAATCAATACAATACTGTACACAATTCTTCCAGTGATTCCGGTTGCGGATCATGTCTTCAAATGTGTTAAGCCATTGGCACTCCTCATCTTTGGGTCCCCATCCTGGAAGACGTACGGATCCAACAGTGGCTAGATACGACGTCAACGACTTCATGTGCTGTCGCCATGTGGAAGGCTGACCACCACGCGGTCCCCTCCAGCCAGGTCCTTGATGAGCGAATAGAGCGCGACGCTGTAGACGCTCGGGCGCCATGCGTAAGATGTGACCAAGCCATCTCAATTGGCGCAGCAAATCCAGTTTGTTGAATGGAATATTTGAATTCCCCAAGATGTATGAAGGTAACGTGCTCGTAAGATGGCGGTATATTTCTCTGGCACCCCGTTCTTTAACAAGCAGCGCCATAAAGCAAGTCGATCAACGGAGTCAAAAGCGGCACGTATGTCTTGTAGTGCAACGGTAGTGGGCCTGTGATAAATGTGGCGATGTTCGAGGAGCTTGCGGAGCGTGAAGATTTGATCCACGCACCCGCAGCGGGGATGACAACCAACTAGTTCTTCACGTTAGTATGATCCACGTACTAGGGATAGTCTGCGAAGCATGGTGGATGCCAATAGCTTGGAGGCAATCGAAATAAGACTGATCGCGCGATGATTTACACATGCAGTCCGAGCGCCTTTCTTGAAATTCGGGACAATAACTGATTCGCCCCAAGAGGATACTTTCTTCATGCCAGATTTTTGCGAACAGCGAGGTCAACTGGTTAATGATCACCACACCGCCGTACTTGAACAGCTCCGGAGGAAGTCCGTCTGGGCCGGCAGCCTTGAACCTTTTCAAGCGTAGAATCTCGAGGCAGACTTCCGCTTCGCTGGGTGGATTCAGTGGGAGGAGCCAGGGTGGACAACAAGGTGTACTGCATGTGCTGATGGATGGTGGAGGCCAGTTAGACTGCGAATGAAAGTGCTCGGCCCAGCGCCCCATACGCCTCTGTTGGTTGGTGATCGGAGACTCATCCACCTCACAAATGACCTCACTGACTCCAGCTCCCTGAGGCCAGTGGACCGAGTGAGTTGGAAAAGCTTGCGACTGTTGCCAGAGAGGGCAGCGGTCTCCATCTCTAAAGCACTCTCAGACCATCATGTCTCGCGATCCTTGGGTAGGCTTTGCTTGAGCAGCCGGTTGGCAGAACGGTGCCGCTCGTTGCAATCTGATTCCGCCGGTATATGTTTGCGGCGTTCGAACGGTTCCAGAGAATGAGTAGAGATCCAAGCCTTTAAGGCGTGTCGAGTTAGGCCGCAGCTTGACTCTCCGGAAATGATCATCGCTTCCCGTATACAGATCCGGTGTTGCCCCACGTCTTGCGGTGGATTGCAACTGAGTGAAGACTGATAGCTCGACTGGACAGAGGGATCTGTTAATCCGTTTACATCAATCTTGCAGTGCTTCGTGTTTCGGGACCTCCCAGAACACATACAGATTTTCTCGCAGACCAGAGCGTGATCTGAGTCCACGAAGGTGGACCAAGAGGACTTGCAGTCCAGTATGCTGCCGCTAATTGCAATGTGGTCAATTTGGGACCACGGATGTGTTGGCGAAGGGGGACGCCACGTTGCGGAACGCTTCTTCGTATGCCTGAAGTTAGTGTTCGAGAGGAACAGATGGTTATCTTCGCGCTATGTGAGAAGCCTCTCTCCGTTATCAGAGCGGTTCTCATCGAGTGCGTGATGACCATCAAGGTGGCGTTCGTATGGTAGCAAGCGGCCAACCCGTGAACTAAAATCCCCAGCAAGGATAACGACATCCGACATTTTAGCATTAGTCAAGAGCTGATGTAGATCCCGGTAGAATTTGTCCTTGACCGAGTCACTACTGCAGTCAGTTGGAGCGTACACCGAGAACACAAACATGTTGCGTCTCTCTTCGCGTTGCTTGTTGATTCTACATAAACCCCGAAGCCGAACTGCACCTAGTTGGCCGTTAATCGGGAACCAGTCCAGTAGTGACGCCTCGGTCTTTCCACTTAGTGCTATACCTACACCAGCCAAACCCGCTGATGTTGTTTCTGGATCTGCAGAAACACGCAGGTGCTATCTGGCTTCATGGTCATTTGGGGTTGTCAATGTAAGCATAGTGCTGGGGTCTTGCAACCGGGTTTCTGAAAGGCAGCAGACGTCAATATCTAGGTACTTTAGGGCGCGCGCTAGACCGCCTTGATGTCCAATCTGCATGAGTGTCCGAACGTTGAAGCGCGCCAAACGGAATGAGGATCGGGGACGAAGGAGAGCCATAGGTTGAACTCCTTGGTCTGCGGCGCAACCGGAATCGCAACCAGATTGTTGAACACATGAGTCGGGTAACGGAAGTGAGGATTGCTAGAAAACAATCAACTAGCGTGTGATGAAGTCGCGTGAATGTGAGAAGCAGAAACAATAGCTGATGAGCACTTTGTAGTACAATCCATGGTTTTGTGAGAGGGCGTGATACTACCCGGTTGCCCAAGCCGAAGTATGGAGTTGACTTAGTGGACTCCACTCCGAGCCTATGGCTAAATAACCTACCCGCAAGGCAGCGGGGCGTATTTTGGGAAGCGCTGACTGCATGTTCAGTTCATGCGTCTTTGTTTGGTAGATTGCCAAACAGGGACCTAATACTCCCCGTGAAATCAGCACAATTGCTGGAATACAATGCCCTCACCGAGGTGGAACATTGTCGCCGAACACTGCTGCAACGGGGTACACCCGAACCACTCAGCTGGCACCACTAGGAGGTAGTTCAGCAAGCCAGCTCCTTAACAATATAATAATATAATATCTATTTAATGTAATGATACAAAATGCTCATAATGTATAATACATGTGTGTAATATTATAATATCACACGAACGCTAGCATCCATCGCGATTCTCCGAAAGCACGTTTCTTTTGGACGACCACGGGGTTTTGACTTACGTTGCACTGTTGAGTGAGTACAAATTCAGCTAGGTCGGCGCGTCGGCTATTTTATGACAAAAGTCTACACATTAACGCGTGTTGGGTCACTTCAGTTTTCAATAGCAGTGGGCCATCTGTCGACTTTTTAATGTGCACGTTATACGCTATGAATAAACCTACTGCAGAAGACGTATGACTGATTGCGAAAATATGCAGAGATTACATCAAACCACCTCTATCCCGATAACTTAAGTGTGATTACCCCGTAACGGAAATTCAATGTGATCTTTTACTTTTTCATCTACCGCCTGCAGTAGCATCGCTATCATCGTTGGCTATAATTACTTCACTTATCACGCAGTAGTTCACCCTACTTGAAGTTTTTTTTATGTCCGAAGTGCATTGTTTCTCACTATATATGCCATATGGTTGTTCTCAGGTTATCCCGATACCTTGAGTTTTCGATCGGTTCCAGGCATAGTTTCGGATATTCAACTCCTTTACCACTTACAACGGTAACTTATGGTGGCTTTCAACCAACAATGCGGAAATGCAAACTTTAACAAATACATCACAACTTTCCGTTGTGAGTTGGATACATCTTCGGCATGTTTTGTCATTCGTTAGCATTTGGCAAAGCACTTGCAGCATTTTAGCTGAATGTGTGATGTGCTTATTATTCGTGGGTGCTAGCAAGACCAGAACTCAGTTCTCTTCACCTTTCCATCGGAGAATGAATGAAAAAGCAATGACTTGGTCGGTCGCTTGGACTTCGACCTGGAAGGCGAGATGTACCACATTAGAACCCAAATCAGTCGCCAGTGGCATCATAAGTTGCTGCGTAACCAACGTTTGCTATCCTCTAGCCTCGCATCACCTAGTACTTCCAGCATACAAAACATATTTCTCATTACGTTGTGGTCGGGCATACGTAGCACATGCCTAAGCCATCACAACTTATTAGGTGTGATTTCTTACGTTAATGGAACTAGACTTATTATCACCGCCTGTTACGCGTTTGCTCTTCTCCTCGTCACGGATACACGGCTACTAACGGACACCAGCAATGTTTCACACACAACGACGATCAAACACTTGAAAGCGCTTCAGGTCTTCCACTTCCGTAAAGTAAGATGGCTCTCAGTGGAGCGTTGTACACACGGCTTCGCAGGCCACAGATGTCGCAGGTTTATGAAGACAGTTCCAGACTTTGCACTACTTCGACCGCGCCCATCGTCCGAAGCCATTGAAGGATGGCGAAGAGGTCCAATTCGAAGCAGTTGGTTGATTGGATTCTGGTCGATTGTATTCCGGTGAACAGCCGTTTTTGGTGCAACTCGTTTGACATCGACCAAGGTTGATTCACAAAGTAGTAGAAAACGCTGTTTGTTTGTGATTTCCGCTTATGCTCCCATCTACCGTAGTTCTAATCCTATCAAGGACACATTCTATCACGAACTGGACGCACTACTACGCAGTGCTACTAGTTCAGATATTATAGTACTTGCAGGGGATATGAACGAACAAGTAGGGCGTCTGAGCTCTTCAAACGCTCAGCTAGGTGGTAGTTATGGGCTTGACTCCGAACGGACTGACAACGGTGAGTGTCTGCTGCAACTGTGTGCGAAGCACCAGTTGTTTCTTAGTAGCACTGCTCTTAGACACTTTGGGCGCCGAGGTGCCACTTGGCGTCCTGCTGTAGCTGGCTAGCGATGGACCCAAATTGATCACATTGTCATAAGTTACAGGTGACGTGGTTCCATCCTAGATTGCAGCTCCTACTGGTATACCTGCGTCGACTCTGAGCATGCCTTGGTAGGCTGTCGTTTTTCCATGAACTTTACCGGGAGGCGCACCAAGCGTCTCCCCTGATTGACAGCGGAGAAATTGTCTCAACCCTCGGTCAGACAAGGCTATCAAGATGCGCTGCGTACCGAACTTTCGCTGTCTTGTTCTAATGACACTGACCTTCAGTGGGCTGGGATCTCGACGGTTAGTTGATTTTGATTATGCGGACGATGTCGTCTTGCTTTTTGACCATGTTGCGACAGCACAATCAACCCTGAATAACCTCTCTAGTGTGGTCGCATTATTTGGCATGCGTTTCGCGCCTTCGAAGTGCAAGGTGTTGCTGCAGGATCACCAGCCAGTTTGTGACCCCTTGACCGTTTCTAACGAGGAACCCGATTTGGTTGATCAATTCACTTATCTTGGCAGCTTCCTCAGCAACGATGGGTACATGAAAACAGAAGTCATTTCACGCATTGCGAAAGTCATGGTTGCCTTCTTGAACCTGCGGAATTTTTGGCAACAGAATGGCATTTCCCTCCATCTTTAAGGCCGTGTTTACAAGGCCACAGTGAGGACCGTCCTTCTCTATGAGAGTGCGACTTGGCCTCTTCGGTCTGATGGACTGAGGCGCCTTCAAGTTTTTGATCATCGTTATCTGCGAAGCATTGCTGGTGGCGGGTGGCACCAGCGTGTCCGCAACGACGATGTGCTTAGGCGAGTACTAGGCAGTGATAACCAAGCTAGTTCCTTAGAGTAACAGATAGCACTAAGCAGGTTGCGGTGGCTTGGGCACGTACTACGTATGCCCGGTCACCGCTTACCTAGGAGGATCTTGTTTTGTCTGCCAGATATCGAGTGGCGCAAGGCCCGAAGTGGTAAAAGGTTAATTTGGCAGCGTGAAATGAAGTCACTGACGATCAAACTGGGTGCCTTTGGTCCGTCTCGTCTTCCGGGCTAGAGTCCACGTGACTCATTTGTGCTTGGCTCGAGACTACAGGATATGACTCGCAGTCGACACCAATGGCGCGTCTGCTGTTCTCTCCTGGTCTGCTTGTTTTTGTCGTCTTTGGCGCTGAGTTGTCTGCGGGGTAATGCCTGATTATGACACCGGGCAGTGAAAGCCGCAAGGAAGCTGTCTCGCTGACGCCGCCTTATCTTTGCACTATAACCATCTGTTCGTGACGTTATGTTGTTAACACAAGGTATAGGCGTCTTAACCCGGAATGCTTGCTTAGGGCACTAAGGTTTTCAGGTAAGTCCCCCTTCTCTCCCTCTTATTATTCTTTGTTCCACAGGTCACCATGGTTGTGTGGCAGCGAAGCATCAGTTCATTTTGCTGGTGTACTGCTGTTGTTGATTGAATGAATAATTTTACCTTCTGTTGGATGCTATATGTTTCAAGAAGTAATAGTTGACATGGTAACAGATAATGAAGTAACTATCCAATAGAATGGACACTATTGATCCGTCTCGTCTTCCTGGTTGATGCTCAGCTCCAGAAATTATGTGACGTGGCTTACACTAGTGTAGGGCCGTTTGTCAGTTGGATGCGCCGACACATCTATTTGTGTACCACCAAAGCCTCTTTTGTTATTGATGAGAATGCAAATGTACTTGTCCTCCGACATCCTGTAAGACAATGGCATTGAGTTTGTGTAACATCTAATGCTTACCTAATCTGATTTGGGTAACTCCATGATGACCAAAAGTATTTCACGTAGCGAAGCCTAATGTATCATGTTGCATCTGCCCGTAGTGTTGCGTCCGCTTTGAAGCGGGTGAGATTTAGCTAACAGCATTGTGGCTTTTAACAGTGACCACTCTTCTGCGTCCTATCACCGTCGGTTACTGGTACTTCTTGTTTCGGCGATCCGTGCCATCGTCGTTTAAACGTTCGCCTTTCATCTTCCATGTTTCGAGTTCGGTTTCTCCACCCCGAATTTGGTTTGTGCGAACAGCCGCTTGTGGCTACGTAGCAAAGAAATATTAGTACAGGGTACCGGTATGCTGTCTATACGGTTAGTTTCCTAGTACCGGCTACAGTGCTCCCATTGACACTGGTCTTTGTGTCGCTCTTTCTTGCCAGTCATATTACATTGCTGCGGTGAACTTACAAACCAATGTCAACAAACCTCGATGAGACACCTGGTCTTTTGATTCCGTTCAGTACTCATACACAGTCTAGCTTTACCGTATTGGGCTTTGATTGCCTCTTTGCACTATATATGAGGCTCTTTTTTCGTGATCAACTAGGGAAGCCGTTACTCTACTACCTGCCTCATTTCCAGATGCTGACCTTGTTGGAACGTTTAATCGTCACGCTTGGTCTAAGTTACCTCCGGATGGACGGATCAACCCCAGTCGGTCAACGCGCTTCACTAATTGAACAATTCAGCCGCCCCACTGAACCTGGATATTCCAGCGTGAATGTCTTTCTGCTAACCACTCGGGTCGGTGGTTTGGGCATCAACTTGACTGCCGCCAGTCGAGTGCTCATCTATGATCCGGACTGGAATCCGACCACCGATCTACAGGCTCGTGAACGGGCTTGGCGTATCGGCCAGACACAGAATGTGGTCATCTACCGGCTATTGACTTGTGGAACCATAGAAGAGAAAATTTATCACCGGTGGGTCTCCTACTCTCCGTTGGGATTTCCATCACACTGTCCCGTGCGCCTCTTTGGTGGCTGCAGTATCAGGCCTGTGCTGGGTACTTAGAGCTCATCATATCTTCCAGGGTTTGTTATATGCGGCACTAACACCATAATGTAGGATGTAGTCGTAATGCTTTTATTACTACGTCACAGTACAAATAGTTGCGCTTTTCATTCCTCTCGTGGATCAGTCCAGTCTGACTGTGGTCGCATCCGTGAAACACACGGGTGAAGATATGTTGAATATCACGCCTCTTCTTTTATGTTGCGATCCTGAATGAATAACCACTGTATTCCTCGTTTTACTTAGATCCTTCATCCACGAATGGATACCAATCGCTAGTGTACACATACGTTAAAGACAAATGTGTATTACACTATGTCTTGGTTAAATCTATGACACTCAACGCCTGCTGTGTAGGTTTACACTTCCGTTGTAAGTGGCATGGGATGTTGGAACATTGTCTCATGCAAATTTGTGCGATCAACGCCATTTCCCACATTCGTTGTAGATAGTTGCTTCCGATTCTTGGTTCAACTGTGAATCCCAAACTGCCTACCGCTAGGTAACGAGGCGTGGCTAGGTTAGAATGGATAGAGAAATGCTTATACTTGTGTTCGGAATACAGCCAAACTAACCCGAATTGATCTCATTGTTCGGAAAATTTGAATTCAGACAGCGCAGCAAAATTATATTCCAATTTCGTAATCGTGCGCCAAGAAGCGAGCTGCCAGCATGTTCCGAAGAAATTGCACAATTGACAATAGGTGAGCGTCTACAGAGTGGGAATGCTCCCGTAAACCCAACAACAGAACATTGTTCTTGTCCTCTGACCCAGAAACACATGCGAATTGTTACTTCCTATAAAACCGCACGTGTTTCAACGGTTGACTGTAGTGTGTACTTTTCGGTATTCACTTTCTTATCCAGGGTATTTTGTCCGGTTTGTTTATCACTTCGCCAATACAGTCTACTCGTCCAATTCTGACATACGACGGCGCATCAGTTAGGAGTCTGTGAGAAATTATCTACCTCGAGCCACCCTAAGACTACAACAGCTTGCAAACTGCCTGAGCATCTTAAGTAGAGCAGTTCACTGGGAAATTTGCCAATGCACTCACGCATTTGTCATGCAAGCGAATTAGAAAACGATTGGGACCAGGGACTCAGTTTGGTTCTACGTGTGTGTCTGGTGGTCGCGGCCGAGTACCAATCAAGCTACAGCACAGAGATGAAAACAATGAGTTTGCTCTCAACTTAATTTATCTTTTCGGTTTCTCCGTGGTCACAATGAGCTGCCAATTAGCAGACTTCAGCATTGCACACCCGATGTTCCCATCATACGTGAGCACTACTCTACATGCACCGGTGGTCAAGCACGACCAAGCGTCTAATCTCTTCGCCGCGAACTGAACAGGTCTCTGATCCATACAGTAAGATCGGCCCTACCGCAGCGTTATACACTCTACCTTTCACTGATAAGCTGATATCCCGCCATCTCCATAGATGGTTGTGTCTCTGGAATGCCACACGGGCCTTGCTGATACGTGAAGTAACTTCTCAGTGATGGGACCACCATAGGTGACACAGCTGCCAAGTAAACCGATCCACCACTTTCATTGGTTGTTTGCTGATCGCTAGAACCAGAGGTGTGTAGATCCAGTCCTGCAACAACAGCAGTTTACAATTTGAAGGTGCAATGCACATGCCGAAGCGTGCATCGCTACGCATCAGTCCACTGGTGTTTGCTTAACCACTTCGTCAGGCCCGAGAATAGCTATGTCGTCCGTATACTTCAGTTTAGTCATTCGTTCATCTAGCAAACCTTCCACTTCGGCAGCGTCAGAAAGAACGAAGTCACTCATGATCATTTCGACAACAAATTTGAAAAGGGAAGGATATATAGGACAATCCTGGCAAACTCCACTTGCCATGGGGAACTCGGAAGACAGTTTCCCTCAGACCCTTACGCAATCTCGTGAGTAACAATAGAGAGACTGTATGCTGGACAGGAATTTAGACAGCACACCCTTCATGGATAGGCAGTGCCACAAACTGGCGTGGTCAACAGAGTCAAAAGCAGCTCTCAAATCAAGGAAAGTCACCATAACCCATCGTATGAAACTAAGTAAACTAAACAAGCGTTGCCAAAGTAACTTGTCGCATGGAAAGTTACGTTAAATATAAGTTCAAAGGAGAGGGAAAGAAAACATTAAACAGCCACTTTTCATACATGTTATTGACTTTATTGTAACGCACATTCATTGTACGTCGTCAAGCCAGTTAACAGAGAGCGGGAGGTGGTGGTATTGCCTAAACGTGATGTTGACGATCGAATTCGGTTGTACCGATTTGATTACCATGAGCACACGATGAGTGCTTTATCTAGAGAGAAAGGAGTGCGTAAGACTAAGTTAAACGGAAGCAGCAGTACGACTTCCAGTTATGTCAGTTCATGCGTGCCGCATTGGGCCTTTTATCGTGGCCTTTTCTGCACACTGATATCGGAGTCATTTGGTCTATTACAGCGATCTACTTTTTCCCCGTACCACGAAGATCTAAACTGACTTATCATCGTTGAAGTGAATCGGTGTACCTAACCTGACGCCGTCTCTACATTGGCGACTCACTGCTTGTTGGTATATTCGCCCACTACGATGCTTCATGATACATGATTTCAGCAGTGCAGGCGACCTGTGAGAATCTTCGAGGAGCTACATTGGCTTCCGTCCTCGTGTGTGTGTGATTCATTAACTATCTATCTTCTTTACGTCGCTTTTCAACATATTCCCGTGAATTCACTTATCTGTAAACGTTCTTGGTCAAGTTTACTCAAACTGCTCTCATATCCCCTCCCCGTCAATTTCGTGCAGGCAAATTTTCAAGCAGTTTCTTACCAACCGCGTTCTAAAAAACCCTCGCCAGCAGCGATTTTTCAAGACCAACGATTTGTACGAACTGCTATCATTTGACGATTCCCTCTCTGCGGATGGTGATCGTGGTAATCACAGTAGCCGGTTATCGGAAACGGCGAGTTATGTGAAATCGGAAGGGTTTGGGCACATTGTGCGAAGGAATATAGTCGGAAAAGATCGACCTAATCGTTTCGATTTGCTACTCAAAGAAAAGCTATCGCAAAAAACACATTCGACAAATAAAAATCCAGTTGATGATGGGGATGAAGGTCTCCAGGCAAGGCAATCAAGGACCTGTGATTCTAACGTCCAACAATTTGCTCAACCTCTTGATCCATCTAAAGATCGGGAAAAACGTCTTCGTTTACTTGCTCGTGAGTTGAGTCGCCGCATTGCTGAAGGGCGGCTGGGTCAGAGCTCGTCACCTTGTACCGAGGAACCGCGCATTAAAACTCACCGTACTCACAAACATAACAAGGGTACACGTGTAGACGGACGAAGAATCGCTCTGGTCGCACGTCGATCAACCTACGACACCGGAGAGTCAGGTAAGGCGTCCAAATCTCGTTCTCCGAAGCGTCCTAGAACAACCGCACTCGACCTTCCTGATACATCCAAGGAAGGCGCTCAGAAGGATGTTTTCTTGAGTGTGCTTCTCTCTCGTCCCGGAACCGCTGATGACCCGAATGCTTGTGCTCTGCCATCTGGTTCTGATGGGCGTCGTGCTATCGATCCGGAAACGCAGGAGGAAGCTGCACGCATAGCTGCCAATGCTTTAAAAGCCATCCAGTGTTTATCACACGCTTCTCTGAGTAAGTTTGCAACACATTTTGTTCGGAGCATATTTGGAACTTGACTGAACGACGACACCTTTAGACATATTGAGATGATTCTCACAGTAACTCTGCGCTGCGGCGCACTCATTTGTTGTCTCGTTTGCGCTCCCATTGTTGGCAGGTCTCATAATATGGCGGCCTTTAGATGAGTTAAGTGTATGCAAAGGGTATGCTGCTGTTTCTGGCGTACATATGCTAGCGGTCATGTATATGATTTTTGTGTCATTAGCCTCGTGGACTGCGGGGCGTGTTTGCGTGCGCGTCTAGCACGCTCCGATGATGAATCTTTAAGTTACACCTAGTCGTGACTTCGCGTTGTGCTCGATGAGGCGCCTTCGATGTATGAGCCTCAGATTGTTGAATTAGGTTGTATAGCACGGCCCCACTTTATCAACACCAACCCGAGCAGTTCAAATAGACAAATATGGTAACAGCCCAGTGGTGTTGTGAATCTAGTCATCTTGACCAGCTCCGCCAGGATAATGAAGATTAGACACAATGAAGGGGTTTAAAACTAGACAAAGGAACATTTATCAGAAAATATTGTAGCATGAAACGTTATAAATGTGGAATAGAAGAACCGGAATTTGGAATCAAATGAGCGATACAGGGACACCGCTGACCGTTCACCTTCTTCTCCAACAAGATGTCATACATCGATGCTATCCAGTTTCTTCGTCAAGTGCCTGATGTTTTCTCCCGCTTTCTTCTTCATAGTATAAACTCATCCACATCATCAAACACGTTTCTAAGGAACAGCGTGCACTGATGTTGGCAACTGACTATCGTACTAATGACATTACTTTCGTACAATATTTCATGTTTGGTTCCACCTTAGCCATTTAATCGTGGAGGCATTATTAGCGTGGAAATAACCCTTCCTTCACAGACGGAGTAAACATGTTTATTTCCAACTTACATTTGCCCAATCAGTAGCGCGCTGCTCAGCCAATGAAAGCACTGACCAAACTCACACTATCGCATCCCTGCTCCACACTTCACTACAATTCCTGTATATTTGGACCAGCGATGCTCAAAATATCAGCAGATTCAGTCGATCCATCTTGGCAACAATCACCGGCCTCTCTTCGAATACACTTATGATATAGGCAACGGAAAACTAGCGAGTGCTTCTAATCCAAAACCACAGTATATTCCACAATTTTAAACGTGTAGGGCGTGAAACAGTCTTGTCCAAGGAGGCTTCGGTTTGATAACTGCTCGTCTCTGGATCGGGGTAACAAATGTACGACAAGCAATGCGAGAAGAAAGACCTAAGGCAAAGTGGAACCTCATCTAACCAGAGTGAATTTCTGGAGCACTAAAACTTGCGTTAAATAGACAGCGATACTAAAACTAATTGTACTGGGAGTATTATATACTTCTGTCTTGCAAAGCCGTGCGTAATTTTCCCAAAAATCCACGTTCCTTTCACTTTGCGACGTTCACGGTTACGACTGTGTTACCATGGTGCCTCAACAGTCTAGATGGCTAGTTCGGATCTAGCGACGGGTCTTTTGATCGTTTTTTTCTTCGTGCTTTAACTGTCGCTCTCATTCGGCATAATTTCCAATTTCTGTTTTATCCTTATTTGTACCTACTCAGACGGCTCCGGCGTGGCCGATGTCACTACTTCAGCGAAAAGACCTACTGCGTCCTACAGCATAATTGAATCCCGATCAACTCCGCCTAAAATCAGCAAACGCTCAGACACAAAGTCTTCCAAATCGAGCCAACAACTTTCCGTGAACCGCCCCGTTCTCGATACTGCTCGATCCCTTTCCCAGTCAGCTGATCCACTCACTCGTCTCAGCCACGTTTCCCACATACTTCAGCACGACAGTCTGATTGAAATGCTAACTCATCAAGATCGTATCGATCCCTCATTCCGAGACACGGAAGTCCGTCGTTTGGTAACGAACTCTGTAGACGCTCTTGTCAACGAGGCCAAACGCGGACCCCGTGCTACTAGTTTTCAACCGTCTATTCCCGCACAATTCATCATTGACACTGGCGTCTCACGCGACCTTCCTCTAAATCTTGCCTCTGTCAAGAACCGCTACCTGTGGAATCCCAAAGAGGAAACCAGCAACACGTTTGTGAGTTGGATTGCTTCTACCCTTTTGTTAATGTTGTAAGCCTTGGGCTCATCACAATGTTCCTGTTCCTCTATTGATCACTCCCTGCTGCTTGTCGTCTACCCACGCTAATATGTTAACTTTCGTTGACGCTTATTTCAATGGTGCCGTCTGTGACCGCATGGCGCTGACAAGGAGTAGGTATCTTGATCACGAACTTCTGTTTGGATTGTTTAGCTTCATGGCAGGCCCCGCGATATCCTACTCACGTTTCTCATTGGCATTGAAGCATTCACCTTTCCGTATTAATACTCAAGCGACCTACTAAACCCGACATTGACATTCTGTACATCACGTGATCCATTAAAACAGCAGGCAACTTTGATACTCTGTCAAAATTGAAAAACAATTTTCGAAACTCTTTTTTACTTCTCAACAATGCGAGGCACATCTTTGCAGGCATGATCACGTTAAACTAACATAGTATGGACAAAAATGTACCAAAATACATGCTTGGCATGACAGTCAATATCTGTATGGGTGTATATACCTTTTGTAATCGTGTATATTGGGCTAAACCAACTTACACTTCAACTAGGTCTTTTTAAGCTGGATAAATTTCATTCTACTTTATTTGGTTTGTTCTGGCTACCAGAGTGATCTTCTGTTAAATGGTCACAGTGCTTACGCTAATTGTGGTTATCTTCATTAACTTGATTGAATTTGTAGCATTTTTGAGTAACTTCTGGATATTTTGTATTTATCCCGGATTCGTTGCTGACCAACTTACTTCGTACGCTAATTTAGGGTAGAGATATGTCTGCATAGCTGTATTCTTTATCAGATATGTAATACTGGATGTCATTTCAAGTGACTGGCTGTTGTTTGACATCCCCAGTGTGGCTGCGCTTAATGTGCATGTTGAAAAGGCGCTTACCTGTCTGTTACCCACTACCTCGTCCATACTGTCTCTAGGAGACAGTTGATCCTTCCTGGAGGGTACGAGTTGCACGATCGTTCTAGGCTCGAAGAGTGGTTCTATGCAGTAAGTGTGGAGCGGACTACAGTCCAGCCACTGTCTTGGGTGCGATTGTTTCCCAAATACTGTGTGCTTGTGAAGGAGTGTGAGCCGGCTCCGTTGATGAAACGTGACTACCATCCACATGCCTCCCGGTCTTATTCCTTCGGGTTTACACTGGATATGGTGTGTGTGGTTGGAGCTGTGGGTGGTGCAGCGCAAGTTACCCGTGGTCCCTCTGTAGGCGCAGGCGTCCTGTGGCTGTCCTCAATGACAGGCAAATCCGAAACCGGATGCCGCCAACCAACTGTGTATGTGGCAGGTGAGTCTATGGTGCGCTGACGCTGGTGGTGGCTAGGTCCCGACGGATGGTCTACCCACTGCTGCTACTGTTGTGCCATGGGCTCATGTTCTGGACACCTCCTCCTGGCGTCCCCTGGGTGGGAGTTGGATTTCGCCCTTCTCCCTGCTAAGGTCGAAGACACATGAGTCAGTGAACTGACCATGTGCTAGACCAGCTGCCTTTCGGGTGTTCATTTAATCGAAGGCTTTGACTGAGGACCCGAGTCGTTCTCCCGACATGTGTGGCCCCTTGCCAGTATTCTAGTCCATCCTCTTCGGAGGCTAGGAGGTGGTCGATGGCCCTCTTCCCGTAAAACCTAGCCATGGGAGACAACAGGTCTACGGGTTATAAGATCACAGCTCGATTGGCGTATTGCACGAGTGCCATGTATTGTCTCTGTCGATGGGAGGGCACCTCCGGGTGTTCAGTGGTTTGGTACTACCCGCCTCAAGCCAGGCAGCCTCTAGTCAAATTGGTGCAAACTCGCCAAAGCCCTCCTGCGTCTGGCCGTGATCGCAGGTGCGTGTTATACTACGGTTGCAAAACATGTATCAATCCTTCCAGTATCTCAAAGGCTGGGTGTGACGGCCGTCAAACAGATCCCAATCTGTCTCTGCAGTCGCGTTCCCCAGCTTTATCTGCTCCCCACTGCATTGCGTGGAGCTGGGTGTGGCACAGAGCACAACTTCTTGTGAATCAGACTGTACACATATTTCCGTAAATCTGTGTATTGCACTCCCGCCGTGAATCGGCATAAATTTATCATTCTCTTCTTGGTTACTCTGTCGAAACCTATTGAACTGGACAAGGCGATGGCTGCACGCCTGTGTGATGTGGAATGCTTAGCCACAGTGGGCGACCTGTGGCACCACATTCGCGACCTGGTGAGAGGTGCTGCCGGGGAAACCATTGGGCGCGCAAACTGTAAGCAGCCTGATTGGTTTTATGAGAACAATACGATGATTGGCGCATTGGTGTCGGGGAAGAATGCAGCATTTGCTGCACCTGTGGCAGACCCCAGTTACTTAGGGAAGAGTAGTCAGTTTCGTAAACTTCGACGGCGACTGACCCGATAGCTCCGTCGCATTAAAAATGCATGGTGGACGGAGAAGGCGAGGCAGATGGAATGCTACGCCGAACGCCGCCAACACAAGAAATTCTTTGACTCAATGAAAGCGGTTTATGGACAGTCGTTGGAGCCGCTGGGGACGCTGATCGGTGGTAGTTCTGGCGCCGGGGACTTAAACGCACGGGTTGGTCACCTTCCACCAAGCGAGCACCACATTGGGGGTAGTTCTGGTCTCGCTAGCAGTCGATCAGACAATAGAGACAGACTGATTACTCTTTGCTCTGATCATTGCTTGTATTTTTCGAGCACTAGTTTTCAGCACTCGAGGTGGCACACTGCTACCTGGCGTTTGCCCTCACAAACGCAAGGGTGTTCCCAGCTTGACTACATGGCGCAGAAGCGTAACGGACTGCCGATCTTTCTGGTCAACTTATCTAGACTCGGATCACGCATTGGTTTGTACTAAGATTTGCATGCGCTTCGGACGATCACCTAAGCGCGCTCACCACCGAGCTGACATCGCAAATCTACAAACCCTGTGATTTCAATCAGGTACCAAGCCTCTTTCAACCTTGCTTGGCTGAACTATTGGCAGTGATCTCGATTCCCGGTCTGCGCAGATCAAAGCTGCTTTAGTTTCCGCCAGTGTCGACACTTGTGGAGTTGCCCGTCACCCACCGAATCGTTGGATTTCCACCGTCTCCTTGTCGCTGATGGACAAACGCCGCTTGATCCCCTCGGATTCCATACACAGTGTAGAATGCCAATCGCTTAGTCGAGAGTTGCGCAGGAGTCTGCAAATGGACCGCGAAGCTTGGTGGTGTGAACGTGCTAGGGAGATGGAGCTTGCTAATCTCTCTGGTAATACCAGCAAACGTTTCCCTCATTCGAGTCACCGAAGGTGTTTGATCTGGTATAAGTGAAACAATATGCGAAGAGGATGGCACCTTAAGCACCAATCTTCATCGATGCTTGGAGCGATTGGACGAACATTTTGGCTCGCAGTTTTGTTGGCCCCCTGCTCCATCTGCTACCTCTGGCGCTCACGCTGGGGCGGAGTGGTCTACCCCCACAGATCCCCCCTCTTACCAGGAACTCGAGCAGGAGCTTAGGCACATGAAGCGTTATAAAGCCCTCCGCCCTGATGGTCTTCCTCCAGCTCCATTTAAAGATGGTGGCGCTTCGCTGGTTCGAGAACTCACCGCTTTTTTCTCGAAAATTTCGTCGAAACAAGAAGTTCCAGCATCTTAGGGTGAATCGACAGTTGTCCCCATCTTCGGGAAGAGCCTGCGCACAATCTGCTCCAACTACAGAGGCATAAACTTAGTCCCCGTCGTTTACAACCTGCTGGTGTCCATCATACTTCGCAGGCTATTTTCAACGCACGAATCATTGCAGCGTAAAACCAAGCTGGGTTTCACCCTGGTCGCGGCTGCATCGATCAAATCTTCACACTCCGCCAGATCCTCGAGCTCCGTCATGTGTATCAGAGGCCAACGATTATTGTGTTCTTGGATATCCGTGCAGTCTTCGATTCTGTCGATCGTACGGTACTGTGGCATTGCCTACTGAGGAATGGTGTCTCCGAGAAGTTCGTCTCCATACGGCGCGCTCTATATAGTCTGACCTCGGGCAGGGTTAGGGCTTATGGCAAGCTTTCGCCTACCTTTGTGGTCTCCAGTGAAGTTCGACAAGGATGCCCTATCTCTCCGTTCATATTCAACTTTGCCATTGAGGATGTCCTGAAGAACACTGGGCGATTCGTTGAACGCTGGCGTTGAGCTCCTCCCTGGTAGCGGAGTTGTTGCTTTGCATTATGCTGACGATATCGTCGTCCTGGGTGACGATGTACACGTCGTCCAACTTGCATTAAACCGCTTGGTGATTGAAGCTTCAAAGTATGGTGTGTACTTTTCGCCATCCAAATGCAAGGCTCTCTTCCTAGACTGTCAGGTGCCTTTGCCTGTACTCACGCTTGCCAGTGAGACACTGGAGGTTGTGGAGAGCTTTGTTTACTTGGAAGTTGTATCGCTGCTTGCGGGGCTGTTGGAGACGAGATTTCGATGCGAATCTCGAGAGCACGCCTCGCTTTTTCTAGGCTGAGGCACGTGTGGCGTCGCCACGCATTCGTCTCTCCATCAAAGGGCGAGTCTATTGTGTAACTATTCGTGCTGTACTGTTGTACGGATGCGAGACCTGGCCCATTCGTAAAGATGACTTGCGCAGGCTATCCGTCTACGAACACCACAGTCTGCGGTTCATTGCCCGTGTGTGGTGGCGGCATCACGTACGCAGTGTGGAAGTTAGACAACGTGTCTTGGGACGAGGAAGCCACTCACTCGAGAAGCTCATCTCACTGCATCAACTAGGGTGGTTGGGACACGTATTTCGCATGCCTGTTTAGCGTTACCCGCGTCGTGCGTTGTTTGCGGTTGCTGAACAGGGCTGAAAGAGGCGGTCTGGTGGACAGCCTACAACATGGAGAAGTCGCATGAAAAAGCTGACGAAACAGTTGGCCTCGGCCGGTTGTTGTCGACCACCCGGTTGGGGTCCGGGAGATGCGCAGACTTGCTGGTTGAAGACCTTGGAAGTCATGCTTCAAGATCTATGTCAATGACGGACTTGTGCATCAGTGTGTTACGGTGTCCCTTATTCCTCCCCCTAAAAAACAAACGGAAAATAATTTCAAAACTGAGTGGTAACGATACAAAAATAGCTTTCGTTGTTGTTGATCTCTTCTTATTATTCATACTGTTTTCCTATTCAGCCATGATTCCGATGGCACAATATCTGTATCGCAGATTGTGCATGATATATATATATATATATATATATATATATATATAAAAGTTCAGGCGCTACCTGTACGCTGACTTCAGACATAATGCAGATCTAGCAAAGGCATTTTAACTGTCTTTTGAGTCACTTTTCAGAGATCGACTAGCCTACTTTAAACGGCCTGAAGCAGCACGATGTGAAGGCGAGTTTGGCGGACATACCAACACTGGATGAGACGCAGAGAGCACTTGCTCAGCTGCGAAACGGCAAGTGTGCTGGTGCCGACAATATCCCGCCTGAAGTATTGAAACATGGCGGACCCGCGTTGTTGACTGCGCTGCACCACTTGGTGCAACATGTGTGGATTGAGGAGGAGGTGCCTCGTGAGCTGAAGGATGCCCTTATGCTACCACTGTACAAGGGTAAAGGGAGCAAGCAGTGTTGCACGAATTATTGTGGTATCAACTTGCTGAGTTGTGTGGGCAAGGTGCTTGCCCGAATGCTGCTCAACCGCCACGTCAGCCAGATTGTGGAACCGAACTTGGCGGAGGTCAATGTAGTTTCCGTAACGGGTCGAAGCACCCGTGTTGCGGCTCGTCAGTTGCAGTAGAAATGCAGAGAACAACACCAGCCGTTGTACTCGCTTTTTGTTAATTTCACCAAGGCCTTTGACACGGTGACCTGCAAGGCACTTTGGCTGGTGTTGCTTAAGTTTGGTTATCCGAGTATTTTGTAAGTTTAATTGAATGTCTGCATAGTGGTATGCGGGCGAGGGTGCAGCTGAGTGGATAGACCTCGGATAACTTTGCAGTTGTCACTGGTGTGAAGTAAGGCTGTGTCTTAGCTCCTGCCCTGTTTAATATATATCTTCATTCGATGATGTCCTGTGCTTTTGATGCGGCTTGTGCTTACGGTGTTCGTGTGGAGCACCGTATTGATGGTGGGTTGCTGAACATCCGTCGTTTCGGTGCGAGAACTCTAGTCTGTGAGACAACTATCCGGATACTACTGTTTGATGATGACTCTGCATTGTTTGCACACAGCGCGGATGAGTTGCAGCACATGACTAGTGCTCTGGCTTCGATAGCGGCCAAATTCGGGCTCACCATCAACACAAGCAAAACTGTCTGTCTCTTTCAGCCTTCACCGGAGATGCAATGTTCAATATTGCCGCAGCATTGGTGCTGAAGTATTGGAAACCACCTGTCGCTTTTGCTCCCTTGGGAGTGTGATTTCGGCTGACCAACAGCTACACAGTGAGCTTTGTATGCGCAGCGGCGGCATTCGGGAAGCTTGAGTACCGAGTGTGGAACAACTTTCAGCTTGGAAAGTATTGAGAATACCTGTAGGTCGGGGTGTAGATGTGAGGGTTGATGTGTTCTCCGAGGTGGGCAGTTTTGTAGCAGACCTTTCATTGCCAAACTACGCAACATACTCAGTGCGGTTATTAGGATTTGATTCGCAGAGCCTGGCAGTGGCTTACGAGGCTCTGCTAATCAAACCCTAATAGCCGCACTGAAAAATGTTGCCTAGCTTCGCATTGAAACGTCTGCAACAAAATTACCCTGCTCGGAGAACACATCAACTCTCTCAACCATCAGCTTACTGTTGCCACTAAGCTGATGGTGTACAAATCCATGGTACCGTCCGTTCTTCTATACGGCAGTGAAACATGGGCGATGTACCGGCGGGATGGGCAACATCTCGAGCGGTTCCACCAACAGTGTTTGCGACGGATTCTGTGCATCAGTTGGGGCGACAGATTGGCGGACACGGAAGTGTTGCACCTAAGTGGAATGTATGCAGTAGACTGCATACGTTTGCTGAGACTCTTGAGGTGGCTCGGTCATGTGAGTCATATGGATTTCCACGCGAATACCGCAAAAATTATTATATGGTCAGCTGTGTTGGGAAGCGGCACGTTGGGAAAGCAAAGCTACGTTACCAGTACATGATTAAAGTGAGCCTCACACGTTCTAATCTTGATTGCAGATCATGGGAATCGAAGGCGGTTGAACGGCATGCATGGCGCGACCCGATCACGAAGGTGGTTGCCGAAGTGCGGGAGAAAGCCCTCATGCATGCAGAGAAGAAGTGACAAGTGCTGAAGCGACAGGCGCCGATAGGTTGTACTTCATCGACAGTGAGCGCATGGTGCTGTAACACCGGCGGTCGCGAGTGCCTGAGTCACGCAGGCCTGGTGAGTCATGGGCGAGGCCACTCGGGGCCATCACCGAAGCGACGAGGGCTCCTACTGAGAACGTAGGCAGAGCCGCCGCAACGTTTGAAGTACGCTGCATTCGATTTACTAACCGCTTGCTTGCATGCTGGGTTTCTTTATTTCAGGTTGTGGGTTTGCTTTATTGTCTCGATACTGTCTACGTGAACTACATTCAATTAACTTGCACACATCGCTCAAGTTACTTGCAGTTAACTTTGATAACACGATTGCGACATTTTCTTATAATATCTTTGTTGACATCTTGAAACTACAGCGGATATTTTGGCAGCAAATTTATTTCATATGCTCATTTGTTTATTAAAGAGCTATGTCGGCATGTATGTATGCATTCTTCGATTTATTTTATATTATATTGTCGTTTCAAGTGACTGGCTGTTGCTTGATATCCCTGGTGTGGCTGCGCTTGATGTGCATGTTGACAAGGTGCCTACCTGTCTATCACCCACTACATCGTCCATACTGGCTCCAGGAGACAGTTGGTCGTTGCTGGAGGGGACGGGGTGAACGGTCCTTGTGGCCGTGCTAGTCTCAAAGAGCGGTTCCATGCACTCAGTGTGGAGCGGACTACGGTCCAGCCACCGCCTTGTGTGCGCTTGATTCCCTAAATACAGTGCGCTTGTGGTTGTCTGTGAAGGAGTGTGGGCCGGCTCCATTGATGGAACGTGGCTCTCATCCACTTTTTCCCCGGGGTTATTTCTTCGGGTTTACACTGGATATGGGGGTGTGTGGTTGGAGCTGTGGGTGGTGCAGGACAAGCCACCCTTGATCGCTGTGTAGGCGCACGCGTCCTGTGGCTGTCCACAGTGATATGCAAATCCGAACCTGGATGCGGCTAACCAATTGTGTATGCATGTACCTGTGTAGCTTATGATTGCGAATATACCGCAGCGTTTTGGACTGTTTCTGATCGTCAGGAATATGAGAATAAGAGATTAATATCCGTGGGTTGCGTAGCGTTTTCCGTATATCCCTTTTTTGGTCATTCGTGGTCATTGAACTTGAAATGCTTTATTTACCTGAACATGCCGTCACCGACGTGTTTCGTCAAAAACGAGCATATACAATTTATTTATTTATTTACGTACTGTTGTCGATGATGGTGGCGGTAATTTGACGCCCATCTGCGCTGGATCCAGAATTTCTCGCGATACGTTTCCATTATCGACCGCTGTTCACATGAGTTCTCGTCTCAGCTTAGTCGGCTGTGGTTCCTCCTTGGGTTTTCCCATTGAAGCCTTATGGCTAGACCCCTCGATTGCAGTGTGTCGCCACCGTGACAGAGTCGACTACCCTGAGTTAACATATACCTAACTTGCACTAAGGTTCTGACCGTCATCTGCAACGCGTGCCTGTCTGCTTTTGTTTATAAACATCGCCTTAATGGTAACTGTCAGATAGTAACTATGTTTGTTCCATGTGGAACCGAGCAACACTCGTTTGCCCCGCGTTTAATCTTTACCCGAATTACCGTTATCCTGATTCGCAGTTCTCTGTTTAGCCATTATGGACGATTATGCTTAGCAACACGGCATTATCATTTGAGGGCGACGTTCAGGCCATTTACTCGACTTTTATCCTGGTCACTTTACTTGAAGCTTTAAGGTTACTGGTACAGGGTGTCCGAGCAAGATCTGTATGGAATTTCCTTTTAACCTGGACACCTTTCATGCTACATTTGGCCGCTTTAAATTCGATAGTCTATTTACCTACCAGCACTACACCGGAATTTTGTGTCGAAGATTTGTGAATGCACGCGTATCGGATTAGTGACGGGTGCCAAACCTGGACAGGACCCTTTTATTTTGAATTAGTCTCCTTCGGCATATGTGGCCGATATCAGTTTTCTTATTTGTTGGGGTTTGTCTTCACGGGGATTTTACCAGTCACAATCAACCAGGCATTACAGCTAGACTGATGCCTTCGATTCGGGGAATCCATGTATTCTTTGGACTGTCTGCTAAGGGAAGATGTGCCCTAGAAATAAGAAAATGTTATCCGGGCGCCTTACGCGCGTTGTACGGGCAGAGTGAGGGCTTACGGCAAGCGATCGCTGCCCTTCAGTATCCAACAATGTGAGACTGGGTTGCCAGCTGTCACCTTTACTCTTTAACTTCGCTATTGACGAAGTCAGGGGAGTCGCGTTCACCGGACACGACTTAGGCGTAGTGTTGCTCTCAGGTGAACGACTTCTTGACTAAGAGTATGCTGACGATATTGCCCTAATCCGCGGCGGATCACTAACGTGTCAAGCTGCACTAAACAGATTAGCGCTAGCAATCAGCTGTTTCCGACTATGCTTTGCTCCCTCGGTGCAAAGTTTTCCTACAAGATTGGCAACGACTGCCTCCTGCGTTGACCCTTGGTGGTGATCATTTCGAAGTCGTTCAAAGATGCAATTACCTCGGTAGTGGTATCAGCGCCTTTGGTATTGAAGACGAGATCACAACCGTATAGTAAAAGCTGGGCGTGCTTTTGCTAACGTGCGCCACTTATGGCGCCTGCGCGACATCACTCTCTCCCTGAAGAGTAGAGTGTACAGTGTAGCCGTACCTTCGACCCTACTGTACGGTTGTGAACCCGGGGCCATTGAAGTAGCAGACCTTCGATCACCAGTGCCTTCGCAATTTGACTCCTATCTGGTGTGAACATCGTGTGGGCAATGCGCGTGTTTGACGCCTCATTTATGGCTCAGAAAGTGGAAGTGAGCCCTTGGGCAACGTTATATCACGCACCAGGCTCCGATGGCTCGGCCAAGTGTTGCGCACACCATTCTACCGACTCCCGCGACCTGTGTTGTTTTTCGTGACCGGGGTGTGGATGAAAGTAGAGTGGTGGAGGCCAAGCGATGAATTGATTAAGAGGAATAAAGGCCCTTGGTTGGAGGATAGCCTCGGTTGGAGTCTCTCGGCCCCCTGGTTGTGGTCTGAAAGACTATGAACACGTCTGACTGGACACACTTGTCGACATGGCTGGATGCCGACCTTAATGGCGTTTGTGTTGCCAGTTTCCTTCTTTCTGTTTGTCTCGCTTAACCCCCCCCCCGTCCAACCACGATCTCATTCCGTACACATAATATAACCTTTTCGCAGCACATTAGCCGGTTGCTAGCTCTCCGATACCACGCGCATCCGTTATTGGTGACTCAGCTGGCGTGCCATTGTTGCATTTGTTCTCTTTTCTGATGTATTGCGGTACAGTAGCTGAAGTGTTTTCCACCTCTAGCTAATGTCTATAATAATGATGATGGGTCACAATCACAAGGTTAGTTGAACCCATTGCGTTACCCACCCGAGACGAATTGCGACAGAATATCCTTCCTCGGTGCTAATCATCTTTCAAACTAACGGGTGTTCCTACTTGGAATTTGAGGCGACCAACAGCTTGATCACTGTTTGGCATGCGCAGATCGCATGCTTGCTTTTACCGTACGCAGTAGTAACATCATTTACTGCCGTGAAACATTTTACTTGCTTTTCATCGCTTTGGAATTTCATATTCGCGAAGTCTTGCCTCCTTCAACAACCCATGAAACCTCTGCTATGAATGACTCTGGCTTTTTGGGAGGAGGATATTGCGAGAGAATTGCCCTGTTCTCCGAGCTGGGCATTTCTTTAGTAGACGTTTCGTTACCAAACTAGGCAACATCTTCAGTGCGGCTATTCAGTCCTGATTCGCGGAGTCTCGCAAACCAATGCCAGATCCGAATGACCATTAATTGTTACCTGCTTCGAATGCCAGCCTTCGATCGGATTACGTGAGTCGGTCGAGTGATCACGTCTTCCCCTTGTCGATCTGCTGTCTGTTGCTGGCTTAACCTGCAGTTTTTCGTAGACACCCTCCAGCTCCGGGTGTTTGTTGATTGAGTTCCGGCCAGAATGCCAGACCTCGAGGCCTGGTTTGCGAGACTCCGCGAATCAGGACTGAATAGCCGCACTGAAAATGTTGCCTAGTTTGGTAACGAAACGTCTGCAACAGAAGTGCCCGGCTCGGGAAACAAGACAATTCTCTCATCCACACCCCGAGCTACACATATTCTCAATAATTTTCAGAGGATATTGTAGACCCACATAGAGAATGTAGTGTAAAAGGTGCAGTCTGTCGTGCAAAACGCTGATGGCGCTGATCTCCACTTTCACCAGCTGATGCCTGTGGAGCACTTCCTGATGGACCGGAGTTTAGGAGACTACTACTAACGTACGACCCACACTAGCCACTCTCAGATTAGCTCCAGAGATTTGAACTCATTACATAAACGTGAATCAAAGCTTTACTTTCATCGTCCTTCCAAACATCGCGGAGTTTAGTAAAACCATTCGTTCGTTTGGCCGTTTTGTAACCATTCAGACTGAATTTCTCGAACAAGCTTTCTTGTTATCTCTACGCCTTATGAAAATCAGACAAGACTCAACGATTGGTTGGCACCAAGTGGTTGCCATTCACAGTAACTCAGGTGCGACGTTTGTGGACACATGCAACGATAAGAGCTCCTTCAACCTCACCCTACCTTTGCACGGATCCTCGCAAAAGTAAACTCCGTTTGCTTCCCTCACACATTAAGAGCATTTCCTTACTTACAGTTCCTGATATTTACCACCCTCACTTTTTGTTTTTCTCAGCTCTATCTAACCAACTCCTTGATGCGGTCCAGTTTATCGAGCACCAGCGAAAACACATTTCGTTTTGATCCAGACATTTTGACAACAGGAGACGCCAGCCACTTGTTTACCGGTCACGTGCGCTTCAGCTCCACACTTCTACTGCAACTTATTCGCACTCGATGCTCTGTCCGGCAGTCTGGTGCCGGGAGCGCTAATTCATCCATCATCTCGTCGCTCGCATCCTTGAACATGCAGCGGCTATGCTCGGAATTGATACGTTTACTCAGTGGCACGACTTTGGTGACAAGCACCGTCCTTGCTACAAATTTCCGCTCCATCCTCTCTAGAACAACCTCTACGGCGGATGACTCAGAGTTAGATGCCCGTCACTTCCGTGCGTTACTGCGTTGTGTGGCGGAGCGCCGCCGTGCCTCGGGATCTTCACTAGTAGAACGGCACCGCATCAATGACGTTTGGACCTTAAAAGACAACTACCGTGAAGTTGCTCGTTACCTCTCCACCCAGCTGGCTTTGTGTGAGCGGTAATCAGCAAGTGCTGAGAGATCGGTTCATCGCGCTTTCCACTTCAATTGGTCATTTCCTTTTTGCATTTCAATTGTACAGATGTTTTTATATTTCTAACCCAAGAGAACTACCTGACTTTCTATCCTGTTTAGCTACACCTTGTACTGTGATGGATAGTTCTGCGTGTGCTGTTTCTCGGAATCACCCCAGAGCAATTTCATGACAACTGTGTTACTTTCAAGCTGAACGATCTGGCATTCGTTTATATTGAAAATGCTCGCAACTTAAAATAGCACTGTCCACGGTACGTCGATTGATTATTGGTAGCGTAGATGATGTGATGGACTTAACCTTCCTGTTTTCTTGAATACTGATTCGACATTGACGTTTTCCCTCCACACTTCTTATTGAACAAGGGAACGATGATAGCTATCGGAGAGCACCCAAAGCCATCCGTATTGGATAAGGAATAGTAAGACTAGCTACATCGAGAATCAACCGGCGACTAATTGCTCATTATGCAGCTTCTTTCCAATCGTCCTGTTTAGACAAAATTCATCTATTGCATCGAATTCCACTTCGTTCGTTGTCGGGCAATACAGTTTCCGTTAATGAATAACCTGCGTAGCCTAAACTCCTGGAAGACACTTCAAATCGACCGCGGAATCGCCATCTTAAACTTGGAAACATTTCGTTGGTCTATATGCTTGTCAACTTTTCGCTTTGGCTACGATTGCCACATTAAACCAACTGTGCCAGCACATATACTGTTAGGCCAATTAGTAACCTCTACCGCTGGCCTTATTAAGCATTTGCGTCGAAAATGTGACGTTACCCAGCAAATGACTGCCCGATCGTCTTTGAACCTTTCTGTGTTTGGTAGGACTTCTTTACAGTCTGATCCATATGCTTACTTATCTAATTTCCCCTCACTTCTTAAGCTGCGCTTACGTCAGCAGTGCCAAATGTTTTTCTTTTTGGATGTAGTGTTTTGAAGATTCAATTTTTCAGCTATTTCTTCATGGTCACTTTGGCTAGTCTGCAAAAGCACCAGACGCTGACGTTTCGATCTTCTGGGTCTCGTCAGTGGTGCGCCCTCCAGCGGACTCCTGCCGGGTTCCGCCCCCATGACTTCTGGATGTCAGCAGCTATCGCCACTTCGCCATGCGTGACACCCGCGGACCTGCGTGATTGACATTTGACTAGGATATAGCCCGGCTCTTTTCTCTAACAAAATGGGTTGATGGTGTGTATTCGTCTTGTTGATCTGTCTCCAACCTTCCAAAGTCATTTGCGAGTGTATGGAGGGCCTTGCCTGTTCTAATTCGAAGGTCTACGTGTCTGTTACGACTTATGTCGTCGGCCAGCACATCCTGCTTGGTGGCGGCATCATGGGCGCCGACGGCCGTAATGTTGTCGTTAACGCCATTTTGGGTGAATTCATTAGCCCATGCAGCTATATAGTCCTGGCCATCATTTTTCTGCCTCAGCTGTTGCGGTGCAATGCGGTCAACTACGCCCTAGATGTTATGGTGTAACTTCGGAGGTGACATTGTATGTATACACATTGAAGTCGTTGTCACATTCTGGACCGTCGGGGAGCCAGCAATGATCGTAATGCAGTCTCTCTAGTAGACTCATTTCACACTTACATTTCATTGATTCAACAGCATTTTTTAACGTAACCACCTTGCTATTTAGCCTCAGTTTGCAACCACTGTTGACAAACATGCCGACTAGACGTTTTACTGCTGCTCGCCTTTTATTGTTCAGGTGTTACTCAGGAAATCGTCTTGTGCATGAACTATGAAATCAAAAATTTCTGGAAAACATACTTCCGCATAGATTTCGTTAGTATCGATCCAAGCCATCGGGTGCTTTTTGACATCACATTAATTTCAGGAGCGCTCGGTGTTCTCTTTGTCTTGCCGATCGTCGGCTAGTCCATGAGTTTACTCTGTGTTAACAGCTAGCTTAGATGTGCTACAACCCGAAGACGGCTTGCAGACCTACAGATGGTGATATGTCGTTCAATTGTAGCTGTGTTATTTTTTTTCTTAAAGGATGCTTGGCTTTTCGCTCCGGCTGCATGTAATTGGAACTTGACAACATGCCTTATGTGATCAAATTTGAATAACAGTCCACGAGCTGTAACGGCCATACCTATCGAATGAGACAGTGGGCAGCTTTTATCACGACCTTGGACGACCTTGGGTAACAACAGTTCAAGCATAGTGACACTGCTCCAGTGGCCAATTGATTCAGTACTTGGGGACAACCTTTTCTATTCTTCAAGCATCTTTATCTCCCGTTTCTTTCCGTAGCCAGTTCATTTGCATCACCTGAACTACTTAAAATCGTGCACTATTGTTCTGCCGTCGAGAGAGTCGCCAAAACCCCGTGTGAACTGTCGATGATACGTAATCCCATTAGAGTAACTCACCTTATTTGGAAGCCGAACATCAAGATTTTCGAGTATCCAGCCTGCGCACTTACTCTTCTCTAGATAAGCTACCACATTTGTCTAGTCGTCTCTATGGTATGCTTGCGCGCAGCAGTGTTACCACATGTGACTCACGTGGAGTACTTTCTCAAGCTGGCGCTGCGGTTGAAGGACATCGTTTGGTGAGGCGTTGTGGCACCTTCATTTCGCGTAACCACGTGTGTCGCACTGCAACCCGGCAGTCGGCACAATTGTGGTTCGATGTGCATATGCAGTAGCATCTACTTACACCTGGATCTATCGAGCTTGTGTTCGTACCTACCTGCTTTCTCGCTTGGCGCTATTGTGATGCAAATGTTGTCTCATGATCGTTGCACACGTACCCTAACTTGAGACTGCAATAGAAACACAGTCTATTTGCTTGAGTTGACCATCACTGTCCGATCAGCATAGATATCACTCCACATCAGCAGTTTCCATGCAAATTGTATAGCTCACAATTCGTATTAGATCGGCCAGGTTTTAATAACAAACTGAGAAACACGCGTCTGTTTCCTTTAGACCTAGTGGTGACTTCTGTGTGTTGGTCCCCAGTGAGACTTCCCCCCGCTAAAGAAGTAAACATTCTAATCCGTCAATGTACGCCTTCATTGTGCGACCTAACCATCTTTGCCGATGTAACGAGCATGGATAGGTTAGCTAGTGTGTTGGTGTTGAGCGTATGGTACTTTCGTTTTGAGGAACCCCCAAAGCACATGCAGATGTCCGCGTAGACCAAAACATGATCCGAATCGAACTACGTAGACCAAATCGATCTACCATCCCGGACGCTGCCTCGCCATCTAAAGCTAATTGCAATGTGATCTATGTGTGAGCACGCTTGCGTTGGTGAAGGAGGACGCCAGGTGGCTGCACGTTTTCTGGTATGCCTAAATTTCGTACTTGAGAGAAAGAGACGGTGGTCTTCGCATAACGTGAGAAGTCATATCACTGTCCTCAGAACCACTCTCATCAAGCGCGTGACTGCCACCAAGGTGACGTTCGCACGGAAGCTGGCGACATACTCTGCAAAGACGATGACATCTGACTTTCCGGCCTTGTTCAAAAGGCTGTTGAGTCCACGATAATGGTCATCCTTAACCGATGCACAGCTGCAGTCGGTTAGAGTGTAGGCAGAAAAGACAAACCAATTACGTCTCTCTTCACAATGTCTGTTGATTGTACGTAAGCCTTGAAGCCGAACCGCACATAGCTGGCTGTCGATTGAAAACCAGCCGAGTAGTGCAGCCTCCGTTTTGTCACTCAGTACGATACCGATATCAGTTGAGCCGGCTACTGCTGCCTCCTCGTCACCAGACAGACGAAGGTAATATGAGGTTTCAAGATTAGCCGGGGACAACTTAACCACGGTGCTGGGATCTTGCAATCGAGTCTATAAAAGACAACAAACGTCGATGGCGAGGGATTCTAGAGCACGCGCCAGGCCAGCCTGTTGTCCATTCTGTAGGAGGGTCCGAACGGTGAATGCTGTGCGACGGAATGAAGGTCGGGGTCGAAGGATAGCGGATGACCGGTCTATTTGGATATCAGTGAGATGGACACTGGAAGTATATTCAACAGATGGTGGATTATCAACACGAGAAAAGTTAACGTGTGATGGAGAAGCACGAGTAGCCGGGAAAGTAGCAGCAGAAGTGAGTGACGTAGTAGTAATTGCAAAATCCATGGTCTTCACAGGGCAAGATACTGCCCGATTGCCCAAGCCGAAGTAGGGAGTTGTCTTAGGGGAATCCGCCTCGAGCCTTTAGCCCAATAGCCTACCCACAAGGCAGCGAATCGAAGCCAGAGATTCGCACCCATTGGGAAACGATGACTGATTGCTCAGTTTATACGCCTTTCGTTTGGTGAGTAACCAACAGGGGCTCAATCTTCCTCTCGGTTTCAGCAGCAAAGTACAATGCTTCACTGAGGTGAAACAAGGGGCAGTGACTTGATTTACTTGCGAGTCACATCCGCTATGTCACAGTGTTGTGAAACAGACACATGTGGCTTTTTATAGGGAGAACGCTTTGCAGGCCAAAACCCACCACGTCCTGTAACTGCCGCCGAACCATTCGCTGGACCGAAATAACCCCAGACCACCGAGTTGGCACCACGAAGAGGTTCTTCGGCAGGCCTGCCCCCCCCCCCAAACTCTTGGTCAGGATTGGTGGGCCTCCTGTAATGCGGTATTCTCGAGTAATATTATTAGCTAGACAATCTAAAATTCTATGTGGCTGCCGCTACTCTGATATTTTTGTTGCACGGCATTTTTCCTTTCCTAATCGAATATCTAATTTTATCCTGCATCAGGTAAGAGGTATGCCGGATAAATCACATCTAGCTAATCTTGATTGAGTTTAGAGACTAAACATTTGCTGGCTCTTTTACTACATCGTATTTCCAGTAAACACGCCAGCGAGTGAACTCATCTGGGATCGGGTTTGTTTGCGCTATTTTGTGCTTATCTAGTGGTAGTCTAACTTTTGGGTCGGACACTGCCCTATCAGTTCAGTTTTGTCATTCGCCAACGGAATACAGATATCCTCATCTCTTATGTACGAACCATAGGACCGTATATACCGTACCTAATTTCCAAGTAACATTTCAGTGTGCCAGCTTTCTACTAGCCATTTCTTGTCGTCACATCCCATATCATCCACAGGCAGCGCTCGTCCTCCGTGGTCGGTCTAATTCATGCCTGCCCTGCGTGGAGCCACATCGAGCTTTGTTTGTGTTAATTCGTGTTAATTCTGCGTTGTCCAGCTAGGCTATGCAGTACTGTTCCGCTCGCATGGACGACATTTAACTCGCTTTCTGTCTTGACTTCGCCGACTCACCTAGCTAGTCACCGCTGCATGCTGTACCGTCAGTAACGTTCCATCAACCTGCCATCTGAATGGCAGATAGGGAGCTTAGTTTAGTAAATCTTTTAGTTTGCAAAAGCAGTTGCTTGAAAACCTATCACACAAATGCCTAGGCACTGAGCCGATAAAAACGAGACGTTACAATAACACGACAGAAGCGTTTTGGTTCTGCCCAGTATTCAGTGTTATCCCAGTTGTTAGCTGTCTAACTGTGCTGCTGAAGAAGTGTAAATGACTCACAGAAGCAGTCGAGCAACTGATGTGCGCCAGGGTTACACCTGTGAAAAGAAACGGACCTGCACTTGTACGTAAAAATAACACCCCGAATTCCCCATTCAGACCGAAGAAGAGGGCCAGGCGTCCCAACCTTACCCCAACGACTCATTCTCAATCAGTACCGACTCCTTTCTCTCTCCCATAAGTAAAATCATTATCTGCAGCGTGCATGCTTCAACTTCTGCGCAGTGTGTTGCACCTAGTAGTTTGTTCGTTATACAGGAAACCCTAAGCTGCAGTCAACTGGCCATAGTGAGGAACCAGATTACATACGCATCGGTTGCCGACCAACAAACACCGGAAATATCATTGATAACCTTGGTTGCCAGACTAGCGAAAATTAAAATGTCAGTGCCGTTCACAAATTCACCAAAAGCACCGGAAAATAAGGCTCCAAAACCAGTAGCCACCAGGCGCAACTATGGTGCCTTAAACTTTGTGTGCACTAATGTCCCTGAATCCAAATCCAACACAATTAAGGGTAAGCTGACAGACTATCGAACTCAATGGAGCTCCATCTGTACGGCGATCAGTGTCCATGCTGATCCCACGACATTAAAACGCATCTCACATCACCAAAACGTATCGCACTACAATGAACCCCGGTTACTACGGGTAACACTAAACTCGGTGGATGAGACAGGCCTGCCGTCTGCGAATCGACTCCGCAACGCCTCAAGTGGAGTGCGCATACTACCTGAAATCCCATGGAAAGAACGTGCAACGGATCCATCTAACAGAGAGAGGAACAGAAAAAGTAAAGATAAGAAAACTGATTGCTCACGGTGTTCCTGAGTTTACTGATTCCTCTTCCGAGGATGCGCAGGTACACGACCTGGAGCAATGGCACTACATCCGTGAGGCTCTTTCTCTCGAAAACGTCGTGGCCACCTCGTTGACAAGGATCTGCTTATTACTGAACTATAAGGGGTGCGGTTTCAAGCCGTTAAAACTTGGGTTACAATCAGAACTAACGGCACCAACCCTACTAAAGAACTGGACTAAATTCCGTGGCAGGTTGCGAACAGAAGTACGTCTGAAAGCAACAGGAACACCACCACCTAATGACAGCTCAGTGGAGGCGCAACTCAATGAAAACACCAACTGTAGGACCCGACTCGGTGACGGTTCCAACAGTAGCTATAACATCCGGAGGGACACAGCAGAGCACAAGCGAACACCGGGATCCGGGGCATCTGATACTTGAATATATACCAAATTCGTCTCGAGAGTCTGCAACCCATTCAAAAAACGATTAGCCGCCGACCTTACATCGGTCGGCGTAAACTTACTTTCTTCATCCATTCCACCCAACACACTTTTATTCTCCGAGGATCTCTCATGCATGTACACAAATGCCCAAGGTCTACTCAGCAAATTGGCTGAATTAAGACTTCGACACGAGTCAGCAGCTTGGGACCTCATCGCTGTCACGGAAACGTGGTTGCGCTGTAAGATAACAGATGCGAAATCGTGCTAACAGGTATATTATTATTGGGTTCGCTTTATACTAGCTACTGCTACTTAACTGCTATCATCCCGCGCTGAAGATGCCACCTCGATTGGTGGCGAAACGTTTACAATCAAGTTGCCCAGCTCGGAGAACTCCACAACAACTGAGGTATATCTGTTGCCCTGAATGATCGAGCCAGCAAAGGTGGTGGGGTAGCCCATTACTTTCGTAACAACCTGCAGTGGAAACCCATACACGATTCGGAAACCGATGTATCTAACTCCATCTGGTACAGCCTCCGGCTGAGAGGAAACCATCTTGGCCTAGGGGTTGTTGCTTACCGACCACCATCGTATGCACCTGAGATGAACTGCAAGTTGGTGGTTGCATTGCGGTAGGTGATAAACAGGAAGTACAGTCACGTTCTAGTCGCCGGCGATTTCAATTTACATGCTCTAGAATCCCAGGCCACACCAGGATAGCAATTCAAAGCAGACTTGCAAGATCGTGTCTCAGATTTTCCGCTTTATGGCCACGTCACTTCGCCCACCAGATGCAAGGGAAATAACAGGCCATCCATATTATTGGACCGAATATTCACTAATGAAAAAACTGATGATCGAGAGAGTGATAATCGATACTCTTCTAGGCCGCAGTATTCACGCGACTTCGCATTTCATGTACACTTGCTATGCTGAATATCCCGAGGACCGAACTCAAACAACGCGAACCGTAACCAGTTACGACACCTTAACCCAACTCGTTGAAGCGACCGACTGGAGTTTCCTAACCGAGGATGCAACCGATATTGACTGGAAACGCTTCGTCAGTTAGTTTAACACCCTGGTTGGTGGGGTTTCGGAAACCAAGACTATCAGTTCTGGAAACATGGCGTCGTTTATACGGAGTAGGACACGCAAACGCATGGTGATGCGCAACGCGGCATGGTATACCCACAAAACCGATCCGAGTCCGAGTACCTGGAAGGCATATGTTGTCCACCGTAACCACTACCCAGTTACTGCGCCAGAACAAAGTGGCTTATCAATATGCTTTAGCAGAGCGATTAACTTCAAATCCTAAGCTTCTGTACAAGCACGTAAACAGCCTCCTCAAGGTTAAAAGTGGATTTCCCCCTCTTCAAACAGCGGATGGTCTAACTCGGACTGCTGAAGAAGCGTCGAATTTTCTGCAACAACAATATGCACCAGCATTTCATTGCATCCCATGGTCTCCTAAATCTTTAGTATCTATAGTGTCCACACCAGGACTCACTCATATAAATTTACGGCAGACGTGATGAGAAAGTTGCTATCCATGTGTCAACACGCCTGTCCAGGAATTGACGACATCCGCCCAAACACTTGATGTGGCGGCTACTATTTTGGCTGGACCTTTGGCGCGGCTCTTCCAGCACTGCCTCGACGAGCGGCACGTTCCTGCAATGTGGAAACACGGAATAATAACCCATTTACAAAGGAGGTAGTCGTTTAGACCCAGCTACTTATCTACCAGTGACTCTACTGCCAGCTCTTTCAAAAGTCATGGAGGCTATCATTGCCGACGCACTCATTTCTTCTCTGGACGACTTTGGTTACGTTGCTCAGCAGCTACACGACTTCCTCTAGAATCGGTCGTGCACCACCAATATATGCACGAGACGGCTGGACCGAAACTGTGGACGCTGGTGCAGGTGCTGTTGTGGCTTACCTTGATTTTTCTAAGGCATTCGACCGGTTGGACCATCGTATCATTCTCGCCAAACTTCAAGGATGTGGCATTGGGGATACTCTCCTCTGGTGGATCTGCAATTTCGCACAGTCGTCTGGACGTGAATCCAGGTCAGACCCAATTCACATCGATTGCGGAGTGCCACGGGGTTCGGTATTGGGACCTGTCTATTCTTGGTCTTAAACGATCTAGTGAGTCAAACTGTTTGCTCTACATCGATGACATCAAAGTTTGGCGAGTGATCAGAGCTCCAGAAGACGGTATCCAGCTTCAAATCGACCTTGACAAGATTTATGGATGGTCGGTCCAAAATCGTCTTTTCTTCAATGTGGCTAAATGTCGAGTGCTCCATTTAAGACACCGAATGGTTCACACATAAGCTGAGGGACCAGAATCTGACACAGTTATCTTGAAAACGATCTCGGTGTGTTGGTGCAGGAAGATCTCGACTGCTCGGAGCAGTCCAAAAAAGCATCGGAGGGGATCCAAATCGTGGGGCTTTTACGGAACTTTCTGGCAATCTGAACCGTCGATTTTCCGCTCAATACTTCCCGCTTGTATACGCTCTCATGTTGAATATACAATTCAAACATGGCACCCATGGCTAAAGCGGGATCTCACGGCCTTGGAGCTTCCACAACGTTGGGCGACCAAAATGTCAAAGGGTTGCGCCACTTGTCATACGGACAGCGCCTCAGATTGCTTGGCATTTTCAGTGGACGTTATCGCCGTTTGCGTGGTGACCTTATCTCACGGTTTACCAACTATTAAACAACACTCATCACCCCTGCCATCACCTATTGAAGCTGAGTCACAATAGCCAACTGAGATGACATCATCACAAATTGGCAGAACAATACAGTCGGTCGCTGCGTGTTTGCCACACGTGGAATACTCTCTCAGAAGCTGTTATTTCAGCCCCCACGTTAGCCCTGTTCAGAGCACGTGTCGACAGTGCACTTGCCATGCTACACCATATCATGTAATCCAGACGACGGATGCAAACAGCAGAAAAACAAAACAAACCAACCCACTTCCATTTTTGCTCGGAAGCCACAGACGATAAGTTTGGAAAGCAGTACATAAAACGGACGGGAACGCTGTAATCAGTAAGTTCGCAATTTGCAATTGTTTACTATTTCCTATTGCCATTTTTGCCTTTATTTTGCTCCTCCCTAATCGATCATCTGGCGGAACATTTCAGGATTCGACTTTTTTCAATCATCTTTGGACACGATAGTGAATAACGAGCTAAAGTCGAAAGTAACCATCATTCCATCTGAGGTGGTCAGGCCTGCTACCTTTCGCACAAACATATTGGTTCTCCCTGTTAGAGGTTGCAACAAACATGCAAAATACCTGGTTAGTTCATGTGTCAGAGAACCGATCCCATCTATAATGGACCGAACGGGAACATCGGGTTTACGTATCTTCGGTAGCCTCTAGATCCTAGGTGGAATCGTTGATTTCGGATATACGTTATACCATATGCTCGGCCCTAGGTAGTCCTTCAAACCCAGGTAGTTTCTGACCTCTGTTTTATTCGTGGTGGACGATACATTTTTTTCTCAATCACTTTACAGTGCCCTGTTAGTAAGTACTGTTCTATTTTTTCCACATAATTCGACCTATTCATAATCATTACGAACTTACTTTCATCGACTTTCGTGATGATGATGGTAGTATCTGTCCCTGGGGCCTTTTATGCAGTACACCCTGCTGTTGTAAGATTTGACTCCCCAGACTTCTACTTGCGCACGAATATTCCCAGCCGTTGAAACGGTTAATTTTGTAATCACGATTTCAACGCTATGAATAACTTCTGCACTTAGCTTAGATTATTTTACAGAAAATTTCAAACCCTTTTCAAGTGATATACTTTCTGTATCACACAACATCTCATCCGACTTATTAACTACATTGTAACAGTTACTGCTAGATTCAGACCTACCACTGAGGCTCGTGGTCCTGATAGGCACAGACATCAAATGATTGAACTTAACAAATGTAGCCACAACAAAAGTCTACAAACGCCGTGTTGTATTAAAAAGATATTGAATTCATGAATTTATAATCGATCCCACGCGTATTCTGAGAGGTTGAATGTGCGTCATCTGTTTGTCGTGTGTCTCGTTCACCTAATCGCTTGCAGTTTATCTTCTGCCACCGGCGGCCGATACTACTGACTCAAAGCCGTGAAAGATTCGACGGGACTTTGCATGCCAAAACCTCTCTCCTTTCAAGCGTAGCCGTACTATACCGTATCTCCTTCCTGTTCCATTGTATATTCTCGTGATGTGAATGCCGATTCCCCAGACCGGTTATTCGGTCACGCCTTGTGGTACTGTGCTCATCTGCATTCTGTTCACACTCCCAGATGACAGAAGTAGCATCATCTTCCTCATCGTTGTGGCTAGAAATTTATCAGCACCACAATTACATTCACCGCCGCGCGAATGAATTTGTTTCTGACTCAAGGCAACATCGCTTCAGACGGTGTACTTTCGATCTCCAATCATATATCAGGTCATCACCTGGCGTTGGAACTGTGTGGTTTTGTTGCATTTAAAATACCTGGAGACCATACAGATGGCAGCCCATTCGAAAACAGCTTGAATGAGTCCCAACACAGCGAATTTTGCTTGACCTGAAATCTCACACCCCCTCCTCGTAGGTGCTGGACAATGCTATTATGCAAATCATGCGATCGGTTCCGGTTACTGTATACAATGAGTCAAGCAATTTGGTCTACGGAAGCACAGAGGACTAAGGTGTCTTGTGAATGCCTTAGTCCGAATTACCGCCTGTATTGCCACGTTAAATTCACTTGCCTCACCCTCGTTACTTTTAAGAGATTACTAACACTGGAGAAATGGATTGCGCAGCGAAGACACGGTAGAATCAATGCCTGATTTTTGGAGTAGTTAGACAGCAACCAATGATGTGGACGCTTCGGCTAATTTCATCCACAATGAGAGCATGTATTTGTTCAACCTTGTCTCTGTTGCTTTACGCATCCTATGCCATCGGTCTGCAGTCTCGGTTTTTCACTTAACCAAGCTTAGGGCTTAGAAGCAATCCACACCGAAATAGGCAATAGTCGGGCGTACGGAGAAAGTGGCCTAACTTGGTTATAACGGTTAAGTTCAGTAGACGATCTCGAGCAGTAGTATCCACCAGTTACCGTAGTCCCCTTGACATCATGTCGCATCTGTCATGCCCGTTTTGTCTGACAAAGCAGGTCGTACTGTAACATCTCACAATATGCATTCCACTTTGCCATCTGTACAGGTGAATGAGGCTCTTGGGTGATCACACAAGTCTTACCGATACACACAAAAAGCATCATAAGTGACGCATCAGCCCAAATGGTTAAGCTGATTGATTACTTGTAGTGTTTTCTCTCTGACAGCGAGTATTGTGGGTTGTTCAGCCCGGCTATGAAGCGGTGTGTTATGTTTCCAAAGTGTAGAATGCTCCAAATTCAGGTTTGCAGCATTCTGCGACAGACGATACATGGGCTAGATCCGATACTGTGTGCTATATCTTCGATTGCCAAGTCCAATTTATATTTTTTTGCTTGAGATAAACAGTTCTGCCACAAATGTACTTTATCCTGGCAAATGTTTATGGAGGGTATTTGGCTAAATTTATGCTGGCATTCCTCCGCCTAAAACGCCGTGCTGATTATCCTTCCACCCAGTGATTAAAATGTATCTTTCAAGTTTCTTTCCGGTTGACCTGTATTCGCTGTCTTTCTGTTGCCTCTTGTCGGCTTATATTGTTTCGGTGCTCCCAGTCAACGACATTAATCCTATGGCAGTTCTCGCTGATAAACAAACTAAACTACGTTTCGGTCACACGCATATTTAAGTATATATCTGCATACCGGTTATCGTTAATGGTACTGAAGAGGCAGTACGAAATGCTTGCGTCTATTAGCTCTCGTCCTCTTAGCATGCTTTTTAAACTACGTTTCTCGATTGCTTGCTAGCCCACGTAGGATGCCTCACTTTGTTTTGAGTGGACACAGCTTACACCTGCTGCGAGGGAAATCGATTCGACTTGAGTTTACGCTGTTCATCCACGAGGAACACTTTTGCCAAGTCCATGTGTCAACTTTGGAGTAAGGAAACGCCGCCCATTTGGTCACCACGATGCGCTTCATCCTATTGGATATTGACCGAACCAAAGTAGCACACCGTTGGGATTGCCGTCAATTCATCGAATTCGCAACTGATATGGAAATTGCGTGAGACATTTATTAGGTCCTCGAATGGTGAGAGAATTCCAGTGGAATAGGCTGTAAGTTTTATCATGGGATGAACTGCATGCGATGCACATGATAACAAGTGCGACATTAAAATATCGCCTGCGAGAAATCTGGAAACTACATATGTACGAGTGACATCAACATCAACTTACTTGATATGAAGTACTGAAGCGCGAGGATTACAATAGGCCTTCATAGTTCCCGTATCCTGTTACCACGATAGCCGGGTTAGTATACGACGTTCCACGAGTGCGACATAATTTCCCTGTCGATCAACCCGCTATCTGATACGAAACGTCTAAACGACAGATGACCGTCCCAATGACAGTTTCCCTAACTTTTTATCACTTTAGTACTGCCATCTGATGTCCATCTCACCACTGAAATACCTTGGCTTTACTGAGAAAGACTTCTCAAGTTGTCTTCTTCTGAGCGATTTTGACTATATACCGACTGACTTTACTTCCACACTGACTGAAATGAAAACATTTGACAATGTATCCATGCAAAAACATCGTATTGTGTTTGACTATAACTTGATATCTGTACATTAATATATGGGTATAGCCAGAGGCCGGAAATCCATGTAGTGGGTCAGCGAGCACTTTGCACAAGGTATGATGAAGCGAAACCACGTGATTAAAAAAGTAGAACGTAGTACATAAATAAGTACACTTCTGAAGACAGCAGAGGAGCGAAACACGTTCACCTCACCTACGTGGGATGTGTGAACGCACTTGTGTATCAGACAGGAAACTGATCAACGTAGTTGAGGAGGCAGAGGAATAAAAAGGAATAACTGATTCTCTGTATGGATTGCAACACCTTGTTTCCGTCATATATGTGGACTGTACAGACTGAGAAATACGAATATTTTATCATACACCAGAGGTACGAATATCTTTACTTCGACTCGAGTGTGTGCTTAAACTTAACACGACTCGGTGGCCCATGTGCACAGTTGTAGCAGCTGCATTCGTGCATATTGTGACTTGTCGATTTATTCGCAAAGTCTGATTTCGCTTTCTCTAGCCATTCCATCTGTTCGGAAATCTTCGCACGCACGTTGAAATCGGACTGACAAGTGGTTTTGGATAGCGCATGCTGGCCTTGGTGATCTTGTCCCCAATCTCTACAGGAACGCTCATATACTTTCGGCCAGTCGATCAAGTGCCGCGGTGGAGCAGTGGATTTTCGACAAGTGTATGGTAACACTTCATTAGCTGTGTGGGACACTTTACCAATCAGGTTTCTGCTCGAGAAAGCAGGTGCGCCATTTGCTGTGTCTAGCCCTTCTTGCTGCACTTGTGCTGTTAGGATTCGGTTCAAATTGCCCGATATCTGCTGCAGCGAAGCGAGGATTTGTTGTAGCATCATAGGGGAATTACAGGCTGGGTGTGCGCAGTTATCCACGTCTCGTGGACCGTTGAAATTTTCACATGTCCTAGAATGGTCATCCGATGTGTTCGGCACCGATTTGCTCGTCGACTCATCACTCAGAACGTGGACGTTTTCTTGTCGTCTTTTCGTCATCGGATTAGCCTTCTGCTCACACGATTCATCAGTCTGGATTGGAGAGGAGGCATCAAGTTCGTCCTCCGTATCGTTATTGTAAAGAGGAGCATCTGCTGATCGAGCCCGGTTGTCGGACAACTCAAATGGCTGTCTAACAAGTCTCGCAGAAGACGGTCTGTCTTCTGTTGCCACTTTATGTCGACGCCTTTTGTCCACTACCTCCGGATGCATCCGAGAGGGTCGACTCGATGGTGTGCGCAATCTTGATGTGCTCAGGTGTAGCGTTGAGTCATTCGCAAACGGTGCAGGCTCTTGCGAGAGATTGTTTGCTAGTGGTAACGAGTTTGCCAGAATTTTCATACGTGCTCGGTTACGATATGTATTTTCTCTGCAAAAGCGTAGAGGCCAGTCGTCGGCTATTGCTGAGGTAGCGTGCACATCGTGCGGCGTTCGATGAGACTTCCGTAGCCTGTACTGGTAAGTTAACTGATTCTCTTGCTGACGATAGGGATCGATCAGTTCTGAGCAGTCTGATAAGAGTTTGGCTCGTCTGGGCATTTCATCTGGGAAACCATCAGGTCGACACTCTCGAAATGCGGACGCAGCGTCCGAGTAATTGTAGAGGAATGGTGTTGACTGATGAAAATCCCTTCCATGCAAAGACATCTCCGAGATAGGGTTGCCGAATTTGGAATTCATCCGTTTCCCCGATGTGTACTGTTCGTGAACTATCCTGATGACTCTATCTGTAGCCTCCGCTTGAATTTCATCCTGTTGGACTGTATACCCATTGCCCGTGTGGTTCTTTTCATAATTTCCTGCTTCACTGGGCGTATCTTTCACCGCATCCGTTTTTCCTCGAGAAGACCGAACCGTCACGTCATTTTTGACCGTCTGCTCAGGGGCCGAATTCAGCCCGGAATACCAGTTTTCATGCACGGGCCAGTTGTGGAGGTTGTTTTGTTGGGGGACTCGCTTTATTGTGTTGCACACGTCTAGGTTCTGTGTGCTCAAAGATTTCCTCCGCAAGCCAGTCTCAATTCTGTTTAAGCGACTCAGCTGTTCTCGGTTTTGCGAAGCTGGGAGTTTCTTAACTGCTTTCATTGGCTTCGAAACTCGTACCAATCGCTGCCTCTTCGTATTTGTCTCTGTCACTTTTCCGTTCGTGCAACAATTGTCCAGCCTATTATGTCGTGAGATTCGCCACCGCGATCTCTCTTGAGCTGCAAGGTCGCGATAGTATACGTCACAGGGATGCTCCCAAATTGACTGGCCCGTGGCGAAATTAAAGTAATAAATGTCCCCAGTCACATCTTGACAAGGTTTCCACTCCGGAGGTAAAGCGGCAGTTAGGCCCTCCTGGGCAAGATACAACAGCTCCGGTTCTAGTTCGGGGTCGATCCCTATCAGGCGGGCGTAGCTGAGTATATCATCATCCGATGGTTCGTAGGAGATATCGTATTGTTCCTCAAGTACCAATTGGCCATTCTCGAACAGAGTCATTCCGATGATATCTGTGTGTAAAAGATAGGTGAGTGATGAGATGATTCGCTTTGATTCAACTGGCATTACTCCTAGATTATTAAAAACAGCAGTACATAGTTGTAGTATAACCACAATACCAGAAGAGATGGGAACCTTGTGTGAAACCCAAACATCCCAAGCAAACCTTCAGCATCAAGAGGTTGACATCTTGTCAACGTCATACAGTCCCAAATAGTTGGCTATCGCCTAGAGATTAGGCGTCATCGGTGAAAAACTTCCTTGCGGCTTTCACTGTTCTGCATCCGTACCAACCATTACTCGCAGATAACTCCGTGTCAGACACATCTTAAACAGGAAATTCGGCTACGACCAATGTCCTGTAACGTCTCGAGCCAAGCATAAGACAGGTTACGTGAACCACAGCCTAAAAGGTGAAACGGACCGACAGCACCAAATTTACTCCTCAGTGACTTCATCTGCCGATGCCAAGTCAAATTTTGTCTGCATCGAGTCTTGTGCCCTCCAACATTCGGCAAACCGAAAAAGACTCTTCTCGGCACGTGGTGACCGGGTATACGGGGCGCGTGCTCAAATTAACGCGTTGCTCAACATTAATTATTCTAAAGAACTGATTGCACTATCTCCGCCTAGTGCTCGCATTCGCATGGCATTGTTACACTCACACTGGTGTCATTGAACACTAGTAATGTCTCGCAGACAGCGATGATCAAAGACCAGAAGATGCTTAAAATCCAAAAACCGAAGGGCCCAAGTCTCACTCCCATACAGTAAGACGGTTCGCACCGTTGACTTATACACACGGTCTTTCAGACCAGGATAGTCCCTTCTGAAACCACAGCTGTGGTTAGTCCCAAAAAATGGTTCAAGTTTTCGCAATACTTTATCTAGCCTCAATACTCAAACACCCATTGTTGGTAATGCAGCTGCCAAGATAGGTGAATTTATCAACTACCCCCAGGTCATCATCATCTTGATTCAGTGGGTCATCAAACGACTGGCGGTTATTTGAAGGTACGAAGCTTCAGAAGGTTTATGGGGGTTTGATAGTACCGCGTGATAACTCTTGAGCAGCAAGACGATGTCGTCCGCATAATCCAGATCAACCGATTCCTACTAGGTAGGACCTCACCATCTACATCGTAAGCTTCCGTGCGCTCCGGGGTTCTTCGAAACCCAATCATGGTGCACTCGATGTCAAAGGCTATCTAACCCTCCATTAGACTGGTTTATCAGTCTTTCCTATCAGATGCATCCGTTAGTGCTCCATCGAAAATCATCTGAGTTGCTGTTGGAAGGCAGCAGCTCCGAAAGTCTTCGGATGCGGTCCTAATGATTTAAATGGCAGTGGCTTGCTTGAAGGAAAAACTAAACTCCATCAAGATTGCGTGTCAAAATCCAAGACCCAACAATGAATTATCGTGGTTTAAAACAGTGGAGTTTCACTTCCCTTGAGAAGTCTCACGATGCAGGTGTTAAAGTGCTACCTGGTGAAAAACTAGTTGATCTTGATTATGCGGACCATACTGTCTTGCTTTTTAACGAGATAGGGGCGGCACAATCAGCCCTGAATAACCCATCTAGAGTGGCCTCGTTATTTGACATGCGCTCTGCAAATTGTTGCAGGAGGACCACCGGATACTCGATGCCTCATTGACTCTTGATGGTGAGGAACTCGAGGTTGTTGATCAATCCACTTACCTTGCAGCTGCATCAGCAACGATGCGCACATAGCAACTGAAGTCAGTTCACGCTATGCAAAAGTCAGAACTGTCTTCTTGAATCTGCGACAGCTGTGGCAACAGAAAGGAGTTTCCTCCGTCTGAATGGCCATGTTTCCAAGATCACAGTGAGGGCCATCCTACTTTATGAGAGTGAAACTTGGCCTCTTCGGTCTGAGGATTTGAAACGCCTTCAATCCTTTGATCATCTCTGTCTACCAAGCATTGCGGGCGTCAGGTGGCATCAGCGTGCCCGCAAAGATGATGTGCGTAGGCGAGTACTAGGCAGTGATAACCAAGCTAGTTCCTTAGAACAACAGATAGCACTGAATAAGTTGCGGTGGCCTTGGCACGTACTACGTATGCCTGGTCACCGCTTACCGAGGACGGCCTTACCTTGTTTGTCAGATGGAGGATGGTGCAAGACTCGAGGTGAGCAAAAGTTAATTTGACAGTGGGAAATGGAGTCACTAACGACCCAGCTCAGTGCCGTCGGTCCGTTTAGCCTTCAAGGCTGGAGTTCACGTGACCTGCCTTGTGCTTGGCTGGAGACTTTGCGGGACATGCCTCGCAGTCGACACCAGTGACATGTCTGCTGTCGTCTCCTAGTCTGCCTGTTTATAGTGGGCTGTTGCTGTGTTATCTGCGGGGGAATGGCTAATTATGACACGAGGCAGTGAAAACCGCAAGGAAGCTGTCTCGCCGATGCCTTGCACGATAGCCAGCTGTTTGTAATAATATGTTGTTGATACAAGGTGCAAGCGCCTTAACCCTGAATGTTTGTTTAGGGCCTAAAGCTTTTATGCTAGGTCTCCCTCGTACCTATTATTCATTGTTCCGTAGGCCACCATGCTTGTACGGCAGCGAAGCATCATTTCAAATGGCATCTGTGGCGTCATGGTGACATTTCACTCTCGGTAGAGGGCAGAGTCTACAATACCTGTGTTCACGCGGTACTGTTGTATGGAAGCGAGTCCTGACCAATCCGTACAAATGAATTTGCGCCGGATTTCGACCTTTGACAACGATTGTCTGCGCAGGAAAGCTCGTGTGTGACGGGAACATCACTTTTGCAACGACGATGATAAAGATTTTGCCTTCTCGACAAGTTAAGACTGCTGCGCCAACTGAGGTGGCTATATCACCTCTTACGCATGCCGTACGAGCGTTTACCACGACGCGCTTTATTCGCTTGCACATGGCCGCATTGGAAGAAATCGCGTGGTGCTCAACCTACCACGTGGTAACAAAACGTCAAGGAGCTGACTTCAAGTCTAGCTGTTGTCGGTCCTTTAGATTTCCCGATCCAGGGAGGCAAGGATGAGAACTTCGCTGACTGGAAACCCTTGAGAAGATGGCGGGCAATCTAGATCAATTTAAGCTTTGTATGCATGTATACAACGATTCTTCTGATCAACACCGCTACCATTAAACTGATAAAATGAAAGTGCAACTTTTCTATCCGTTTTTCTCTTTGTGATTTTCGAACCTGTAACTCACATTCATTCCGTGACTTAAGATGGCTCTGTCTGTTATAAAGACAATTGCTCTATTATTATTATTATATTATTTTCGGAACAATAGTTGGTCATCCGTACGTCGGTGGTTATTTCCGCCGTACTTTGCTCCACGGAGGTAGCAAATGTTAGATGTGCATTATACGAACAAAACACGTAGCCTCAATCTAGCTTGCGAGTCGCAATCTAGACACATGGCGGGTACTCCAAGACCCAATAAGGAAAAACCCATTGAAGTTCACTATTCTCGCTGTCGGCAGTCGCTATGCTAGCCACAGTTCTGAATACAATCTGGTAAGCGGCATAGTGATTCGAGCGCCAAGCTTGTAACCTACAGACTACCGGTTCTAGTATGAACAGGCGTAGGCGAACTCGCAATATTCTCAACCTGCATGCGACTGCTGATGTTTGTGTGTCTGACAACGAAACACCGGTACAACTTACCTGCTGATGCCATTTTCTCCCTTTTTGACATGGCCAACAAACTTTGACCAATGATAAAAGTTTTACTTTTAGCCTTCTTTTTTCTATTCGAAGCAACTTCGTCCATATTCAAAACTTTCCTAATTCAGGCAGAAAAGGGACAAAGACACCAACCGGTACGTCGTACCGACGCTCTGCTGCCACGCAACCACCACCAGTCGCGCTTGGGCTAAGGATACTGTGAGGGTCACCCGGACTCCTATGCAGGCTCGAACAGGTGACCTCTGGGTTGCAAGGCAGATGCCATGGCGTTCCGGCCACAGGCTAGCTTTTCTGATAGAAATCAATAGTAATAAGCCTCTCATGTCTCAAAAGGCTGAAGTTGAATTACTCGTATGATTCTACCACGCTCCGCTGCGGGGCTTGCCCAGTCATATATATGTCCACTGTGTGAGAAACACTCAGAAAAGGTGCTAACGAGTTTCCGAGTAGCTGGGCACTATGAGGGAATCGCGACAATACTGTGTTCACTGCGGCCAGATGAAGACCAATAGCATATCCGACGTGCGACTTTAAAATAGTTACTAGGAAAACAGTGCACCTGTCGCATTTGAAGAATACCGCCTCATAGCGGAACACCACGGTTTAAACCTGCAGCTAGGTACATCCAACATGGTGCTAACGAGGAGGAGTTAGTTAGGTGAGAAGGGCGACTACAGACCACGTTCTCCTTATCCACTTGCGTTTCCGTGTGTGGCTGAAGATGCTCTATCGTCATTCATGACTTTCTCAGCGGTTGCTAAATGCTCACAGACGCACGTCCCATTTGGTTGACAAATATCACGAAAAAGCAACGTCCGAAATGCGCATGTAAGCCCTCCTGGAATTACCAATAAGTGGGCATAATATCCTTGGTTTCCATAAGTATTGATCCAGCGTCTGCCATTAGCATTCAGAAATCAATCAATGCCAAAATCTCTGGTCTTCTGATCATCCGCGGCTTTCGCGTGGCAAGCAACCACATCTCCGTGCGAGCTGAGTTTAGCCAAAGCTGTTCCGGAAACAGAAAGCAAGTTATTGATTGCCAGGTTTTGAAGTTCCCACCATATGTCTGGATGGCGATACGGTTTGGGGCCATGGTTTACATTTAAGTGAACCTCGGATCGCATCAGAATTTGAAAGTTTCGGTTCTTCTCCCTCTCCAGAACCCGCACTCTGCCTGATGAGCTCAAAACAGGACGAAACCCGTCATGAAGTACATGGTCGGAAGGGAGAAGCTCCAAACATGTAATTAATGCACCCACCCTATCCTTTTTCAAAAAACGCCTTGACGATACTGTCATATCTACACTACGTGCTATAGCTCATGACCACCAGATGCTGGCACTAATGTACAACAGAGAGTGGTCAGTGCCATAACCCTACTCGCGAATGAGTCACTCCAAATCCCTTGCACATAATTTGATAAACGCTACTACTGTAGAAACTGGATTTCTGTATCCCGTCTACCCGACATAGCTGCACACGAGTAAGAGCTGTCCTTGCTATTTTTTTAATCTTTTTTATCGCCTATTACGTGATCAATAACCACTCCCCTTATGGCTTTGTGTGCGTACATTCTCATTTCAAACCCTTTATACATCAGTGCAGTTAAATCTGTAATCGCCCGAACTGACGACTCTATTATCGCTTGATCTCTCTTTTCTCACTCTAAACACCCTACGGGACATGTTAAGCACCTGCTTTTTTCTCGTTATAAATCATTGTTCATCCTTGTTCGGATATGGTCCCTACGCTGTAAATGGCAGACACATGGTTCAAATCAAATCGTGGCCTCAATTTAGATTGCGTGTCGTAAATCAGACACACAATGAGTAGTACAAAACCCAGCGATGAACTTCTAACCGCTGTGACAATTACTGCTGGCGGAGTTCAATGACCTAATGATGAGTGCGTTAGCCATCAACACTGTGTATCGTGTTTCACTCACAGCTCAGGTTAACCGTAATTGTAGAGTCTATGGCACGACGCATCCGGTCATGAAGTGAAGAGCTTGGAGGCAGAAGTATTGTAACTCTCTAGAGCAGATGATTATTTTGTGCAAAATGTCAGTCATCTGCAATGTCTTTACCTAGATCATAGCCCAGATGTTATGTGATTGCTACTATTTCCTCAAACAGGTTCTTCTTGACCAGAACAGTTTCTGTCCACTGCAAAGAACGTTTCTGTGAAAATATATTACTCAGTCATTTGTTTGTTCTTTACTGTTTTCTTATCTCACGGCACAACACCCTTTACACCCAATGGCTTATCAAAGATCAAGTTTGCTATAGTTTAGACTTCATTTAAATCTGCTTGGTAAGCATTCTATCCAATCTTCTTCAGTGAGGAACATCTGAGCTAGCTACCAACGCATTTTGCTAACTGGATTAGTAAATGCGAAGGAGTTTCCGATCGGGTTGGCTTCCGTCTATCAAATTATACAAATTTAGGGTTCACACGTCAAGGAGTAACAGAAAGAAACCAGGTTAGGTATACACAGTTCCAACAGCTGAGACAGTGCAATCATAGTCAAGTCCTGTGCGTGTACGAAACCGAAACATAAAACTGCCGAGTATCCTCTTATGAACGATTTCCCCGATATTCCCACGAAATTCCATTTTCGTACAGTTCGGTGTACTCACATTCAGAAGATACGCACAACTTCTCACGACACAGTATATGTCACAATTATGCATAGTGGTTCAGTCAGTGATGTGACGATGGTGCAGCATCTAAGTGATAGTTGCCACCAACTTATATTTGTATTCAAGCACCTGCAGTCCACTATGTTCAAGCCGCATATGTTTAATCGAAAAGTGCTAGCCCGTGATTTTAACGGAATACATTTTAAGCACTGCTTGGGAGGGATCATTCCTATGTTAGATGCACCCACGTCAGACGCACCACACCTTACCCTGGAATGTTTAAGTACATTGAAGCACAGTGCTTGTTTTTAATCAATTTACTCTACGTACTTTGTGTACATCCTGCCGGCTGCAATCGAGATTGGAGCGTTATCAACCAGTCAGTAACCACAAAGTTTATGTTTTACATTACTCTGTTGGACCTGGAAAGTGAAATGTTCCAGTGACATGAGTCGGCAAATTTTAATTGTGTCGTATTGCATGGCACACCGTTTGTAGGCCGAGGCACACAAATCCCCGACGGATGATAGGGGTCGATGTATTGTGTCTCAAAGCAACGCCACTACCAAACTTCGTGACTATACTCATGTACTGGGAACGTACAAGGCGCTCAATCCGCTTTACTTCTCGTCGTCATTGGTGTGTATTTTTCAATGTATTAGACCATTCCAGGTAAATTCCTGAAAGTTCATGAAAACCTATACAAATATATCATTCCCAGCTTTCCTCTATTCTTGACCGTCCTACTCATGTAACTTTCCACATGTAATGTATGATAACCGCAGAGAGGCGTTTGCAAATTTGTACCTTTATTTTTTCTGGTGCAAACTGTGGATGGACAAAGAGAGTGAACAGGAAATAAATTCAATGCAAAACGCTTACAATAAATTCCAGTGCCGAATCCAATCGTGAACTATTTAGTATATACAGGTGTGTAGTTTAGGTAAATGTGATTCGCTCCATCGAAAGCACGTCGCCGTAGTTGTATTGTAGTGGCACGGAAGGCAAGAATCACGATGGAACGGACAAGCCGCGAAAACTAAGGAAAATGAAAAGTAACGAGGACACCGGGGACGAAAGTCTACAAAGCAGCTCCCGACCTGCGGAACTAGCCGGAAATAGACAAAGAACGACAATCAATATCAGGCCCAGGCAGAGAAAAGCGGGGCACGCAGTAGTGGACAGCCGAATTTCCGGGTAGGTATGCGTTTGACCACGTCTCCAGGAATGACCACGAGGAGAACGACGCAGCCCCGATTAAGCAAGTCAAGGGCATTAGAACGAATTCAGCCCCGTCAGAATAGGAGGTGCGGAAGCGAAGGTACAAGTACAAATTGGCGAACAGCGACTTCACCAGTCGGCTGAGTTCGGGGCATGAATGTGACACCGAGCGAAAGGAAAATGTGTGGTGCCTGGTGGTCGGGAAGTGTCCTCTATACGTGTGCGCGGGCGTGCTCGCCTGTGAACCCGTTGTATGTTGGCAATAAAGACTGTGCGTCCCTACCGTTTGTTCTCGCTACCTTATGACAAGTTTTATGATCGTCAGCTTCTACACGATTCCTTTAACAGAACGTTGAGTACAACTTAATCACTTGTGCTGAACGTCGAGAATAAAATATTTATTTATTTATTCAATCCTGGAAAATCGCGAAGAAATAAAAAAAAATCGAGGAACCGAATAGGAAAGGACTGATTCTACAGTGCACATTCACAATGCTTACGTCATTTGAAAATGTGGGTTCGTAGCACCCTACCCGAAGCAATTGAAGTCCTGTGCGGCGTACCTCAGGGCTCGGTACTCAGGCCCCACCTAGTCTTCGTAATGGACCTTGCGATAGTACTCTTCATATTTACTACTATTCGCTGATGATCTGAAGATAAGGCGTTCTGTCACTACAGTGGAGGGTCACAGTCCTGCACGACGATCTGGATAAAGCATACATATGTTCCACCGAGAGCATGCTCCAGTTCAACATTGCCAAAGCAAAGTTCAGAGCATTCGCTATCAGAGTATTCATGACTACAGGCTATGGCCACAAATTCTACAGCGGGTTTCTCATAAGTACAATCTCGGCGTGCCGCTGCAAGATGACGGTTATTTGGGGCAGAATGAAAAGGCATCACTTTGGCCTCCTTAGTTAGGCATTCCGAAGTTCAGTACCTGTGTTTCAGAAAATGCTTAGTGCGTACGTGAGGCCGCATGCGGAATGCTCTATTCAAATGTCGCTGCATCAAAAGGACAGCACATGTTATCAGATCCGATAAGAATAACGCGCATGTGGTCCAGGCACAGTCAACGCACGGAGGTTATTCACAAGTAGCAGACGAACGGAGCATGTGCCACCAAACTTCACTGACGAAATTACGCACAGCATGCATCTCCGCAGGGCGGGCCGAGAAAAAAGACTACCGAATCGCTAGGGTTTCGACGCCTCATATGATTAAGCCGAAAGGTGATGTTGTATATACCTGTAACATGCGTGAAGATTAGTCTAGACAGACACGTGTACACAACCCCAGACGCATACACAGATAAGTATATACTTAACTGCTTCCCTGTTGGTTCATGCTCCTACTTCCGACACCTAATGTATTCAGGTAGTTAGATACCTTTCAGATTACAGTAGTTTGCCTACCAGAGCAACGTTCTTACTTAGGGTCGTGCATCTGACTTTTCGTACACAACAGCACCCACGAAATATAAGCACACCGCCCGTTCATCTAAAATGCCGCGTGTCTTGCCAAACAATGGCTAGTGACAATGCGCGTCGATACTGGATCAATCTCACAATGGAAAAATGAAACACATTTCACACTTACATTTCCGCATCAAGTTTCTTCTAAGCGCGATCTAATTTTTGATGCGAGCCACTGTAAAATTTACCAGTCTAAGTGAAGTTCAACATCACAAACGATTGAAAAACTAAAGATATCAGAAGAGTTTGAAAATAACCACTTTGCAAATGTAGTGAAAATGTCCATAATGACACAAAGCTTTGTCAAGTAAAATGAACTAGCGGGTGATTAGTGAGGCATTAATAGCCAACTGGTAAGACAATCTCGACGACGCCGATGTTACTGCTGGTAGTACATGAAGAACGAAAAGATCACCTTTAAGTGCATGTCAGTAATGGGGGTAGAGATGATTTGATGTAACCTCTGCTCCGGAGTTGCTTCGCATAGTTTCGCAATCAGCCTTGCGTCTTCTGCCGTAGGTGCATTCATAGCGTATAACGTGTTGTCTTCGGTGGTCATGCGTTGTTTAAAACTGAAGTGACCCAGCACGCGTTCATGTGCAGAGTTATCTCTTAAAATATCTGACGCGTTGAGCTAGCTGAATTTGTACTCACGCAACAGTTCAACAGTAGTCAAAATCCCATAGTCGTCCAGTCGCTACATACCTTCGAAGAACCGCGATGGATGCTAGCGTTCGTGTGATATAATGATTCGCATCAATATGTGTTGCACATTATATGCTTTTTATATTATCATATTTTTGGATTACTGTGCCGGATTCCACCTTTTTCTTCGGGATTGCTGTGTTATAGGTGCCTTTTCTGTGTGCATTATGCACCAATATTTTTCTTTTGGTATATTTTCCAATCTGTGCAAATTTGGTGGATTTTCTCTGGTTAATTTCGGAGTACCCATTGGTTGGTCCAACCGCCGTCTGTGTCCTCCAGCTTGGATTTGTTCTATGGTAATCGGCCATCATGACCACCACACCGGTAACCCGAAAAGAAGTATGTCGTGCTAAGCAAAGTTGTACTAAGGTAGTACAGGGAGGATTGGCTTGTACATATTGCTAAAACCGGTACCATTCGAAATGCATTAACGTCTATAGAACCGACATAAAGAAATACAGTAGGCCGGGTTCACTTTGGTTCTGTCCGAAGTGCACGACGGTTCCACTAACAAAATGCGTACTACCGTTAACACAAAAGTACGACAGCCTAGCCGCCGAAACTGAACATGGTTTGAATGCAAAAATTGTTTCGCTCGAAGTGATAATAGCACACCTTGCACCTCATCCATCTCCCTCAGTTGCTGTCTCGAAACCAAAGAAAAGGGTCAGGGGTTCACACGGCCACGCAGTACTAGAAACCTTGGGAATCACGAACCAATTCGTCGTCGCGACGATAGAAGCATGCCCAGCCCCACCACCTACATTCTCTTATCCAATTTATCGACTGATGTAACATCGGTAACATCCACCTACCCGACTGACCAACGAAATCCGAAGAGCTGCAAAGACCGATCCACCTGTGCAACCGTTGCTGCTCGATATAATCGAAGTGCGACCTCAGTACCCTCACCCAGTACAGCCAGAAAATGGGTCAAGGACTAGGTGCAACTTGCAGAGACGTCACTAAGTCCCACGATAACCATACTTCCCACATCACCAAAGACCAGACGGAACTACGGGGTCTTGATACTTATATGCACCAAGGTTCTTGAGTCCAAGGCAAACTCCTTAAAGGGTAAACAGCTAAATGCTTTAAAACAATGGGATTTTCTTTGTTATAAAATCGGAGTTCAACTCAGTCCGGCTAATATAATGCACATCAATAGACATCCAACATCGAATCGTTATTGGGAGCCCCAGCTAATGCGAGTAACATTGGGATCAATAGATTATGTCGAGACGGTGCATTTGTCGGCATACCGCCCGCGGACTGAAAACAGTGGAATAAGCATATTTCCCGATGTTCCATGGAGCGAACGCCAGTGGGACCCAAATAATTCAAACGATCACCACACGGTGAGTGTTAAAAGCATTATTTTCGTTAATGGCGTGCCCGAGCTACCGACAACCAGCAACGAAGAACCCTACGCTCATGATTTAGAATAATGTTGTTACCTCCGAGAAGCTCTCTGTGCGGGCGACGTCATAGTTCAATCGATTACACGGTTACCCGTGTCGCCAAACTACAGAGGCAGTGGCTTGAGAATACGGAAACAAACGGTGCAGTCACAACAAATGGCCATGAACTTAATCCGTAGCTGGCAGTTACTACGCAACACACTTCTTTCAGAACTGCGACTGAAAACAGCAGTCAGAGAGCCGCAGGCACTCGCTGTTCTCGCAAAAAACGACACCAACCGCAACTCAATATAACCACAACAGCCATTCAGAAACCTGTGCGCTAAAACCCGTAGCTATCGAGAGGGCTGCTGATGGACTACATACCGCAGGTGCAAGTCAGACCAAAAACAGATTGCATTCCTATCGTGATTTAGCAATTCATCCAAAAAAACGATTAGGTGCCAGCCTTTCATAAATCCACATCATTCATGTGCTCCTAGTCACCAGCTTTTGACATCCGATAAGCTCTCCTGTATGGACACCAACGCTCAAGACACTGAGTAAACCTATCGAAATGCGGCTGGTCAAGGACCAAATCCTGCAACTGCATCAGTATAAATAAATAGATAAATGGTATATTCCTCGGCGATGCGAGTTGCAGTCCAACTATGTGGTCTGACACGGTTACGCCATAAGTGACCTGGAGATCAAATTACCAGGCATGTCAACTGTTCGGCACAATCGATCTAGCAAAGGTGGAGGGGTGGCTCTGTACTTCCGCAATGACCTCCAATGTGAGCTCATAGAGGATCCGGTCAGCGCGGTACAAGATTCCCTTTGGTGCCCTCTACGTTTAAAAGGCGAGCAGACTTGCTTAGTGGAGGTCATTTACCGCCCTCCTTCCTCCACACCCGAGATGGACTCCAAGCTGGCATCCGCAACAAGGAGGGTGGTAAACACAACTTACAGTCACATTCCCTTTACTGACGATTTCAACATCCACGCTCTGGAATCCAAAGCAGCTCCTGAAGAAAAGTTTAAGGCCGATCTACAAGAATTTGTCTGCGGTTACCCGCTGTATGGCCACATCAATACTCCCACTCGATTCCGAAAAAAGATAAGCCTTCGATACTAGATCGCATATTCACCAACGAAGAACTAGTGGCCGAGAGGGTAATCGTCGACGTTTCATTGGGCCACAGCGAGCATACACTACTACTCTCCGAATACATTTGCTATGCAGAATATCCCGTGGAAATTACCGACGTAATAAAAGCTAGTAGACGCTACGACATATTAGATCGACTAGGTGAGACAGCCAACTGGAGATTTTGGGCGAACAAGGCTGCAGCCAGTGCATGGGAACATTTCGTTAGCCAGTTTAACTCTCTGGTTGCCGAAGCGTCAGCGACTAAGACTTTCCGCCCGAGAAACGTCGTCTCGCTCCTACGAAGCAGAACACGGAAGTGTATAGCGGTGCGAAACTCAGTCTGGCATATGTACAAACAATCCCCGAGCACAGAGAACTGGATGGCCTATGTGACCCAACGTAAAAACTGTACTCAGATTGTTAGCGAGGATAAAATGGACTATCAGCAGAGGTTGGCAGTGCGTATAGCTTCGGCCGGTGGCCGAGTGGTCTGCACGTTTGGTTTGCAGTCAAAAAGTCACCCGTACGAATTCGCGCAGGGGTGGGCGTCCTCGCGCTATACTCAGCCCGCGCGCGACTGGTGGTGGTCGCGCGGCAGCGAAGCGCCGCTACGGCGTACAGCTGACACCTTTACCATCGCAATGAGGCTGGACCTTACCGTGGTGCGATGGTCTGTGTGCCTCAGTAATCCGTTCAGCTAGGCTGGGTAGTGCTTTTGCACCTTCAGAGCCACTCATACCAGATAGGTCAATGGTTAGAAGCCGGACAAACTCAGCCTCCTGGTCCTCCAGGTTGGGGGTTGGAATGAGGGTGGCACCTTATTCCTTAAAACGTGCTCCTTGAAGCCCAAAGCCAAACCCGCTGCATTGCGAACAGGTTTTGGTACCAAAGACTTGGGTTGAGAACCCTAATCGTTCTCCTGTCTACGCCTGGGCGTCCTGATAACATCCTGCCCACGCAATATAATGAATCCTCAAACCATTTCTTGATGCTCTGGCCACCGCAGAGGATAATCAACGGTGCCCTATCTGCTGCATCGAGCAGCGTGGATAGGTGTGTGGATGCTACTGCTCAAAACTTCCCGTTTTCTTATTCCCCCTTCCTACGCCATTTCACTCTTACCGTCCCGTTCCATCTTCAATTTCATCCCCCCATTTTCAACCATCTGATCCTTGGCCCTCCACCAACATGCTTTGCTAAGCACATATCGACTAATTTCAACTCACGTGTGAACGCGAAGCGTCATTCCTGCGCTGTCAACAGGCCCAAGTCCAACCAAGCGGTCAAGACAAGTTCATCGGCTTCCATTTGGAGCCCTCGATCCTCCTTCAGATTGGCATGCCTCAGTGTTCGCACATTGCTTCAGATCGGTCAACAGGCAATACTTTCCCGAAAATTAGAGAACCTCTCGATCGATATCTGCCGCTTATCGGAGACCCGCCTGCTAGACTCGAGCTCTATGCTCAGTCTGCGATCCCCTTCAGGTGACACTAGCAGCACTTTCTCATTGCGCCTATCCGGTGACGATGCAGCTTCGAGCGCCGGCCAAGCCGGTGTTGGTATTGCCCTGAGTCCCCGGGCTGAAGCTGCTCTGGTTGATTGGATTCCATCCAGTAGCCGGATATGTGCGATCCGATTGGCTGGCTCGTTCAAAGCTTCGAAGTCGCGTGGAACTAACAGGTGTCTATTCGTTATCGCTGCCTACGCACCCACAAACTGTAGCGATGATTCGGTAAAGAACGACTTTTACCGCCAACTGACCCAGCTTCTTCACCACAGAAGAAGCACGGATAATGTTGTGCTGGCTGAGGATCTGAACGCGCAAGTTGGAAAGTTGTCCACTGATGAAATGCATTTAGACGGTCAGTAAAGTGTAGGCTCCCGTAATGATAACCGTGAGCGGTTACTTCATTTGTGTGAGGATACTCGCTTATTTCTTGCGAGCACTAACTTCCGACACAGCACACGCCGGAGGGTGACTTGGCGCCCACCAGCCTCGAACCAGGTATGGACGCAAATCGATCACATTGCGATAAGTTACCGCTGGAGAGGCTGCGTCCAGAACTGTCGCTCAATTTGGAGCACATGTGTGGACATCGATCATGCACTTGTATGTGCTGACCTGCGGATGCGTTTTGGCGGACGCCCAAGACGACGCTGTGAGCGCATTGACACCAGCCAACTGGCGAAGCCAGCTGTTCTGAATGCCTATCAAAGTACGCTGTCATGCGAGTTGGATAAACGCTCACTGGATGCAATTGAAGGTCACTGGTCTCATATGCAACAGACCTTACTTGCCGCAGGAAAATCCTCATGTGGTATGTCTAATCCGCAACATGGACATTGGGTCTCTTCACAATCTTTGGAACTTAGAGATGCTCGCCGACATATTCCGGCTGGAAGCGAACACAATGGAACTCGCAAAGAGCTCAGCGCAAGACTTCGTGCTAGCCTGAAGAGATACCGCGAATCCTAGTGGTCTCATCTTGCATCAGAGATGGAAGTGGCCGCTGCCCTTGGTAACCATCGTAACTTATTCCGTCTGATACGGGAACCGGGCAGCAGAAGACCTGGTGTTAGTGAAACTACTTGTGACGAGAGTGGACAGCCTATCTGCACAATTTGTCAAAAGAGATGGGGAAGGACAAAGAAATTCACAGCATGAACGCCGCTGAGATCGGCTCCTTGCCATGTCAGCAAGTGTATCCAGCCAAACCTGTTCACCGTCTCTCGGACCCTAACCAGGGAGCCGTGACGCTCCAACCGAGGCCTGTTCAGAAATGAGGGCTTTCATTCCCTTCGACCAAGTCATCGCTTGGTCACCCCTCCTCTTCTTCCATTCACATCCCAGGTGAGCAAACAACGCACCTCGTGGAAGTCGATGGGCTGGCATGCGCAACACGTGGCCCAGCCATCGGTGCATGGAGCGTGAAATAACGGTGCTGAGCGGTTCATTTCCTTTTCCTGTGCCATAAACAAGGCGTCGAATACGCTCGTTACTCACGCGGTGTTCCCACCAGATATGAGCCAAACTGCGAAGGCACCGATGGTCGAACGTACCTAGCCTCTTCAGGTCCGTCGATCTTAGGGACGAGGTTTCGCAACCGTACAGTAGGGTCGAACCTAACGCTGCATTGTACACTCTACCCTTCAGGACAAGAGTGATGTCGCGCCGCCGCCATAAGTGGCGAAGGTTAGCAAAAGCGCCCTGAGCTTTTGCTATACGATTCGTGATCTCATCTTCAATCCCACGGGCGCTGATACAACTTCCCAGGTAGTTGAATTTCTGAACCACTTCTAGCTGATCCCATCAAGGGTCAGCGTAGGAGGCGGTACCGCCCAATCTTGGAGGAACGGTTTACACTTCGAGCGTGCGAAGCAAAGCCCGAAATGACGGACAGCTAGTGCTAATCTGTCCAGTGCCGCTTGACACGTTTGTGAGCTACCTTAGATGAGGGAAATATCATCAGCATACTCTGTCAGGAAGTCGTTCTCCTGGGAGCAGATCCACACCTTCTAAGTCGTTTCCTGTGAACGCGATTTCCATGACTTCGTCGACAACGAAGTTAAAGAGGAAATGTGACAGCGGGTATCCTTGTCTCACGCATCTGGAGACATTAAAGGGCGACGACAACTTGCCGTAAGCCCTCACTCTGTCCGAGCTACGCGCATATAATGCTCGGATAATATTCAGCTATTTATAAGGCACACCTTTCCTGAGTAGACAGTCCCAAAGTGCAAGTCTATCCACCGAATCGAATACACCTTTGATATCCAGGAACACGACTACAGTGGGCCGCCAATATATGTGACGGTGCTTCAACAACTGACGCAAGGTGAAGATGTGGTCAATGCAGCCACGACCTCGACGAAACCCGGCTTGTACTTTGCGAATCTGGCTTTCACGAGCGCCAGTCAGTCGGTGAAGGATGACAGAGGCAAGCAATTTGGAGACGTTGGAGATCAGACTGATTCCTCTATGGCTGCCGCATTCCGATCGTGAGCCTTCCTTGAAAATTGGGACTATAACGGAGCGGCTCCAGTCGGTTGGGACAGTTACCTGCTCCCACAGTTTATTTAGCAATTCGTGTAAATTATCCACAAGAGCAGGTCTCCCGAATTTGAAGAGGGCTGGAGGAAGATCATCAGGTCCCGCGACTTTATTGAACTTCGACAGTCCGATCTCACGTTCGACTTCTGAGCGAGAGGATGGATCCAAAGGGACAGCCCACGGAGCAGGACGATCAGTGGCCGGCGAGAAATCTAACAATTCCGGCCGATTAAATTGCCTTTCAAAGTGCTCAGCCCAACGCTCTAAGCATTTTGATAAGTTGTGGTTAGGCTGTCCACTCTCGTCACAAGTAGTTTCACTAACACCAGGTCTTCTGCTGCCCGATTCCCGTATCAGACGGAATAAGTTACGATGGTTACCAAGGGCAGCGGCCACTTCCATCTCTGATACAAGATGAGACCACTAGGATTCGCGGTATCTCTTCAGGCTAGCACGAAGTCTTGCGCTGAGCTCTTTGCGGGTTCCATTGTGTTCGCTTCCAGCCGGAATATGTCGGCGAGCATCTCTAAGTTCCAGAGATTGTGAAGAGACCCAATGTCCATGTTGGCGATTAGACATACCACATGAGGATTTTCCTGCTGCAAATAAGGTCTGTTGAATATGAGACCAGTGACCTTCAACTGCATCCAGTGAGCGTTTATCCAACTCGCATGACAGCGTACTTTGATAGGCATTCAGAACAGCTGGCTTCGCCAGTTGGCTGGTGTCAATGCGCTCACAGCGTCGTCTTGGGCGTCCGCCAAAACGCATCCGCAGGTCAGCACATACAAGTGCATGATCGGTGTCCACACATATGCTCCAAATTGAGCGACAGTTCTGGACGCAGCCTCTCCAGCGGTAACTTATCGCAATGTGATCGATTTGCGTCCATACCTGGTTCGAGGCTGGTGGGCGCCAAGTCACCCTCCGGCGTGTGCTGTGTCGGAAGTTAGTGCTCGCAAGAAATAAGCGAGTATCCTCACACAAATGAAGTAACCGCCCACGGTTATCATTACGGGAGCCTACACTTTACTGACCGTCTAAATGCATTTCATCAGTGGACAACTTTCCAACTTGCGCGTTCAGATCCTCAGCCAGCACAACATTATCCGTGCTTCTTCTGTGGTGAAGAAGCTGGGTCAGTTGGCGGTAAAAGTCTTTCTTTACCGAATCATCGCTACAGTTTGTGGATGCGTAGGCAGCGATAACGAATAGACACCTGTTAGTTCCACGCGACTTCGAAGCTTTGAACGAGCCAGCCAATCGGATCGCACATATCCGGCTACTGGATGGAATCCAATCAACCAGAGCAGCTTCAGCCCGGGGACTCAGGGCAATACCAACACCGGCTTGGCCGGCGCTCGAAGCTGCATCGGCACCGGATAGGCGCAATGAGAAAGTGCTGCTAGTGTCACCTGAAGGGGATCGCAGACTGAGCACAGAGCTCGAGTCTAGCAGGCGGGTCTCCGATAAGCGGCAGATATCGATCGAGAGGTTCTCTAATTTTCGGGAAACTGTTGCCTGTTGACCGATCTGAAGCAATGTGCGAACACTGAGGCATGCCAATCTGAAGGAGGATCGAGGGCTCCAAATGGAAGCCGATGAACTTGTCTTGACCGCTTGGTTGGACTTCGGCCTGTTGACAGCGTAGGAATGACGCTCCGCGTTCATATGTGAATTGAAACTAAAAGACAAGCGACTATTGAAGCAAGTTGGGGGAGTTCCGAGAATTGGGTGGTTGAAAACACGGGGGATAAAAGTGACGCTGTAGAGGGACGATAAGGTTGAAAATGCTTAGAGGGTACTTACGACAGCAGTTTGTGAAAACGGATGTACGGTCAGTAAAACACATAGGCGGTTGGAATGTTCAAACAACAATAAAGTCCAATATTGTAAAATATCTAAAGAATATGTTTTCAGTTGCACCACAACATCACAAATGTTTGCCTTCCAGAAGCCGTTTTTCCATTTTGTGTACTTGTGATTACTACTGACTACGGGGGTTAAGTTGTCTTGATGAGATTGACCTTATCCGTGCCTATCATTATAGCGTAGGATACATTTGTTCTACATGCGCCATTTATTCTCACCAAACTTGATTAATCAGACTGCATCGCTATCTACAAAATCCACGTCCACCATGTCAGCTGAAGTTTCTGAATTGTTTGACGCGCTCAGTGGATAACAGCCATGAGGCTAGCATTATTTTCATCGACATGCAATAAGAATTTTATGGAGTGTCCCAAAGCAAACCGCTATGAAGAATGTCGCTGTTTGACATCACTCGTCCTTTGCATGCGTGACATAGAGTGTATCCTACTGATCGCACCCAAAATTTCGAATAGAGATATCCACAGGTCATCATCACCGCATGTTACTAGTGGTGTAATCCCAAGGAACGTTCTTAGTCCTCTGCTCTTCTTGATGTACATGAATAACAAGACACGCTACCGAACACGGGACATCCTATCTTTACCAAAAATACTGAAGTGCTGCATACTTTTAATACATGGTTTAAAAACCAGTTGGGAAGGATACACAGAGACATACTGGCTCTTGAAGCACGGTGTGACAACTGGGAAATATTCGCTGCTGATAAATGCAAAGTATTAGCCTAACAAAACAAAACTGCTATTTACACCTTATACCTCTGCGGAAAGCCAATTCCATTCCGCAGGTTTGATATTTATTATTAATAAAACACCCTCAGGTTTGTGGAGCAGATCGAATTCACAGCAACCAAAGCCCACCAAACAGCGAGGCTAACCTTCAGATCGCTCGTACTGCTTGACTCCAGTGCTCATATCTTCAAAATCTATGCTCGCACTCTGCTTGGATTCTTGTCTATGATATTTACAGCTGTAGGAAATGTGATCGTGTAGATCTGGCGTCTCTGACGCCAAACTGTTCAGAGCGCTGTATATTGCTTAAATTACAGGTTTGTGGCCATGGAGTGTAAGTGCGCCTGAAGTTGCTGCTTGACCTATTGCACAAACGAGTATTTGTTCCGCACTGTAGTGTATATTTCGTTCAGTATGGAAATTGCCATCACAAATAAGGGGAATTCGATAATTGCAAATAGAACTAAAGCATATGCAGGAAATTTTACCTGAAAAGGTACTGGGATATCTGAAACAGGCTACTTATTAAATTGAGACCCTGCGATTTCAAGCAATAGTTTAGAAAAATGCTGGCTACATACCTTACTGTTGTATGTCAAAACTGGTGAAACTAGATTGTAGAATGGAAAAATGTAGGCAGGGATTGAAGTATAAGTGCACATTGCCAACATCGTGTGTACAAACATTCCGAATAGTATTCTTTCGTTCCGTTAAACTTTTCAGCTTTTGTCCATCCCAATTTCACTTTCTCTGATGCCGCCATCGAAGCTAACAGTTCTTTTCGCTGTCTACAATTGTTCCGCGCTGCTATTATCTCTTCATCTCTATCATCTGTGGTAATTGTTGGTACCCTACGAAGTCAGTTTGGGAAATCAAAAGCACCACAAATCGTTTGTCTATAGTCGTTGCATCTATCTCAAACACCTTCAGAAAGCTTGTTTATTCTTCTCTGTAACTCCTGTGTACAAAGTGAAGAAGGATGCGCCGAACATATGTCAATCATTTATCGATATCTTTATTGCACTCTCGTTCTCTTTTCCATTGCTGGTTACCTTTGGGCCGATCTACTGAGATGAAGGAGCAAAGTTTCCGAAGTATTCAATGCTCCTATGCGAAGTGAATTGTCACAAATCTACTAGCGAGTATTAAAATTACCAGACTCGAGTCAGAAGTTCAAAGGGGCCGAATGGCTTAAAGGAGTGCAAAAATTATAAACAGACAGCTTATTTCTCTCTGAGAGCCTATTACTCACTATATATAACAACGGTTCTTAAGAAGCGCAAACAAAATGATGGCTTGCCTGCTCCCATACCACACCGGCACAAGGTCATATGGCGCGTAGAAGTGTGGTTGAAACCTAAAGAAGGACCACCCCGCGAGGAAAAATTGTCTCCAGAAGACGATTCCACGGATAGCCAGATTAGTAATTAGTAACCATTTTCGCTGTGCTGTCAACATTTTGCTAGGATTTTTAACTGATCAAACAGCCCGAAAGCTTATCTGGGAATTACTTTGAATAATCTGAACCAACATATGTTCTTTGCGATCCTGCCGTACCAAATGATCATACCACCAAATTGGACTATTTCACGCACAGTATGGAAATATACAACTTAAGAAAGCTTCGCAACCTGGCTGATAACCCGTGGGCGATTAGCATCGGCTAGTAATACGAAGTGTTGGTGGCAATCAATCCCGATTATGGTGGTTCGGAAGGTGGTACCGAGAAACAAAACTTAGTTGGTTAACTAAACTTAGGGACGACAATGCTGTAGCGCTGGTCGCATGCGGAAAAGTTCTATCAATTGGTAGCATGAATGGCTGCGATTGTTTTGCATATGCGATCGGCCTAGACGGGATAGAGAGCATTCTGTCCTGCACCGATATAAACCAGTATGCGTTCCAGTATCACCGCGAGTGATGAAAACTTCAGCAGAATTCGCTAGCTATGGGTTATAGACAGCTTAGGAGCAAAGTTTTGGTGGTCCAAGTATCGTCCCTCCTATATGTGTGTGGTAAACTGATCTGAGTATGGTACCTTCACTACTAGACTATAATAGGATGTCAACAAATGGCAGTGTGTCGTGCTTCTTGTATACCGTTCTCACTCTGTTATCGGCTTGGTCAGCTGATCCTCATTGTTACAAATTATTAATAAGTTTTGCATAAGAAATTACTTTTGTTGCTGCATAGTAGCTGGTAGATAGCTTGCCGAAACCATGCTCATCCGTTACCCGTAGCTCAGCTGACTTGCACCTGTAACATTTTATTCCCTTCTTTTCTTTTAGGTAGTGCGGCACAGTAGCTGAAGTTTTTTCCCACCTCTATCTAACGTGTATAGTGTGTGTGTGTGTGTGTGGTGTACGAAATTACGGAACAGCACTGACTGATCCGTCTATTACTTGACTTGGTTTGTGATGTACAGCACATGGCTGCCTCCGCCACCCGAATGCGCAGCTGATGAAGCGAAGTGATGTTGCTCTTAGCTCCCCAACATTTTGTTACCTAAGCTCCTCTATTGTGGACTACGCCAAGCATGTTTTTAACAGGACTAATGTATCAAATGGACCTAAGTGAGCGACCATATTTTATTTTCTCACTCCTTACCTCAACTATCACTGCGCCCCAGTGTCTTTCTGAACGTTTACGCGCAATATTTCTTTTTCAAGTTACACTGATGTTAATTATCAAAGTATCCATCTTGGCAGACGTTCGGTAGATGACCCAAATATATTTTCAGTTCATCATATTCACCTCAACCATCCTACGGGACGTGTCAAGCCCTTGCTTTTATCCCGTGATAAATCATTGTTCATTCAAAACGCCCATCACCGTCAATCGCCCGCCGTTTGTTACCTGACATCCATGAGCGTGTGTACTGCGTGTTATTTGCACCTCCATTAACCCACAGACTCTACGGTAGGCTGATGATATGACCAACAAATAACTTGGCCCAGATTTGTGTGTGTGTGTGAAGAAACAAGCATTTGTGACCCAGGCTGTGCCATAGTGTAGAGGGCCGGGTACAGATGACCAAGTAATATGTGAGTATGTGTGAACAGTTTGGTCTTTTTTCTATTGTATCGGCACTAAGCACAAGACACCATTTCAATTCCATGTAGTGACACTTACTTGACATTGCATGGGCGTGGGCTGGTTAGTTGCCGGTTAGCATTATTTGCTTGAATCGAACCAAACCCAACAATTTTCATGGTCATTATAGCTTCATACCATTCAGTGTTGCGTCTCTGATTCCCGGTCGCGGTTTTGGATTGTCACATATAATATCGATCTGGACGTCGGGTCACTGGGATTGTGTCCAAGATGGAGAGTACACGACATTGCTGGCTCCCGATATTGTACTGTTCTAGCAGCCTCACCGTTGTTTGGACTCCTCAGGTAGTGACAGCCTGAACTGGCCCCTGAGTCAACGGCCGACGCAGTGAATAATAAGCTACTGATACCCGTGAGCAATTGGTCGCACTGCGGCTAGGGTTTCCACCTTCGATTGCGGAGTGCAAATCTGGTGTTTGGACAGCGACAAGCATCATCCGTCGTTCGTGGATTTCAAAAGCTAACTGACCAAAGCATTAGCCGTCTACCACTACGTCCCGAGAGCCACTCCAAGTAACATGTCAAGTTCGGAGCAAAATCGAAAACATTGTCCGATCTTTATTATAATAATCTGTAGCTAATCTCTGGTTAATTAATATGCATGTGTATTCCTAAGTTACACCATGAGTCCACTACCTTAAAACCTTGACAATAGTACTTTTAGTGAAGAACTGCTTACGAACTGACCCGACATGCGGTACTTGTGCGATTTCTAGAACAGAATAATTTTACGGATTTCACCAAACAGTAAATGGTGTAGCTGATAAACATTATGCGTGCAACGCAGGCATCTCATGTCCTCACTTGTTAGCGGTTAGAAAGTACAATATATCTGAGTTTTTCGAAATCGTATGATACACGCTCATCCATGATTTAACATTCCAGTCCTGACAATAACCTCAGGCAATATTTGGCAACTGTGACGATAGCGCAGTAAGGCGATCAAGGAAAAGATGGCCTTTAATGCAGCACTTCATCGTGGTTTCATCTGCTACCTGTTGGAGGGCACCAATGCCGAGTGGCTAACTATTGAAATTCATCAACTTGCATCAGTGATGCACTAGTGGACGTTTGTTAATAATCTAATTAATAGTGCTTGACGAATTCGTTCGGCTGACCGGCTTGTCGATGTGCTCACGTTAGTGACAGTAAAACTCATGGTTAACAGCCAAGCCCAAAGTACATGGAGAAGCGCAGGCAACTATAATGGATTGTTGAAGAATTCAGCGAACACAACAGCAAAAATGCTATATCGAGTCACAACGTACGAGGACATTTACTACGATGAAGGTATCTCAGCAGTTAACCACTGTGCTACCAAATACATTACTGTCAACAGATCCCAAAGATTATCGGTACTTCCAAGAAAGAGAGAACTCGGAAAAGAACTCGGCTCAGTGGTCAAAACTGTGTTGTGTCATGCTAAAGGTCGTTTCGTCGTTTCGCAAAGACTTTCGCAATAATCTTGATGAGTATTCAAAACCAGACTGTCATGAACGTATGGCTAAACTGCCTTAATTATTTTGCACCTCAAACCTGTTCAACTATATCCAATGTCATGTACATATACATGTGTATATCGCTCATCATTAATGCAATTGAGGGAATCACAGCAAAGTCCACACCTTTTTATGTATTTCCCAAAATTATGGTGTTAATATTATACGCCTACACCAATGAAATTCTGCGTAAATGCAAGTGGCCTTGCAGTATGACCTCTTGCCTGCGAAGAGATGTTGGCAGTCTTGTGGCAACGCAGTGTAGGTAAAAACATACCTGTGCACTGCTGACACATGTTTTTAAGAAGTTTAACTAATCAGTGACAAGGATTGGCTACAAATTGCGCAAGCTTACGTTCGGTTAAGTAGCGACTCACGTCTGACAACTCATGGGCCCTCAAGCTGATGATAACTGAGATTTCATTCTCGCAGAGCTATGATTATAGGATAACGGTTTACAGGACCCTGCTAATTTCAGAGAATTAGCCAGGTACCGTTAATGGAAAAGCCCCGATAGCAGTGATTAGGTAACTCGCATGCATACTTTATGTAAGTTAAGCTTGAAATTTCAACCTTAAAATCGCTATTTATCGCACACATGTATTTTCATGGGTTTTATCTGTATGGTTGTTGCCTGAATTTCGTTCCAACCGGAATGGAGCAATCGCTTGAACAATTCAGCGGGACAGATATTTCTCCTTAGCAGAAATTAATTCAACTCTAACCGGCATTTAAGTTCGTGAATAACATAGGGGTGATGAGGTTGCTGTTTGTTTACAGATGACTTAAGGTCCATCAGAAGTAACAGCTGTGCTGTTCTGAGTACAGACATGCGCAGTGATGCAAAGCAATTTGCACCATGCAACTTGTTCTTAGAAGACATGTCAGCCATTGGATTTAAGTGATGTTAAGATTATGCCATAAACCTCTTCTTACTTCCTGACGTCGCTGAGTTTTGATGTAACACAGGAGTTCAGTACCTCCGCCGTGTAGTTTGCCAGAAAACACATCCTTTCAGTATTTTTGAATATTGGATTTTACCATTATTTTAACTTTCAAAACGTCCACTTGTTTTACTGACTGTACATCCGTTGTCACAAATTGTTTTGTCGAGTATTTTGCTGCACCGTTTCTCGCTCTGGTTGATTCGCTTCTTATTTTTGTAGCCTGCACAATACACGTTGGGTTCAGTCACCTCCAACTCCTATACTGTCCCGGATTTGACACGGCTCTTACGTGTCATTGATTACCGACTAGTATCCCAGGCGCCACCCACCAATTGGTGACCCAGGTCCAGAACACGCCGTCCGCCATTTGGAATTTACATTCTGGTGAGCTTGTTTCAGTGATTTTGTGATTCATTACTTATGATCATCTTGTTTTCGTACCTACCACATTTTTTTCTTTCTTTTGCAATGGGTGATATAGAGGACAATCCATCTCCATACGCGGTTAGCGCCGTAGGGCCTGTCCTGTCCAATAAAGTTGCGTTAGCCTCCCACCCTTTTGGGTGAATGATACTTCATTATGGTTTTTACACCTAAAATCCGTTGTTTACATTCGTAAGATTTCTTCTGATTCCGCCATGTATAATCAGCTAATATCTCTCCTTCCTCAGAGTATATCCTCGCAAGTGAGTGGCATCATATGGTGTTCCTCACTTGTAATGAAATACGACACTCTTAAACAGGCTATTATTCAGCGAATCACGCCTTCTGATAAGGTCCGTCAGTAGCAGTTATTATGATCTTCAACTGAGAGATAGGACGCCCTCAGTATTGTTGCGCGAAATACAATAGGTCATCGGCACGTCCAACATGCACGTAGGGATTCGCCGCGGTGGTTGCAATGCCTTCCTGAAAGTACTCAGGCCCTCCTTAGAGCAGCAAGTGACTTTCCAATCACAGCAATTGCTGATCTAGCAGACCGCGTCATCGTACGGCACCAGTCAGAGACTAAAACCAAAGCACTTAAGCAGCTTCGTGTTGGCGCAACCACACCGACTAGTGAGCCGTCAGCAAGCGACGCTTTATCATCGCAAATAGCGTCACTACAACGCCAATTCGAGGAACTCCCTAGACCGTAAGCAGCGCAGCCACTCTAGCTCAACAGCCCGTAGCACGAAGCGTAACAACTCAGGCTTTTGCTTTTACTACTCGCATTTCGGTAACAAAGCCCGTAAGTGCGGGCAACCATGCAATTTCTCGCCGCGAAGCATGGAAACTTGGCCCGTAATGGCGACTAACGGTGTCGGTAAAGCCGAAAGTCGTCTCATCTACATTAGGGATTATGATGCCGAGACCAAGTTCTTAGTTGATACCGGGGCGGAAGTCAGCGTCATTCCTCCTATGCCAGGTGAGCTTCTTTGACGACAAGCCTAAATGTCGCCAATGGCACGCCAATAGCCACCTACGGTCATCGGTCGCTTACCTTAAACATAAGTCTTCGGCGCACGTTCCACCGGGTATTCACCGTCGCTGCAGTCCACTTTGCCATCATCGGTATTGACGTTCTCAGGCATTTAGACCTCTTTGTCGATGCGGAACGCCAGATCATAGTCGACACTACAACGAAGCTCAGTGTACATGGCATCACCGCCGATATCGCATCTAACACCGGTCTACGCATTAGCCCAGACCTTGCCAGACTACACAAACCTTTTTCTTCAGTATTCTGAGCTCGTTCGGTCAACGAAAGCAGCTTTGCCTGTGGCATCGCAAGTTATGCACCACATATGGATGAATGGTCCACCCGTCTCATGCCGTCCACGCCGACTATCGCTCGAGAAACTATAGGTAGAGCGGAGTTTGAGCACATGCTCGAAATTGGAATGATCCGCCCCTCGGACAGCTCTTGGTCCTTTCTCCTGCAGATGGTCCCCAAGAAATCATCTGACTGGCACCCTTGTGGTGATTATTGCGTATTCAATCGGCTAAACGTCCCAGATAGGTATCCAATCCCACATATTCAGGACCTTACCTAATGCCTTACAGGTAAGATGATCTTCAACAAAAGCGATCTGGTTCGCGCCTATCACCAGATACCTGTAGAAGGAAATGACATTCCTAAAACAGCCGTTATCACTCCTTTCGGTTTGTTTCAAATTTTAAGAGTGCAATTTGGAATGTGCAACGCTCCGTTCATGATGTCACTTGTGGCCTGGACTTCGCTTATTCCTACGTCGGTGGTATTTTAGTAGCCAGTTCATCGAAACAAGAGCACATAGAGCTAGACTGAACACGCTGTCACAGTCAACCCGACTAAGCGCGAACTCGGCACATCAACGGTAAATTCCTAGGTCACCTCGTTTCATCGTCTGGTATCGAAGTTCTTCCTCATAAGATCCAGGCAATCAAGGACTTCCCAGCTCCGACATCTTTCAAGCCCCTCCGTCGAGGTAGTGGTTTGATTAATTACTGTCGACACTTCATTCCGCGCTGCGCTCACATCATGCAGCCTCTGACTGACCTACTCAGAGATAAGAAACGAAATTTCGCTTTCCCTGACACAGCACAGACATCCTTCTCCGAGCTCAAGGATGCCATCTCCAACATAGCCCTCCTCGCTCATTCCGAATCGACTGCACTCCTTTCGATTGCGACCGATGCATCAGAGGTCGCGGTAGGAGCCGTCCTCCAACAACACATTGGAGGGCAATGGCAACCCATTGGGTTCTTATCCAAGCGCCTGCAGCCAGCGGAATCCCGCTACAGCGCACTTGGCAGAGAACTACTCGTCATTTACCTAGCCATTTGTCACATCCGGTACACACTCGAAGGCCGCGCTTTCACGGTCTACACTGACCCCAAAACCCCCGATTCTGCTTGCAACAAATATTCGCAATGGGAAACAAGAAGTTTAGACTTCGTCAAGCAGTTCACCGCTGACATACGTCGTACCAGGTGTCGAAAATCCCGCCACCGACGTTCTCTCACGCGTCAACCTCACCGTCCAGTCTTTGCCTACCGTCCACCTTGCCGCAATGGTATCGGCTCAGGCTCAAAATGAAGACATACAACACACTCTGCAGTCAACTTCGTCGCATGTGCAAAATTTTCCTCTCCAAACCACGGAAGGAACCATTTTCTGTAACACTTGCACAGGTTGTCCTAGACCCCTTGTGCCGGTCTCTTTCAGACGCACAGTACTTGACGCACTGCACTCACTATCACATCCCGGTATCCGTGCATCTTTGAAATTGGTCACCGAACGTTTCGTTTGGCCACGCGTAAACAAAGATGTTGGTACCTGGGCTCGCGTCTGCTTTCAATGTCAGCGCTCCAAAATATATCGTCACACCCACAGTCCTCTTGGTTCATTTCCCGTTCCGGACTCCCGGTTCTCGAATGTATAGTTAGCTGTGGTTGGTCCCTTGCCTCCTTCACGCGGATTCGTATACATTCATACATGTGTCGACCGCTTCATCATATTGTCAGAAGCCGTTCTCGTAAATGACTGCACAGCTAAGACCTTTATTTGGGCCTTCTTAGACCGGAGGGCTTGCATTACGGATGTCCATCCACCATTACAACTGACTGAGGGACTCAATTCGAAGCTTCACAATTCAGTACGTTCTGCAACTTTTTAGCCTGTCGACGCAATCGTATCGAAGTGTATCGCCCAGCAGCCAACGGTTTAGTTGAACGCTTCCATAGTCAGATTATAATTTCGTTCTGTGCCTCCTCAGACCCTTGCTGGAGCGAAAACGTTTCGCTCGTACTCTTAAGCATTTGCAGCAGCATCAAAGCTGACTTGCAATGAGCACCAGCAAAGCTGGTTTACGGCACAACGCTAAAGTTGCCAGGAAAATTCGTTTCACCTCTCGCATCGTCGGGTATGCCTCCGCCTAATTTTGCGTCCTCCCTAGCCCAATGCATGCGTTCCTTACGCGCAACCCAGCCTAGTGAGCAGGGATATGCAAATGCACAGCGCGCTCTCAAGCTGCACTCACGTCTTCCTCCGCACCAACAGAGCGCGGCGTCCTCTCCAGCCTTCCTACACTGGACCTTTCAGATTCCTACAACGAACTGCGAAACATTTCACTTAAGGCCAGACTGGTCACAGAAAAACGGTGTCCATCGCAAGTCTCAAAGTGGCTTTCTTGGACGAAGCAACTGCAACCCATCCTGATGAGATTACATAAGCCCCCGCACCTGCGGTGACTTCCAGAGCAGAGTATATCGCAAATCCCTCCCTTCCCCTGGACCCTCAACTAACCCCGCTTCAACCCCAGGCAACCGACCGACGCGGTAAACAGTTCAAAGGTCCGGTCCGTTTTTCAGATTTTCAAAACGCTCGCCATTTCCATTAATACGCCTTTTTCCTCTTTAGTGGTAATCACGCGTCCAGTTCACAAACGTTTTGCAAAATCAAAAAACCCAAAACATTTGGAAAGCTTAAAAAGTGTATTTGTTTTTATCACGCCGGCCACGTTCCCTCTCCGGAGTCAAGCCACTTACCCCAAACGTTGCCCACCCCTCTCAGTTCACCTACCAAAAACACAACCGCCGGAACTGCCAAGGCAGCCCGCAAGTCACTCGCCAACCGGTTCAACGCAACCCCCGAGTGACTCGACAGCCGACCCAACGCCCCTTCCTGACCCAAAGAACACTCAGTCGACCGTAGGTAGCCAAGAACGGGTTGGTCCCCAAACACCTGGCTAGGGGTTGCCGACGAGGACGTCGCATCTCTTTGTGGGACGAGGACCATGGACTGGAGTGAGGTGGGGTAGCGAAACCCAAGTGCACCGTCGGGTCTGCAGTGGACGGAATGTCCTGCCGTCTTTTTTCCGGACTAGCCAGCCTTTTCGCAGTCCGACCAGCCCGCCTCGACGGCCCACCGATGATGCATTCTGCTCCAGAAGACCATCATAAATAAATAATAACAAAAGCCTGAACCCAACGAACTCTGCTACACACCCCATCTTAGAAGCCCTTGTTCAAGTCCATGCAACTATTCGCATCCATCCACACCTCCCGTTCTCCCACACTAACAGCTCCATCGAAGGCTTCCATCCTTCAGCCTTCTAGGGGGAGGCCCTAGTCGTGTGCCAGAAAACATGTCCTTTCAGTATTTTTGAATATTAGATTTTACCATTGTTTTAACCTTCAGAACGTCCCCTTGTTTTACTGGCGGTAGTTCCGTTGACACAAATCGTTTCGGTGAGTGTTTTGCTGCAACGTATCTCGCTCTGGTTGATTCGCTTCCTACTTTTGTAGACTGCACGATACACGTTAGGTTCAGTCGCCTCCAACTCCTATACTGTCCCGGATTTGACACGGCACTTACGTGTCATTGATTACGGACTAGTATCCCCGGCGCCACCATACAGTCGTAAAAAGCCCCAAACCTGCAGCACAATGCCAACATGTCACTTACAGGGAGTATAAGCACCGATTGTAACTTACGAGACTGTAACGCAATGTGTTTGGAATCAAGCGTCGTGTCTCCGAAGGGATAATTTTTTGCATACATAAAGTACAAGTAATACGCTTACTGAAATCTTTCAACTATCCATTGAACCATCCAGAAAACCGTGGTAAAGAGTGCACTTAATAATAACCCGTTGGTTATAACTTATAAACTGCTTTCATAAAATGTTTAAACAGGAGTCAATGATATAAATCTCTATGCTTTACTTGAACGTAGTCAAGTACAGGGCTAACGTAAATGTGGCAGATATGCTGATCGAGTTTACATCTGAAACAACCATGCGATTATGGACATTTCAACATATTGCCAAGGTTAGGAGGTTAATAATTTTGGCAAATTCGGGAAACTGACAGACTTTGGCATTGCTTATGACTTTCCATACTTGTAGAGTCAAGAACGACTGATTGAAATCCTGTATTATCGGACCGTGAACGACACACGTCCTAGCACTCGACGCCCAGCTACATCTCCCCAAGCCAGCTCTTCTCTGCTGCCCAATTTTTAGCCTTAGCCAGTTCTTCTCCCATTCAATAAATCATTTCCCTAGCTTAATTTGGGTGTTCTACCCATTTCCTTCGGCTGGCCGTCTAGTCTCGCACCAGATATATGGCGCACGATCGACGCGCTATAATTAGTAACCCCGCAAAGAAGGCTTGATGAGTTTGTTGCTAATATCTATTCAGATCCGGTAACATATTCCGTCTGCCATTCTAAATTTTCTCATTTTTTGGCTTCAAGTGTACTAACACCATATTTTTCATGGTGAAGGTCATTCAGCCAGATTCTGACGACCAGGTTGGTAGTTTTAGTCTCCCTATACCGCCATTCCGAGAGACTAATCCTAAGTCCTGGTTTACTCAGCCGGAATCTATTTTTTCAGTGCGTGGCATTAGGTTGATAGTGAGAAATTTCACTGCGTTGTTGCAGCGCCTCCTCCGCAAGTCGTCAATGATCTCGACGACATTTTAGAGCTTCCTGAATAGCTGAAGACTTACGAAGAGCTTAAGGCCGTCGTCTTAAAGCAATTCGGCATAACAAACCATGCCCACATTACGCAGCTCCTTAACGAAACCGAACTAGGTGATCGAAAAGCTTCTCAGCTCCTACAGAAGTTGCAAACTCTATCTAAGCCTCTTTCTGTTGGCGACTCTTTTCTTAAAGACATGTGGCTTCCTCGCCTGCCACGTGACATACGTAACCCCCTGCATGTAAATGATGCGTCTCCTTTTCAGCCCACCGATATTGCCGACCGTATTTGGGAATCCAACGCCCAAATTGCTCAGGTTTATTCAACTTCCAGTAAGGAGGTAGCACAACTAAGAGCGCAAGTAGCAGCACTTATCAATCGACTAGAGAACCTAACACCGTCCGGATTCAACCGCCTAAATCGTTTCAATAGTCGCACTCGTTCCAGATCACATTCGAAATCTGCGCCTAGGCCACTCCATTTCTGGTATCACGACCAACTGGGTCGCTAGACCAGATCTTGTAGTCCACCCTGTTCCTTCAAGCGCCAGACACAGGGAAACGGGCCGGCCAGCACGTACGGGCGACGGACGTTGCTGGCTACCACAGTCACCTTTGCTTCGTCACTGCTCAAGAAACGGGAGTTCGCCACTTAGTGGACACTGGCGTCAAAGTTAGCGTTCTTCCACGCGATAAAAGAGGTCCGAATGAGAAGGCGATTAGTTCACTGCGCGCAACCAACGGAACTACCGAGCTCGTGTACGGTCAACTTTCGCGTAGGCTTAATATAAGCCTACGACGTTCTGTTAAATGGATCTTCCTCGTTGCAAATGTCCAGACGCCAATTCTTGGTCTTGACTTTCTGCAGCACTTCGACTTGTTAGTTGACGCGAAGCAACGTTGTCTGATCGATCGGAAAACAAACCTGGCAGTTATAGATACTTTGACCGAGATTGAGTCAATCAGTCCTGTATAAGCCAACTATTCGAACGCACCTATCGGTCAGATGCTTTTGAGCAAATTCCCGCAAGTCTTCGCGCAACAGCACCGTTACCCTCCGCCACGGATGCTACAAAGCATCACATCATTACCAAAGGTCCGTCTGTATTCGCTAAAGTCAGGCGAAAGACCTCCGACAAGTTGAAGATCGCCCGTTCAGAATTCGAACATATGCTTGAGCTAGGCATTGTTCGCCCATTCAAAAGCCCGTGGACGTTGCCGCCCTACATAGTGCCCAAAGAGTCAGGAGAGTGGCGTCCATGTGGTGATTACTGCGCGCTCAATATCGCAACTGTTTCCCACAGGTATCCTATTCCTCACATCCAGGACATCACGACTAGCCTGCGCGGCACATGTGTGTTCTCGAATATCGATCTGGTTCGCGCTTACCACCAGATCCCAGTCACTGAGGAAGATATACAGAAAACCGCAGTTATCACACCATTTGGGTTCTTCGAGGTTTTACGCATACACTTTGGTTTTCGTAACGCAGCCCAGGTCTTTCAGCGATTCATAGATTCAGTCACTAGAGGTCTCGATTACGTTTATCCCTACATCGACGATATCCTAGTGGCAAGCGCTTCTGAAAAGCAACACGCAGAAGCTCAGAAGATTCTTTTCGATAGACTAGAGGCTAATAGCACCACTGTCGACGCCGAAAAATGCGTAGTTCAGCAGCCTTCCGTCGAATTTCTTGTCCGCTATTTTGATCAATATGGCATACGGCCTCTAGACAATAGAGTCCGCGCCATTAGAGACATTCCGGTCCAGACTACGTTAACCCCTATTCGCCAGTTTAACGACATGTTCAACTAGTATCGACGTTTTCTTCTACATTGTGCCAAGTTGCTAAGTCCACTAACCGACCTACTTCGTGGACGCAAAAACGGTCAGGGGGGAAGGACTGCTGCCACTGAAGCAAGCCCATCAAAGAGGCCCTAGCCAAAGCCGTTATGCATCACCAATTCGATCCGAATGCTCCACACAGCGTTGCTATTGAAGCATCGGACACCACCATTGGCGCCGTCCAACAGCAACTTACCGATGGATACTGAAAACCACTTGCTTTCTAATTTAGACGCCTACAACATGCCGAAGTACAGCACGTTCAGTCGCGAAGTACTGGCCGTTTACCCCATCGTTCGACATTTCCGGCACATTCTTGAAGGTAATCCTTTCATTATCTTCACCGATCACAAACAACTTATCTACGCATTCCGAAATCAATCAGCTCGACACTCACGACGTGCGATCCGTTAGCTGGCTTTCATTGTCAAATTCTCCACTGATATCTAACACATTTCGGGTCAACAAAACGTCGTCGCCGATGTCTTTCAAGAGTAGCTTCGGTCGGCCTTGCCAAGCGGACAATCGTTCTGTCTGCCATGGCCACCGCACGATCAAACGACCAGAGATTTTTGGAACTTCATGATTCTTCTTTGAAGTTATCCCCACACTCTCTGCAGTCATCTGATGGCACAATTTTATGCGACATATCTACCGGACGATGACCCGTCGTTCCAGAAACTTTTCGCCGTATCGTTTTCGATACCCTCCACAATATCGCCCACCCAGGCATTAAAGTTACTGCTAAGGTCGTCTCCGAGAGATACGTTTGACCGGGGATAAAACGCGATCTTACGCGCTAGGCAGGCAACTGTCTTACGTGTCGGCAAGCCAAGATCCAGCGGCACGTGACCGCTCCTCTTAGTCGCTTTTTGCCAGTTTCAGCTCGATTTGTTCATGCCCATCTCGACATAGTGGGACCTTTGGCCGCGTCCAAAGGAATGGTCTACATTTGGACTACGAGCAATTGATGCACCTGTTGGCCTGAAGCCGTTCCCATCCCTGACGTAGTTGCGGAAACCGTAAGTAACACTTTCCTCGAGCGCTAAGGCGCTTCACATGGCTGTCCAGCCACAATGACGACTGACCGCGGCCCGCAATTTGAAGCTCCGACTTTTAACGAGCTTCTTAAAGTCACTGGATGCCAACGCATTCGCACGATTGACTTTCACCCACAGGCAAACGGTATGGTGAATCGTTCCCAGCGACAGCTGAAAGTCTCACTTAACTTCGCCAATGCGCTGAGTTAGATTGTGCCGCCTATGATCCTCATTGGCATCCGATCAGCCCTAAAGGCTGAGCTACGTACATCTAGCGCCAAGTTAGTATATGGACAACCATTACGTTTAGCTGGCGATTTCTTCTCTAATAGTTCCAGAATTCCGCGTTATGACACGAGTTATGCTCGTCAGCTACCCACGAGCATGCATCACTACAAGCCTCCCGATGTTAGAGAACAACGATGCAAGCCTTTTGTTCCACAAGACCTACAGCATTGTCTGCTCGTTTTTCTCCGCGTCGATGACCTCCGCAGACTACTGGAACGACCTTACGAAAGTCCTTTGAAGGTTTACAGCTAAGGACCGCGCCTTTATCTTCGAGCGTTACGGGAAGCGAGAAGCTGTTACGATTGACCGTCCCAAGATTGTCCACGTGGTAGCTGAGCTCGATGAAGACCTTTGCCAGTCTTCTGACGAATCAACCCAACTTATGTTGAAGGACTCACCACTTTCCAACACCCCTGACCCCAAGCAGCACTCTCCATTCAAATCTCCCACTTCAGCTCCGCCGCTGTCCGGTGAACGAAGCGGTACATCTACGGCAATTCCTCCAACTGCGATCCGATAGAAGGCCTAGGACGTCGTCCTTTTAACCGCACTGGTCGACTAGGTCGGTAGGCGAGTTCATTGGCCAGGGCCATTAAGCGATTAATTTGTTTTCCATATTTCTTTTCCATTTTGATCGATCCCGTTGAAAACCGACGAAAACGGCAAAAGCTTTTGAAAACGGCAAAAAAGTCGACAAAGGTTGTTGAAAATCCTAAAAGCGCAAGAAGTTTTTAAAACATAAAAAGGAAGAAAATGTTTTAAAACGCATAAATAATTTCGTTTTGTCTGGCGCCTACCTCATCCGGTAAGTGTCATTGTTGATTTTTCCCTCGTCACCACTGTCACTGCCTTCGCTTCCTTTCCATGTACGAACCGGGCAGGATGAATCGGAAATGAGCATTTGACACTCACGAACTTTCCCTCCATTTTGAGTTTTTGCCACTGTTAGGGAGGACACGGGGGAGGGCCGCTAGAGTCCGATCGCTTGATTCTCCCCTAGCATCTGCATCAGGTTTCACTATCTGACCTCGTAGAAGGCGGGTCCGCGACGGACAGTCCTCACGTAGATGGAAGAATCACCCACAATTTCCCTCCAGGGAGGGAGCTGTGTAATGACCTTGAGATTCCCCCGCATGTGTGTAAATTACTCTAAAATATTCGACAATTATAGTTTTCCTAAGTAGCAAGAAATTAAGCGCTGTGCCTGTCGGAACATTGTTCCCATGTGTTTAAAACACAAACACGATATCCGTCTTTGAAGCGCGCGACTCGGACCGTGAGCGACACACGTCCTCGCACTCGACGTTCAGCCACATTTTCCATAGCTAGCTCTTCACTGCTGCCCTATTTTTAGCATTAGCAATAAAGCTTTCTCTAGGTTACTCTTGTTTGTTCTATCCATTTCCTTTGGCTGGCCGTCTAATGTCGTACGGGACATATAGCGCACGATCGACGCGCTATAGGACAACCTACGGTGCGCTGACTCCGTAGCTCCTTTCACCCCTCTGACCCTCAATAACTCCTCTCCGCCAACGTTTACCCGACTCTGGTATTGGTTGTACCCATATTTCTTCTCCCACAGCTAGGGGTGGGAGGCACATTGATCCACGATCATAGTACTTCTTTCGTTTTAGCATTCTCTTCCGTAGTCGTTTGTGCACCCAAGCGTCCGGTGCTACCTCGGGCTGTAGTAGCATTGTAACGGTCAGTAGCTGCGTTCTTGTTCTGCGACTGAATAGTCGCTGTATCGGACTTACTCCGATCTCGGTAGTCAGCGTATTTCTCCGCTCCAACAGCATTATACAGGGATCATCGTGGGTCTCCTTTGCTTTGGTAACACTTTCTTCGCCACCTTCACTGCTGACTCAGCCTTCCCAATTGGTTAGCTGTGGTACGGCCTGCTGAGTCAACGCCGAAAATCCCACTTCTTGCTAAAAGCGCAGAATTCTGCACTGCAGAATAGCTTCCAGTTGTCTGAGACCACAACCGCGGGTATTCCATGCCGAGAGAATTGACATCGTAACTGGTTCACTATGACTTGCAATCAGGCTGTCGTAAGGGCATCAATCTCGAAGTAGTTACAAAAATAGTCGATCACAATCAAGTAGCTCTTCTCGTCATGAACAAAAATGTTCAGTGCGGCCATTTGCTAGGGCCTGTACGGAGCGTCACAAAGCATCATCGTCTGTGGGGTGACTCCTAGTCCGTAATCAATGACACGTAAGAGCCGTGTCAAATCCGGAATAGTATAGAAGTTGGAGGCGACCGAAGCCAACGTATATTGTGCAGGCTACAAAATTAGGAAGCGAAACAACCAGAGCGAGAAACGGTGCAGCACGGTACTCACCGAAATGATTTGTGTTAACGGAAGTGTCGTCAGTAAAACAAGTGGACGTTCTGAAGGTTAAAACAACGATAAAATCCAATATTCAAAAATACTGAAAGGACGTGTTTTCCTATACACTACACCATTTCCCGGACAAGTTGTCCTCTTGGGCAACAGAAATAATCTGAGGGGCATTCAACATGAGTACACACAAGTAATTTGCTCCGTGCGTAGGAGATGAAGCGTTCCACCTGCATCCCTATGACTGAGATCCAATTGGCTGAAGACGACGGGCTATACAAGCACACTTACACACCTGCACAAGTGACTGGCGTACGCACGGAACAAATTAATTGAGTAGACTCATGTTGAATGCCCCCTCAGATTATTTCTGATGCCCAAGAGGACAACTTGGCAGGGAAATGGTATGGTAGGGCATCCCCTAAAAGGCTGAAGGATGGAAGCCTTCGATGGAGCTGTTAGCGGGGGAGAACGGGAGGTGAGGATGGGTGCGAATAGTTGCATGGGTTTGAACAAGGGCTTTCAAGATGGGGTTTGTAGCAGAGTTCGTTGGGTCCAGACTTATGTTATTAATCATTTATGATGATGGTGTGGACCAGAGTGCATCATCGGTGTGACGTCGAGGAGGGCTGTTCGGACTGCAAAAAAACTGGCTAGTCCGGAAAAAAGGACGACAGGACATCCCGTCCACTTCAGACTCGACGGTGCACTTGGGAGGTGTCGCTCTCCCACCTCACTCCAGTCCGCGGTCCTCGCCCCACGAAGAGATCCGAATACGGGGCAGTATAGAAGTTGAAGGCGACTGAACCCAACGTATATTGTGCAGGCTACAGAAGTAGGAGCGAGAAACGGTGCAGCACGATACTCACTGAAACGATTTGTGTCAACGGAAGTGCCGTAAGTAAAACAAAGGGACATTTTGAAGGTTAAAACAACCGTAAAATCCAATGCTGCAAAATGCTGACACAGCGTGTTTGCCGGTACACTGCACGTCTCCTTCGGCTGGCGTACATCATGTGCCCTGTATGGTAAACAGTTTGATACCTAAGCACGTATTTGACCAGTCATTATTGTCCAGAACATCAACTCACGTGTTCTCGTGACGCGGGTGTTGATTTCCAAATGTGCAGAGTGTACCCATTGCAGCATTGAATGCTGCAATGCCTTCGGAACCACCATCCTGTCGCCCTTGAATATTAATCCATCTTAACTGATGAGTTCGTCGCGAAATTGAAAGAAGGAAGTTAACACTTGGGCAATTTTTCTTGTCTTCAGTCCATCGGTTTTTATCGTCTGCCTCAGTAGCCTGCACTGTTCGTCCTCCTCCGTGTACCGTTGGAGTTGTCGCAAACTTTCTTTAGTGACAGCGAGCAGCTGTGTTGCATGGATAAAATCCGGGTCTTCTTCTATTTCCGGTATGTCTGACAGATGCCTCCTTGACAACATGTCCGTAATGTGCATTTGGGATACTGGTCGGTAAACTCTACCCAAGTCACAATTCTGCAGACGAATGAGCATCCTTTGTAGGCTGTCTGGAGAGACATTGAGCGGCTTACTAGCGATGGATACAAGTGGTTTGTGGTCAGTGAAGATAGTTGTTTTGAGGCCGAACGTATAATCATTGAAGAGTTCTACGGCGTAAACCAGCGCCAGTATTTGCGTTTCAATTTGTGCGTAACGAAGCTCGGCCTCTGTGAGCTTGCGAATGCGAAAATCGACAGGCTTACCGCTTTGCATAAGCACAGCTTCAATGCCGTGTTGGCTACTGTCACTCTGAATCTCGAGTGGAAGCGATGGATCAAAGTAGAGAAGGACAGGCGCCTTTGTAATCAATTTTTTGTTCTTCTTAAAGACATTTTCTTGTTCTGAGCCCCAGTGCCAAGCTTCACCCTTATAGGTTTACTTCGAATCGGTAAAATCACATCGGCTAGTCGTGGAAGGAAACGGCTCAAATAGTTGACCATTCCGTTTAGCCTGTTAACCGTCTTTGCATCTGTGAGGGGACACATCTCATTTATGGCTCAGATTTTTCCTGGATCCGTTTTCAACTCTGTTGAAGTTAGCACGTGACCATGAAATGCTACTTCCATTTTGCGTAGCTCGACTTTGTCACGCTTTAATTTGATGTTTCTTTCACTACAGCGTTGTAGAAACTGGTGAAGGTGACGGTCCTGTTCCTCTCGAGTAGCACCAAAACTAGCACGTCATCTGCTACATAAAAGACACCGGGCAGATTGTCCAATAGTTGCAGCATCTACTTCTGAAATATCTCACTGGATACCTTCAAACCGAAGGGCAAACGAAGCCACCTTAAATGTCCAAATGACGTTCCAAATGTAGTCAAATAGCTAGACTCTTCGTCAAGTGCTACGTGTCAGAAGGCTGAAGCGAGGTCGACTTTCGTGAAGATCTTTGCTTTCAGTTTTAAAAAATCCCATGGTATGATCCGAAGTCATGGTAAGCGAACATATGTTTTCGATAAGTCATCTTCAGGCTTGTATAATTATATGCAAAATCAAAATGTAGACAGACATTATAAGTCGTTACTAGTGGAGCAAGTTAACTGGATGCTGACAGCGCTGTCTGTTAAGCCACGACAATCGACCGCGTGTGACTTCGTGGGTTAGAGGTCACCGGCCGTTTGGGCCAGGGCAGTCCTAATCCTTTAGTTAGCTTCTTCTGAACACATAGCTCCGGTTCATACAGCCTGATCGCAATTGCTTCAGCGGCTTCTAGTAAGCGCTTACGGACGCAGTTCGAGCGGTGCTTTGGGGCCTGATAGATAAGCTTGAATGAATCAGTGAACTTTGTCACGTGCCCTGTATCGGCTAGGTGCGCGGCTATTGATGAGTTCGCTGTATTTCTATTTCTATTTGTTAACTGGTAGCATGTCGTCTATTGTCAAAGCATTGAGCGGTTTAGAGTCAACACACACGTAAATCACCGTATTTCTTAGTGACGACGGCCATCTGGCTTACCCAATCTGTCGGCTCATTGACCTTAGCTAAGACGCCCAAACTGAACAAACGCTTCAGTTCTTCTAATAGTTTTGCGCGCAATGCTATGGGCACCTTTCTAGCTGGCAGTGCTACTAGCCCAGTAGATTCGTTTAACTATAAATGAGCACATCCATCGAAGTTCCCAATAACCCCGTCGAACAAGGCAGGATACATACAGGATGTATACTGCGGATAGCGATCTCCGGTCGGTTGCTTTTGGCTGTGATGACAAGATCACTTTGTGTTGGCTTTCTGCGTTCATTGGAAGTATTTCGTGGAAATTTAGATACAATTTAGTTTCTTTTCCGAGTCTGAAATTTCCGGCCAGAAATACTTGTGTTTTCATTGCCTGGTTTCGGCGAGCTTGCTTTCGCCATTTTCTCCGTCAATTGGCCGCCATCTTGTTTTCGGGTTATGCACCATGCCGAAGCAGTCACCCTGTGGTACTTGCTCCAAGCTGGTCGGATACCGTGCAAATGCCCTCACGTGTGTTTTGTGCCAAGTTCAATATCACATTTTGTATGTTAGATTATCAGTTGAGCATTTTCATCGTCTTCGCGAGATCCAACACGATTTCGTTCAAACTATATGTGAAAACTGCCGAAATAAGATACAGCCAGGAAGAGTAAAGCCAACGTGCAGGTTTCATCATTCCGTTGCGAACAGCTCCGTGTGTTTGGCCAAATAAACTAGTCCGAAGAGCCTTCGGGTTTCACCTCAGTCTTCCTCCTCTACCCATGCAAACTCACCGACAAGAAGTCCAAACATTGTGAGAAGCCCAGTTACACCTGGCATAAATTGTTTTCCTTTGTGTTCAACGGACACTGATGTCCCAGCAGGTGAAAGTCTGAGTGCTGAAAACCAGTGGAAAGAACAAAGAACGAAATTACGAAAGGATGTTGGGCGTTTAACTTCTGTAAGTCAACAGTTAGCCAAACCACGTGAAGCTGGTAGTATACTTCGCCTTGCAAGGTCAAGCTCGTCCGACCAAAGGCATTATAATCTCTTGATCTTTCACGCGCCGGAGTCAAGTGATCCATCACCCCAAGTGCACTACGATCACGATGTCGAGTTTTTACGGAGTCTATTTGACAGACTCCTCGACGCTGGCGAGGACTCGGTAAAAGTGAGACAAATTACCCGTCTTGGAATGCAAGATGATCAACAAAATCGGCCTATGGGAATCATTTTTGTGAACGAAGACAGTCCAAGACTGATCATGTCCCGCCTAAGTATGCTGAAAGGTTTGAAGATCCATGTTCGTAAAGACCTGGATCCAGTAGACGGAGCGGCTCAAGTATGCTATCATTGAGTTGAGGGGAAAACAAATCTTCGTATCGTAAATGCTTGGGGGGTTTCCAACAATCTGCGAATCAGAGTAAACAGGCTGCTCACACTTCAAGCAGTCCCGACGGCTCCTGCTGCGGTCTTTCACAAACATTTGCAGTGTTATGAATAAACGCGATGAGCTTTGTTGTTTTGTTGCGTCTGCGCGGCCAGTCCTAGTGGGACTCACAGAGAAATGGTTGCATGTAGAGTTATACACCCAAGAACTTGAACTCAACGGTTACTCGTGCTTCCGATGCGATAGAGTAAAGAATGCCCACGGTGGTGTCTTAGTTTACATCCAGTCTTCCCTGCGTGGGAGACTTTGAGCACCTACGGAAGTGACGATGGTTTGTGTGAGCTACTTTGGTGCTCCATCCGCCTCAGGCGCGGAGAACTGCTTGTGGGCGCAGTTTATCGCAGCCCCTTGAGTCGTTGTTTGGATTGGCTGCCCCATCTTCAAACCCACATGAGTCGTCCACACTTTCTACTTATGGGCGATTTTAACTATCCTCGAATACGATAGCCTGATGTACATTTGATGCCTGGACATGGTGAGGTTGAAGCAAAGTTCGTGGATCTGGTACTTGAAACTGGTGCATCGCAACACATATGCCAGCCAGCACGCATAACAACACGCCCAACCCCGTCCTGTCTCGACCTGATGTTAACGAGCTACGAACAACGGGTGCGTGACGTTAGGATTCTGGAGTCCTTGGCCACAAGTGACCATTCAGTGCTAATAGCTGACATGAAAGTATCTTTGTCGTATTCACGTCCGCTGGAACCAGCTCACAACTAATGGAAAACGGAATTCGATGGTCTAGCTTGAGCCGCGAGTCAACTGGATTGGTCTCTGTCACAAGCTACAACTGGAAGACTGTTGAATATTTATAAAAGAGAGATGGACATCATTGTGTTCCCAATTTGTGCCATTGAAATGTCGGAAGGTTGGACCGATTAAGCCTCATTGGTTTGACAAGGAGTATGGAAATCTGGCTTGGAGGCGGCGCAGACTGCGGGACAAATTCCTCCACTCTGGCTCTGCCAATGATTACGAAGGGTATAAAAGTCAGCGGAACCTCTGCGATAGTGCAAAAAGAATAAGCGTTGACATTTCGAAGTGCAGCTCGAAGTAGCCGCGAAGACCGCCCCAAAGAGTATCTTTGCATATGTGAAGCGATGCCTGAAGCCGGCAGGTGATGTGCCAGTGCTGGATGGCCCGGATGGACAGCCCCTAACATCCATCACTGAGCGTGCGTCCGCGTTGGCGGCCCACTTCGCTTTTATGTTTGCAAATGATCAGATGTCTGCTCCGAATTCGACGTGTGCCGCTGTTACCGAACTCGACAGTCTGGATTGCGGCGTTGATGAGGTATGTCAACTACTCGCCAACCTTGACGGCACCAAACCTGCCGGACCTGATTGGCTTCATCCACTGGTTCTCAAGTCACTTTCGACCATTATCTCTCCTGTCGTGACTGACCTTTTCAACAGGTCGCTATCCGAAGGTTCGTTGCCGGTTGGCTGGAAATGTTCGGTGATGAAGCCTATTCCGAAAGGCTGCGACTTTAGCAAAGTAGACAACTACAGGCCAATTTGTCTGACACCTATTTTGGCAAAGGTTGCTGAGAAAATCGTGAAGAAGGGATTGCTGCAGTTGCCACAATCAAACAAAGTCCCGACGTCCGCACAGTACGGTTTTATGCAAGGTTGTTCATGCATTACGAACCTACATGTGACAAGGCATGAGTGGCTGAAGGAAATAAGTAAGGAGAAGTCTGTCGACGTGATATTCATCGATATCAGTAAAGCGTTGGACAAGGTCAGCCAGGAGGTTCTCCTTCACAAGCTAAGGATGTGTGGTGTCGGTGACTCACTGCACCGGTGGATCCGCGACTTTCTTGTTGGACGAAAGTGGAGGGTACAGGTCGACGACCATCTGACTGGTATCCCTCTACAAGTGGCATGCCTCAAGGCACTGTGCTGGGGCCTACTCTGTTCGTGATCCATATCAACGATCTACCTCAGCTTCTGCGGTCGCCGTGTGCCGTGTTTGCGGACGACATGAAGATTTGGAGAGAAATTGACGCTCCCGATGACTTTTGCCTACTTCAGCAAGAGCTCAATCGCCTATCCACATGGGCTGCATCAGTTCAAAGCAGTACAAAGCAGACTTGCATGAACTGATCGCTAATATTTCCTTGTATAATCATGTCACCATGCTCACTAGATTCAGGACAGCAAACAAACCGTCCATACTGGACCTTGTGCTCATGAATGAAGAGCTCATGGTTGACAAGTTATTGATTGATAGTCCATTAGGTCTCAGTGATCATGTAGTAATAACGTTTAGCTATGTGTGTTATGCAGAGTATCCATCTGAACATTTGGAACTAACTCATACAATCACACGCTACCACGTATTGAAAGAACTCGTCGACGCAGCTGCTTGGGAATTCTCAAACAAAAGTCCCCTTGACAACGTTTGGGCAGAGTTCGTTACTAGACTCAGCGACATCGTCAACCAAGCATCAGAGACCAAACCCCTTCGTCCCGCAAAGATGCCTTCAATCCTAAAGAGCAGGACTCGAAAATGCCTGGCGATAGCGGATGCAGCATGGCTTGCTTACAATATTAACCCCGACTCAGAGAGTTGAAGCAATTTCCTGACCCATCGCAACCATTGCACTGCACTTGTCCGTGAGGACAAAGTAACTAATCAACAGTGCCTAGCCAAAAAATTCATGGCAAACAACAAACCGCTATATAGACATGTCAATGAGCTTCGTGAAATAAAGCATGGAATCCCTCCACTTTTCACGACAGGGGGTAGAGTACAAAGCGTCGAAGAAGCAGCTAATGCCCTGTGGCTGTAATACGCCCCAATTTTCGAACTCTCAACATCTACTTGTCCCATAACGTCATGCACATTACCGACACCACTGTTTACAAATGTAATTTGCAACCCATAATTGTATGAGGGAGTTAATCACTGCGAGAGCATAGTTCTCCGGGAGCAGACAACATCCGCCCGAAGGCACTGAAGGCTGTGGCCAACAAGCTAGCTGAACCACTGTCACAGTTCTTTCAAAGGTGCTTTGATGAACAACGAGTCCCCACTACGTGGAAGTATGGCATTATAACCCCTATTTTTAAAGGCGGTAGCCGTTCCGATCCTGCAAACTATCGTCCAGTGACTCTCCTCCCTGTGCTCGCGAAGGTGATGGAAGCAGTCATCGCTGAGGCTTTGATGGACTACCTGGAAAAATGCAACATCTTGGTAGTGGAACAGCATGGCTTCCGTCAACACCGGTCATGCACCGCCAACCTACTGATTGCACGATGTAGTTGTACGGAAGTTACCGATAATGGGGTCGGAGTCGACGTCATCTATCTGGACTTCTCCAAAGCTTTCGACCGCCTTGATCACCGCATCCTACTCCAACGGTTACAGAGTTACGGAATCGGAGATCCTGTACTTGGTTGGATTGGCAACTTCCTTCACTAACGGAATCTTCAGGTACGTGTTAGGGGATCACTCTCTAACCCAATTGAGGTGAAATGTGGTGTCCCACAAGGCTCACTGCTGGGACCGCGCTTATTCCTGGTGTTTCTCAACGACCTGGCAAGAGTTATCTCCTCAAATTTCCTGCTTTTTGCCGATGACGTCAACAAATGGCGGGCGATTAGTAACAAGCCAGATCACGTTCTGCTCCAACATGACCTAGATTGCATTTACGAATGGTCAAAGAGGAACACGCTGCAAGTGAACATAGCTAAATGCAAGGTGATACATCTGCGTCACCAGCTGGAAAGCGCTTACAAGCTTGGAGACCACACCTTGGAGAAGGTCTCTCAGGAGCGTGACCTGGGTGTATTGGTACAGGAAGATCTCGGGTGTTCAAAACGAGCAGAGAAGGCGACGAGCACCGGCAATCAACACTTCGGCTTTCTTCGCAGAGCATTCGATCGATTTGAACCCTCAATCTTTCCCTAAATGCCTAACGTCTAGGTGCGACCGCACGTATGGATGTATCTAATCAGTCTATTAACTAGACATAGAGCCAGCATAAACCATGAAGATCAGCAGAGAAGCAAGATTCGTCGTGTTTTCTAACCATCGTGGCATGCTAGTTGAAGGTGAGCAACACACTTCAACTAATATGCCGCAAGGAAGAATGGAACATGTTGATAAAAAGTAGAACAAAACATTTTTTAGTTTGTTTTTCACACGCCGGTTTTGCTCTTTTTTATCATTTTAATCTTTAAAGTATTAATCATGTGAATCAATACAGTACTGTACACAATTCTTCCATTGATTCCGGTTGCGGGCCATATCTTCAAGAGTGCTGAGCCATTGGCACTCATCATCTTTGGGTCCCCATCCTGGAAGACGTACGGATCCAACAGCAGCTAGACACGACGTCAGCGATTTCATGTGCTGCCGCCAAGTGGAAGGCTGACCACCACGCGGTCTCCTCCAGCCAGGTCCTTGACGAGCGAATAGAGCACGATGCGGTAGACGCTCAGGTGCCATGCGTAGGACGTGACCGAGCCATCTCAACTGGCGCAACAAAACCAGTTTGTTGAAGGGAATACTCGTATTCCCCAAGATGCGACGTCGAACCTCATTACTATTAATTCGATGTTGCCACCAAACACGAGCGACCCTCCTTAAGCAACTGTTATCGAACGCAGAAAGACGACGCATGTCTTCCACGCGAATCGGCCAGGACTCGCACCCATACAACAATACTGAGCGAACTGATGCGCTGTAAACGCGGCCTTTTAGTGAGAATGAGACGTCGCGACGCCGCCACAAATGACTCAGATTGACAAATGCTGATCGAGCTTTAGCGATACGAAGAGAAATTTCTTTGTTGATAGTGCCGTCAGCAGAAACACAGCTCCCAAGGTAGACGAAACTATCTACTTGTTCAAGTTGTGCACCTTCGACAGTGAGTACGGGAACAGGTGAAAGCCAATCCTTGAGCAGTACTTTACACTTCGATGGGGCAAAGCTCATGCCGTACTTAGATGCTTCAACCGCCAAACGATCCAGAATGAGTTGCATACTCTGAGGATCGTCACCAAGTAAGGCGATATCATCAGCATAATCTAAGTCGGTCGCGCGCTCACCCGGTAGAAGCTCTAAGCCGAAATGTTGGAAACCTTCTAGGGCATTCGACAGAACGTCTTCGATTGCGAAGTTGAAGAGGAATGGGGACATAGGGCAGCCCTGTCGCACACCGCTATTGACAGCGAATTGCGAGGAAAGCTTGCCATAGACCCTCACTCTGCCGGATGTGTGAAGGTAAAGTGCTCGTAAGATGGCGGTATATTTCTCTGGCACCCCGTTCTTTAACAAGCAACGCCATAAAGCCGGTCGATCAACGGAGTCAAAAGCGGCACGTATGTCCAGAAATGCAATGATAGTGGGCCTGTGATAAATGTGGCGATGTTCGAGGAGCTGGCGGAGCGTGAAGATTTGATCCACGCATCCGCGGCCAGGACGGAGACCAGCTTGTTCTTCACGGTAGTATGATTCACGTACTGGGGATAGCCTACAAAGCAGAATGGATGCCAATAGCTTAGAGGCAACCGAAATAAGACTAATCCCGCGATGATTTCCACATGAAGTTCGAGCGCTTTTCTTGAAAATCGGGACAATAACTGATTCGCCCCAAGTGGAAGGCACTTTCTCTTCATGCCAAATTTTTGCGAACAGCGAGGTCAGCTGGTTAATGATCGCCACACCGCCGTACTTGAATAGCTCAGGAGGAAGTCCGTCTAAGCCGGCAGCCTTGAAGCGCTTCAAGCGTCGAATCTCGAGGTAAACTTCCGCTTCGGTGGGTGGATTCAGAGGGACGAGCCAGGGTGGACAACAACGTGTACTGCATATACTGAAGGATGGTGGAGGCCAGTTGAACTGCGAGTGAAAGTGCTCGGCCCAGCGGCCCATACGTCTCTGTTGATTGGTGATGGGCGACTCATCCACCTTACAAATGACCTCACTGACACCAGGCTTCCTGAGGCCAGTGGACTGAGTGAGTTGGAAAAGCCTGCGAGTGTTGCCAGAGAGGGCAGCGGTCTCCATCTCTAATGCACGCTCAGACCACCATGTCTCGCGATCCTTGCGTAGGCTTTGCTTGAGCAGCCGGTTGGCCGAACGGCGCCGCTCATTGCAATCTGATTCCGCGGGGATATCTTTGCGGCGTTCGAACAGCTCCAGAGAACGAGCAGAGATCCAAGCCTTCAAGGGGCGTCGCGTTAGGTCGCAGCATGACTGTCCGGAAATGGTCATTGCCTTCCGTATACAAGTCCAGTGTTGTTCCACTTCTTGTGGTGGATTGCAACTGAGTGCATATGCCAGTGAAGACTGATAGCTCGCCTGGACAGATGGATCAGTTAATCTGTTTACATCAATCTTGCGGTGCTTCGTGTTTCGGGATCTTCCAAAACACATACAGATTTTCGCGCACACCAGAGCATGGTCTGAGTCGACGAAGGTGGACCAAAAGGACCTGCAGTCCAGTACACTGCCGCGCCATCTGAAGCTAATTGCAATGTGATCAATTTGAGATCACGGTTGTGTTGGCGAAGGGGGACGCCACGTTGCGGAACGCTTCTTCGTACGCCTGAGGTTAGTGCTTGAAAGAAACAGACGGTTGTCTTCGCACAATGTGAGAAGTCTCTCACACGTGGAATATGCTATTCAGGCGTGGCAGCCGTGGCAGAAACAGGATCTTGTTGCTCTCGAGTCTCCTCAACGAAGGGCAACCAAGAACGTCAGGGGCCTCTTTCATCTGCCCAACTAGCTTAGACTGAAATCCCTAAGAACGTACAGCAGTCGATATTGGTTTTTGCGGGGGGATCTCATAATAGTTTAACAAATTCTGAAGATTCCAAATCACATCTGCCATCCGCTTCTGGAACTGTACCACAACACTAAACTAAGAGATCACCCTCTGAAAATTACAATTCAGTAGAACGGGCTTGAAGGCCGTAAAAATTTCTTTTCCCTCCGCGTGTGTCAGCCTTGGAACGCCCTCCCTAATTATGTTGTCTCTGCTCCCAATCTGGCGATATTCAAAAAACGTGTTGATGCATTGTCTCACTTACATTTCATTTTATGACTTGTTAGCCAGGGGCTACAAAACGCAATCAAACGATGTCTTGCCAAACCCCTAACCAATGGATTTATACGTTTAATACGCGAACATCTCTACTATTCCACATACGTCTATGGTGCGTTCACCACAACGCCTTTCACTTTATCATGCAATGGATTTTCGCAATAATTTTCATCCTACGGGACTTGTTAAGCCATGCTTTTTTTACCCGTAATAAACCATTGCTCCATCTCCCGGTCAACCCAGCCAGGTCTGTATTTATGGGCCTGGGGAAGGATGCTGACGGCCGAACCTACACCCTTGACGGCCAACCGCTATACCCTACACCTTCCATGAAGGATCTAAGTGTACTCTCGCGCCACGAGTTGAAGTCCGTGGACAACACGAACAGACTATATCGCAAAGGACTGCACATGCTCTGGGCGCTCAAACGTAGCTTCGGCACATGGTCTGAAGAGGTTGTCACTCGCCTCTTCTCTTCCATCATTAGACCAATGCTAGAGTAGGTTCGCCTGCCTACTTTCCAATTACCCGAGGCGAGGCACAAAAGATCAAAAGGGCTAACACGTTGTTACCAGGCTCATCCCGAGTTTACGTCGCTTGGGTCATGAAGACCGTTGCGATAAACTAAGACTCTACACCTTGTCCTACCGTCGGGTGCTAGTCGACTTCATTATGACCTACCGTATTCTACATCTCGGTGACTTCCCAATTCTAAGGTCAATGCTGCACTTACCAGGGCCATGGAGCACACGCGGACACAGATACAAACTTTTCGTGCCGGATGTGAAACGTATTCCCCACCGACTGTGCTTCGAACGGATAGTGGTAAATAGTTGGAACAGTTTACCTGAACATGTGATGGAGGCGACATCTGCGCAGCAGTTCAAAACGTTGTTAGATTTATATTTTACCACTGTTCGATTGAGAGAACGATTGCACACTTACGATGACATATCACATTTGTGAGTCCCGTAATATCGTGAGTCAGATATTTTAAATGATACATGAGAACGACAACGATATTCACGGCTGACAACTTTTATAACGTTTTTCACCATCCTTCGAAAGTGTTGTACAGAATTCATTTCTACTTACTCTATAATACAGTATTCAGTATTCAACAATATCTGCAACACACTGACATTTGTAAATAAAACGATCATGGTCAAATGAAGCAAAACCAAGGCGCTGGATGGGATCAATGCATAAAATCTGCTGACACAATCAGAAATTCAACTCTCCTTTCCTCTTGGATGCTTCCGACCACAAAATTGACAGCTTGCCTCTTGCCCCGTGGATGGCAGAGATAGGGCTTCCTTGGTCTTCGATAATGCACACTTCTTCTGTCGTGCTTGCCCGTAAATTCTGGAGCCGTCGTGATGTTCTTGTTTCGATAAGGCACATGACCGCACACTGATTTAGGGACAGGTTGCTCTGCCTCAGAAAGCGTCCAGTGAGGTTGTCAATTCCGATGCTGATTACGATTTGGTCGCGTACCAGGGCCCCGCATACGGTTACAGAAGTTGCACGTTCGCGCTAGAATTTTCAATTCTGTAGTGTAGGTCTCCACTGACTCATCCGGTCGGCGATTACGACCAAAAACAGATATCTTTGGCACGTTTCATTTGCTTGATCTTCGCAATATTCGTCAAATCTCTTTATCATCTCCGAGATGTCCGGATCCTTCTCCTTCGCATCACTGAGATCCAAAGTCTCAAGTACTCGTCTGGCTTCGTCATCAATAGGGTGTCTGAACATAGCAAGCTGGTAAGGCATCGGATAGGAATCCAACTGAATCAGCGTGACGAAATCCGTCGATTTCGCCTGCCACATTCTTCAGCTGTCGAACAGCTTGCATTCCGTCATCTGTAGGGCAATCGGTAGCGGGATCGACGACTGTCTTCCAAAAGCGAGCGGGGTCCGGCGTGTCAGCGTCTTCTCCTCTGTCACCATATTGCGTGCTTAATTCGCGCAGCCGCGTCAAGAGAAAGAATTCACACCGGCTCTGCACACTAATGTTCTAATCACAAGCCTGAGGTAATGTGCAAATAGCTGTAATTTTAGAAACTCACCAGTGCGCTCGATCGATAGCCCGATCTACCAGAATGAGGCAAGCGATTACCTTCGCCCGAGCTTTCAGACACCATCCCAATTATGACAGGTGGTCTACCCACTGTTGCTACTGTTGTTCCATGAGCTCATGTTCTGGACGCCTCCTCGTGGCGACCGCTGGGTGGGAGTTGGGTTACGCCCTACTTCTAGCTAAGAGCCAGGACACCAATCCGCATGAGTCAGTGAACTGACCATGTTCCAGACCCGCTGCCTTTCGGGTATACCTTCTATCGAAGACGTTGGCTGAGTCGTTCTCCTGTCATGTGTGGGCGCCCTGCCAGCATCCTAGCCCATCCCCTTCTGAGGTTAGGAAATGGTTGATGGCCCTCTTCCAGTCAAACCTAGCCATGGGAGACAACAGGTCTTCGGGTTATAAGCTCATCGCTCGATTAGCGTAGAGCACATGTGCCACGTATTGTTTCTGTCGGTGGGATGGCACCTTTGGTTGTTCAATGGTTAGCTACTGCTCGGCTCAAGCCAAGCAGTCCCTAGTCAAATTGGTGCAACTCCGCCAAAACCCTCCTGCATTTGGCCGTGGTTGCAGGTGCGCATCTTACTACGGTCACAAAACAAATTAATTGTTCCAGAACTTTGAAGGCTGCGTGTGACGGCCGTCAAACAGGTCATAATCTGTCTCTGCGATCACATTCCCGAACTGGATCTGCTCCCCACTGCCTTGTGGGTCAGGCTATTGAGCCAAAGACTCCGGGCTGAGTCTCTCAAACAAACCTCCGAGGCACAACGGCTACCTCGCGTGCGATTGCCCACAAATGCAATAGTTGGCCTGCGCGCAAAGCACTCAGCATCGGGTGCTGGAACATGCGGACACTACTGGACCGGAACTGCAGTGAGCGCCCCGAGCGACGCACTGCACTGGTAGCGATGGAGCTGGCGCGTTACCACATATATATTGCGGCGCTCAGTGAAACTCGGCTCGCTGAGCAAGGTAAGTTGCATGAAGCAGGTGCTGCCTACACATTCTACTGGGTGGGCAACGCCGCCTTAGCACCGCCTGAACATGGGGTCGGATTTGCAATACCCGATTGCCTAAATAGCCAGCTGATGGGTGAACCAACAGGCATCAGCGCGCGACTGAGGGTTGCTCGCCTACGACTCGGAAGAGATAAATTTGCCATGTGTTTTCCTGATGACCGCGGGCATTGGGCGTGAGGCGTCGATGCGGACAGATGTTATCGGTCCGCATGGCACTGGCTCGGCGAATACGAACGATGACAGGCTGCTCTTACTGGGTGCTACTCACGGCCTGACGATCACGAACACTCGGTTTGCACTGAGTGCGATTGATATAGCAACTTGGACGCACCCACGGAGTGGTCACGCTCACCTGCTCGACAATGTTAGTGTGACATGCGTGAAGTGCGTAAGTCACTTGTATTGCGTGGACCTGAGTGTGGTACTGATCACAAACTGGTGCGCACCAAACCCTACATATATTTTCGTAAATCCATGTATTGCACTCCTGCCGTGAACGGGGTAAGTTTAACATTCCCTCGGTACTATGGAGAAGCGTATTGAGCTGGAGAAGGCGATGGCTGCACGCATGTGTGATGTGGACTGCATAGCCACAGTGGGCGACCTGTAGCACCACATTCGCGACCAGGTGACAGCTGCTGCCGAGGAGACCATCGGGCGCGCAAACTGTAAGCGCCCTGACTGGTTTGATGTGAAGAACGCGACGATTGACGCATTGGTAACTGAAACAAATGCAGCATTTGCTGCACATGTGGCAGACCCCAGCAACTTGGGGAAGAATAGTCAGTTTCGCAAACTTCTACGGCGATAGAACCGTGATATCCGTTTCATTAGAAACGTATGGCGGATGGGAAATGCGAAGCAAATGGAATGCTACGCCGAACACCGCCAACACAATGAATTCTTTACTTCAATGAAAGCAGTGTATAGACCGAGGTTGCAGCCACTGAGGACGCTACTCGATGGTAGTTCAGACACTATTTACATACAGACAGCAGACATAATGCAGATCTGGGGAACTCACTTTGATTTGCATTTGTACGACTGTTCAGATATTGACTGGCCTACTTTGAACGTTCTGAAGCAGCACTAGGTAAAGGTGAATTTGGCGGACATGCGGACAATGGATGAGACGCAGAGAGCACTTGTTCGGCTGCGAAACGGCAAGTGTGCCGGTGCCGACGGTATCGCGCCTGAAGTCTTGAAACACAGCGGATCCACGTGGATGACCACACTGCACCACTTGGTGCAACGCGCGTGGATTGAGGAGGAGGTGTCTCCTGAGCTGAAGGATGCCTTTGTACTACCACCCTACAAGGGCAAAGGGAACAAGCAATGTTGCACAAATTATCGTGGAATCAGCTTGCTGAGTTGTGTGGGCAAGGTGATTGCCCGAATCCCGCTCAACCGCATCGTCAGCCAGATTGTGGAACCGAACTTGGCGGAAGAGCAGTGTGGATTCCGTTCGGGTCGCAACACCATAGATATGGTGTTTGCGGCTCGTCAGTTGCAGTGGAAATGCAGAGAACAACACCAGCCTTTGTACTCGCTTTTTGTTGATTTCACGAAGGCATTTGAGACGGTGAACCGCGAGCATTTTGGCTGGTGTTGGGTAAGTTTGGTTGTCCGAGTAACTTCGTAAATCAAATTGTATGTCTGCACAGTTGTATGCGGGCGATGATATAGCTGAGTGGAGAGATCTTGGGTCACTTTGCAGTTGTCTCTGGTGTGAAACAAGGCTGTGTCTTAGCTTCTGCCCTGGTTACTATTTAACTTCATGCCATGATGTATTGTGTGTTTGATGCGGCTTGTGCCTAAGGTGTTCGTGTGGAGCACCGTATTGATGGTGGGTTGCTGAAAATTCGTCGTTTCGGTGCGAGAACCCTAGTTTATGTGACAACTATCCGTATGTTGCTGTTTGCTGACGACTGTGCGTTGTTTTCACACAGCGCTGATGAGTTGCAGCACATAACTGGTGCCCTGGCTTAGACAGGGGCCAAATTCGGGCTCATCATCAACACAAGCAAAACCGTCTCTCTATTTCAGCCTTCACCGAAAGTGCAATCTTCAATATTGCCGCAAATTAGCATTGGTGATGAAGCATTGGACACCACCTCCCACTTCTGCTACCTTGGGAGTGTGATGTTGGCTGACCAGCAGCTACAGTGAGCTGCGTATCCGCGTCTCGAAGGTAGCGGTGGCATTCGGGAAGCTAGACTACCAAGTGTGCAGCAACCATCAGCCTACCGTCGGCACGAAGTTGATGGTGTATAAATTCGTGGTGCTGTCCGTCCTTTTATAGGGCAGCGAAATGTGGATGATGTAACGGTGGGAGGTGCGACATCTCAAGCGGTTCCATCAACAGTGTATGCGATGAATCCTGCGCATCGATTGGTGCGACAGAGTTGCGGACACGGAAGTGTTGCACCTAATTGGAATGTGTGCCGTGGACTGTATACTTTTGCTAAGACACCTGAGGTGGCTCCGTCATGTGTGATGTATGGATTCGACGCGAATACCGAAACAGTTGCAATATTGATAACTGAGTGCAGGGAAGCGGTACGTAGGAAAGCCGACGTTACGTTATCAGGACATGATCAAGGTGAGACTACCACGTTCTGACGTTGTTTGCAGGTCAGGGGAATCGAAGACGGTTGATTGGGATGCATGGCGCGACCTGATCACGAAGGCCGTTGCTGCGGTGCAAGAGAAATCGCTCATGCATGCAGTGAAGCGGCAGTTACGGAAGCGACAGTCACGTATGGGGTGTACTCCATCGACGGCGAGCGCATGGTGCTGTAGCATATGCGGTCGAGAGTGCATGATTCAAGCAGGTTTAGTGAGCCACGAGGGAGGCCACTCGGGTCCAGCTTCGAAACGAAAACGGGTCCTTCTGAGAACGTAAGCAGAAGCGGCGCAGCATTTGTAGGTACGTTGCATTCGAGTTACTAATCGCGTGTTTGCGCGTTTATTTTCTTTAATTTAGGTGGTGCGTCTGCTATCGTGTCTGAATGAATACCATTTTTTACCTCATCTTAATATTTATCTGAACTTACACACGTTGCTCAAGTTAATTGTAGTTAAGTTCGCTGACAATTTCGCGTTTTTGGCACTTTTTAAAGATTTATTTTCTGACATCTTGTACTTACAGCGGATTTATTGGTAACCAATTTATTACATATGCTCATTTAGCATAGATTTGTGGCAACGTTTCCGTAGGCTTTATTGGATATCTATTAGTTGTTATTCTCATTTCAAGTGATTGGCTGTTGTTTGACGTCCTCAGTGTGGCTGCGTAAGATATGCAAGTTGACAAGGTGCCTATCTGTCTATTACCCACTACCTTGTTCATATTGGCTCCAGGAGACAGTTGGTCGTCGCTGGAAAGGACAGGATGCACGATCCTTGTGGGTAAGTTAGACTCGAATAGTGGTTCAGCGCACTCAGTGAGGAGCGTACCACGGTCTAGTCACCGCCTTGTGTGCGCCTGATTCCCAAATACAGCGGCTTTTTATTTCCTGTGAAGGAGTGTGGGCCGGCATCGTTGATGAAACGTGGCTCCCATTCGCATGCCTCCCGGTCTTATTCCTTCGGGTTTACACTGGATATGGGGTGTGTGGTTGGAGCTGTGGGTGGTGCAGCGCAAGCCACCCATGGTCCCTCTGTGGGCGCAGACGTCCTGTGGCTGGCCACAGTGACAGACAAATCCGAAACCGGATGCCGCCAACCATGTATGTATGTGTGCCCCATGCTGATGCTGATATTGCATTCTTGATTCTTCTTCACCGCAGTTGGGCTAAACCAACTTACACTTAAACTAGGTCTTTTTATGCTGGATACATTTCATTCCACTTTATTTGGTTTGTTCTGCCTCCCTGAATAATCTGCTATTAACTGACCACGTTGCTTACACTAATAGAAATTGTCTTCGGTAACTTTGTTACGCTTGTAGCATGTTTAAGTAACTTGTGGACATTTCTTACTTATCGCGGATTCGTTGCTAACTAACTTACTTCATATGCTAATTTAGCGAAGAGTTATGCCACCGTATCTGTGGGCATTATTGGGCTTGTTTTATTTCATCTTGTCATTTCAAGCGATTGGCTGTTGCTTGATACCCCCGGTGTGGCTGCGCTTGATGTGCATGTTGACAAGGTGCCTACCTGTCTATTACCCACTACCTCGTCCATACTGGCTCTAGGAGACAGCTGGTCGTTGCTGGAGGGGACGGGATGCACGGTTCTTATGGCCGTGCTATGCTCGAAGAGCGATTCCATCCACTCAGTGTGGATCGGACTACGGTCCAGCCACCGACTTGTGCGCACTTGATTCCCCAACTACACCGTGCTTGTGTTTGCCTGTGAAGGAGTGTGGTCGGGCTCCATTGATGAAACGTGGTTCCCATCCACATGCCTGCCGGTCTTATTCCTTCGGGTTTACACTGGATATGAGGTGTGTGGTTGGAGCTGTGGGTGATACAGCGCAAGCCACCCATGGTCCCTCCGTGGGCGCAGGCGTCCTGCGGCTGGCCCCAGTGACAGGAAAATCTGAAACCGGATGCTGCCAATCATATGCAATCTGTGGTACAGATATTGTGCCATCGGAATCATGGCTGAATAGGAAAACATTATGAATAATAAGAAAAGAACCACAACAACAAAATCTTTATTGTCCGGTTTACTAATCTTCTGTTTTTGAAAGCTTTTTCATTTTGTTTTTTTAGTGGGCGGAAGGAAGGACACCACAACCCACCGATGCACACGTCCGCCATTGACATTGATCTTGAGCCATGGGTTCCAAGGTCTTCAACCAGCAAGTATCCGCATCTCTCGGACCCCAGTTAGCTAGTCAATAACAACCGGCCGATGCCAACTGTTTCGTCAGCTTTTTCATGCGCCTTCTCCATGTTGTAGACTGTCCGCCAGACCGCCTCTTCCAGCCCTGTTCAGCAACTGCAAACAACGCACGACGCAGGTAACGCTGGATAGGCATGTGCAGTACGTGTCCCAACCACCGCAGTTGATGCAGTGAGACGAGCTCCTCCAGCGAGTGGCTTCCACGTCCCAGGACATGCCGTCTATATTCCACATTGCGTACATGAGACCGCCACCGCACATGGGCAATGTACCGCAGACAGTGGTGCTCGAAGATGGATATCCTGCGCAAGTCACCTTTACGAATGGGCCAGGTCTCGCATCCGTACAACAGTACAGCACGAACAGTTACACAATAGACCCGCCCTTTGATGGGGAGGCGAATGTCGTGGCGGCGACACAGGTGCCTTAGGCTAGAAAAAACGAGGTGTGCTCTTGAGATGCGTATCGAAATTTCGTCTCCAACAGCTCCGCCAGCAGTGACGTAACTTCTCATATAAACAAAACTCTCCATAACCTCCAGTGTCTCACCAGCAAGTGTGAGTGCAGGCACAGGCACCTGCCAGTCTTGAAAGAGTGCCTTGCATTTCGATGGCGAATGCACGTATCATGCTTCGATTGTTAAGCGGTTTAGTGCAAGTTGGACGGCGTGTGGGTCCTCACCTAGCAAGATGATATCATCAGCATAATCCAACATAACTACTCGACTAGATGGGAGGAGCACAACGCTAGCGTTCAACGAATCGCCCAGAGCGTTCTTTAGGACATCTTTAATGGCAAAGTTGACTAGGAACGGAGAGATAGGACATTCTTGTCAAACTCCACTGGGGACCAAAAAGGAAGACGAAAGCTTGCCGTAGGCCCTAACTCTGCCCGAGATCGGACCATAGAGAGCGCGCAGTATGGTGACGAACTTCTCGGGAACGTCATTCCTCAGTAGACAGTGCCACGGTCCAATCTGATCAACAAAATCGAAGGCTGCACGGATATCCAAGAACAAAGCAGCCGTTGGCCTCTGATACACTTGGCGGAGCTCGAGGATAAGACGGAGTGTGAAGCTTTGATCGATGCAGCCGCGACAAGGGTGAAACCCGGCTTGGTTTTCTCGCTACAATGATTCGCGCGTTAAGAATAGCTTGCGAAGTATGATGGACACCATGAGCTTGCAAACGACGGGGACTAAGCTTATGTCTTTGTAGTTGGAGCAGATTGTGCGCAGGCCCTTTTTGAAGATGGAGACAACTATCGATTCAGCCCAAGATGATGGAAAATAAACGCAACAGTTGAATTCAGTTAGATAAGTCTCTGGTAGGCGGTCAGAAGATACTGTAATATCTTAGGGAAATTCGGGGAACAGGACCAACCAATTTCTGCCTAAATGTTTCTAAAAGTCTTCTACAGTTTCAAAGTCCAACAATGCTGAGGTAAGGTTCTTCTGACTAAATACAAAAAGTTGCGAACAGCTTAGCTATTATATGAATCCAAGAGCTTCGCTGTTAGAATTTCGGACAATGACTCTACTGGTGGTCTGAAAGATCGGTGGGCCAGAAAATGCTGACCCACAATGATTTGCCTCGTTTACAAACCTCCCCCACCTGTGATGATCTCACAACATAACTACTGCCCTGAAGAATAGAGTTTACAATGCAGCCGTCCGTATAACCCTCCTGTAAGGGTGCGAAACATTGCCCATCCGAAGGACAGATATAAAGAGCCAAACCACGTTCGACCATCGCTGTCTTCGTAGGGTTGCTCATGTCTGGTGGGAACACCGCGTGAGCAACGAGCGTGCTCGGCGCCGCGTACTTAGTGCAGAGAGAGCGAGTGAACCTCTGACATCCGTTATTTCACAAAACAGGCTCCAGTATATGTATACATATATATTTATATTTATTCACAGTCTGTTAACATACATTGTACCATCAGAATCGTGGCAGAAGAAAAAAGTGGAGAAGATAGGAACACTAACTGCGATTAAAAATGGGAAACGATTTTTTGGGTTTTACATACGTCATTTTGATTTTTTGGGTTTGTTTTGTGAGCTTTTTGTGTGTATTAAAGGAGAGATATAATGGCAGAATAACATTGACGCCACTGATGTCTGTTGCGGACCATGACGTCCAATGTTTTCAACCACTGTGATTCAGCATCTCGTGGTCCCCAACCTGAAAGGCGGACTGGTCCGACTGCCGCCAAACTTGAGGTTGCCTTCTTCATGCTCCTTCTCCACGTCATTGGATGTCCACCACGGCACTTTTTCCAATCGCACCCTGGGAGTGCAAATAGCGCTCGAGGTGGAAGACGATGGGCTGGCATGCGCAAAACTTGCCCGAGCCGACGCATGCGATGTCGGAGAATAACCTCCTGATGACTGACATTACTCGCTCCAAACACGCGAGTTCGCACTTCTGCGTTGCTTACATGGTGTTACCACCACGCCCGAGCAATCCTTTGTATACAGCGATTGTCGAAGACTGACAGCCGCTTCATGTCTTCTGAGCGGTGGTTGGGCCACATGTGCATGACAGCACACCGACTCCCGCGTCGTGCGTTGTTTGCGCGATCGGGGTCTGGTTGGAAGAAGAGGAGAGGAGGCCAAGCAATGATTTAAAAAAGAAATGAGAGCCCTTAGTTGGAAGAGTGCCTCGGTTGGAGCCTCTTGATTACCCGGGTTGGGTCTGAAGTAAAATGAACACGTTTGGTTGGATATGCTATCTGGCGGAGAACCGACCCAATGGCGTTTGTGTTGTATTTTTTGGTCCCTCTTCAGCTTATTATCTCCCTCCAGCCACGTTCTCACACGTGATACTTAATATGGCACAAAGCATCATATTACGCTTTTGGATGTATATATTATTCTGTAACCTTTCGTTTCTCGTTTTTAGTCATATATCTTTTTCTATTGCTGCAAGTTAGTCGCCGTGTATTTATAGGGATGAGGTCTCTATTAAGCCCTCTCACTCTACGTCCTCTCATTGAAAACAATCCCAGGGTAGCTAACCGACTTTCATGCAATAATCCACACTGACCTTCTACTATTCGTGTAAGCATCTTCCACATAACCTCAGTACGAATTATGTCCTTCTGCAAGTAGACTGTCTACGTCTGGACACCGTGTTCTAAATGTTATCTGACCACGGCTTACTATAAGGGGAGAAAGAGCTTAGGATTGATAAAAGGCAGATACATACTGAGTTGAAATAACTTCTATCATACGTTGTTAGTAGCTTACCTGCAATGCAGCGGAGGCTTAAAGTTATTCATCGCGATTGCACTAATATCGGGTACTTCCGCCACGTGTTAGAGGTTGAGACGCGACAGTTGCATGTATAACAATCTCTTTTACACGCAGTAATTAGTTTGCATTTTCTGGAGTTCGAGGGCAGATCCCACGAGCGTTATCACTTAACAAAAGTAGTAAAATCATTAGATATAGTATCCCTATCTCGCCAGTTAACAAGCTTTGTTATTAGCAAAAGCATGGAAAGGTTTCTTGAGTAGTGAAGCCAAATAATTAGTAGACGTATGAAACAGCAACGGGCCGGGTACTGTTCCACAATCAGAAGTAACTGTGCTTGAAGTACCATCGTCAAACTTAATAGTAAAGGAACGCGGACAGCCAGCAAAGCAGCTGAAGACGGAGAAAAAAGCAGGTCGTTTTTCTATCAAAAAGCTATAATTCGTTGAATCAAAATCTTCACAGAAACCTAGAGAACACAATTCAACTAGCGTCCTTCTCTCAAGATACCCAGTTATTTTATTATGGAAACAGTAGATTTTTAAGATATCTCGTTTCTATGGAACCATGCTGTTTTTCCCTGATCAAGCTGTAGACGGTCAGAAGTTTATTGATTTCATTTCAAATAAGCCTTGCTGGACAATCCATAAGTGTACTAGTCAAACTAACAGACCTGCAGTTATTGGGGTAGGATTTAGAACCTACTTTACAGATCCTCACTGCAACTGCCTCTTTCCATCGTTGCCGTATCCTTCACTCATAAAATGACATGTATTATTCCGGATTTAGAAATTGGTGGATATCGATACTTGGCTTGACAATAGATGGATACACCTTACCAGAGCCGTTGTTTTGTAGTGGTTTAGATGCTTCAAGACAGAGACAACATCCGAAACAGTTAAAGCGATTTCTCCTATTTTACCATTGCTTACGCAAGGTGACTGCAACGGGTTTAAATGCGCGTTGTCTGCTCCTTGGACACGCAGCAACTTTCGCGCCTTATCTAGGTCTTCCGTAACTTGGTCCATCGTTAGTGATTAAATAGCTGATGACTTCTCTTAAAGAAGCCTTCGAATAAACATAGTTGTAGTAGTGTTTCTGGTCCGTTGTTAAAACTTGCACCAGCCTAAGCTTGTATAAGTCTTTGGCCTGCCCCCTGCAATCTGACAAAAATATTTCAAAATCTGTTATACCTTAACTATCTACAGAACTCACCAAGCTTCTGGAATCGTCTCCGTAGGGCATGCTACTGCTTCAACCCCTTAGCGAATCTTCAGAGACATAAAAGAGGATTATCTGAATGGCGCACTTTGCTCATTAGAGCCACTCCTATAGCAACTCCGTTAACAAACTCTGATCACATGATACCTTTGTTCCAGCATCGCTTCTTAATGTTCCGGAACCCAAGTAAGGTGTATGGCTCCATCCCGCAAAAGCGTGGTATTAATCCAGCTTAGATTCTGCGTCAAGCGGGGCTGGGCTGATAGGTTGGACAATCGAATAGAGGAGGAGGGAACAAAGTGATTACTCTTACCCATGGCTGGCAACAGACCATATTCTTTGACAAATACGTCTAGGTCGTGATCTTAATACCTGAGGAAGAAGGATATTCTTTTCACGCCTAGTTTGGAAACTGACCTGCTACACAATGATGTGTTCCTGCAACCCATGAAAGTAGTGCGACTAATGCTGCTTCATGAAAACGCATAAGTAAATCGCATTTCTGTTTTTTTCTCTTTGCAGAAGTAAGGAGACTCAGTCAGAGATCAAATCGCCGGGAGCTCTGGTTCGCTGACCCGTATACGTAGCACGTGCTCGTTAAGTAAACTTGGATCTTGACTTGATATGAAAATTTCCAAAATGCTATTGTGTAATAGCAAAATTTGCAGTTGTTAAAGAAACAATGATTAGAGCGGAACAGTAAGTTTTGTGGTGCAACAAGCATGTAACATACGCAGTAGGTGTATATTGTTCACACTGAATAGTGCGAAATCCACGTTTATGAACAAGACTGTGTAACCATGATGCGGATGTTAAATACTATCGCGATGAAACTGGTCCTTTAACTCGGTGCGATGGTTTGCGGGTTTAACAATCTATTAAGCAATGTTGTGTTGTGCTTTTTGCTCCTTTTGAGCCACTCATACCAAGTTGGTTGATGGTTAGAAGCTTGACAAACTCAGTATCCTGCCGTCCCGCTTAGATTTGGAGTGAGGGTGGCTCCTTTCTACGCAAAAACAGATTTGCTGTAGCTCAGTGCCAAAACACCGCTATTTTTTGGTCAGTTTTTGAATCTAAAGCTTTCGTTGAGAACTCTCATCGTTCTCCTGTCTAGGCCTAGGCAACCTGACAGCACACTGCCCATGGAATACAATTCCTTGATGCTCTGGTCGTCGCAGAGGATAATTAACGGCACCCTGTCTGCTACATCTAGCAGGGTGGGTAGATGTGTGAGATAGTAGTATTGGTAGTCTGTCAGCTGTAAACTGTAACGGCACTTCGCTGTCGTGCGACCACCACCAGTCGCACGCGGGCTGAGTATACCGCGAGGACGTCCATCCCTACGCGGATTGGAACCTGCGCCGCAAGATTACGAGCAAAGCTCCTTACCTGTAAGCTACGGGCCAACAATGCTACTGTTCGGACCTACGCGTCTTCTTACTCATCCTCTTGCGCTTTTTCATTTTCATCATCCCGCTCCAACTTTACTTTTAACGGCTCTGTTTTCAAGCTCTCAATTATGGGCCATCCCCGATTTTGCTACCATAGGTGTTTGTCTCATAGTTAAAACTCACATGCAATCGCAAGGCGTCACTTCGGTCCACTCGACAAGTACACGTTCATCCAAAAGTATGACGTCAGTCTATTCATTTTTATTTGGTTAGCTCAACCCTCTCTAAGATTGGCATGCCTCAACGTGCGCAATTTATTATAAATTTACCAACAGGTGGCATTTGTCCGAACACTAACGTTGCTATAAATCGCTATGTGTTGTTGAGCAGGAACTTGAAGATAAGGTTCCAGTTCTTTGCGTACCATGCGACACTGGCGGTACTTCCTCATTACGCTTATCTGGTGATGACGCAGCTTCGAATGTAGGTCAAACCTGTGTGGAAATTGCTCTAAGTCCCCGGGTTTAAGCTGCCCTGATCAATGGGAACTCAGTTCAGAGCTGATGGTGCGGCACAAGACCGGCTTGTCCGTGCAAAACTTTAAAGTCTCACGTTGGAAACGGCGCCTGTTTGTTACTGCGGCTTAAGATCCCACAAACTGCATCAAGATGTCATGGAAAGATGAATTCTATCACCGATTAAAAGAGCTCTTTTGTCACAGAGATAATACGGATACTGTGTTGCTTGTTGGTGAACTGAAGGCCTAATTTGACAAACTGCTCATTAATAAGTTGCATATGTACGGCCAGCAAGGTGCAAGTTCCAGCAATGATAACGGGGAGCAGCTACAGTAACCATGTGAAGATGCTACCCTATTCCTCGTGAGCAATGCCTTTAGACACAGTACTAACAGGAAGGTGACGTCGCGCTCAAGAGCCGTTTGGATGTTTAAACAAGTCAATTCGGGTGAAACCAAAAAAGGATTTTTCTGTAATGGTCAAAAAGAGTTTAGTCTTGAATTAGCGCCTTAAGTAGTAAATGGCAATGCAACAGTGTCAAAATAGGTTGTCTCCTCTGGTCCTAGGCCCAAGGGGGAAGAAGCCGCGTTATGAAGAATTAAGTATATGTTATACCAACTGCTGCAGCGTGAAAAATAAATAGGATAATTGATGAATGTGAGCGTGCTAAGGTGTCCGCCGTGATGGAGACCTGACTTTCTCCTAGCAAAATGGTTAGCGATCCGCTGGCTGACTTCGTGTGCCACCGAGCAGATAGGCCTGGCGATCAATATAGTGAAGGATCCCTATTGCCTATAAACAGTATAATCAATAGACGACTCCGTTTATCATGAGTATAGTGAACGTTAAGGTGGTATCTTGCTTCTTAAGAGCGAGGAGTAGACTAGAGATTTTGGCTTGTGTCTACCGCCTTTCCGTGGTCTTAATGATCACCAGCTTTGTCGCGAGATCGAACCTGATTAGGGGGCCGGGCGACCATCGCAGTATCCTTAGCCCACGCACGACTGATGGTGCTTACGCTGCAGCGAAGCGTCAGTGATGCGTGCTAGTGTACTGTCGATACATTTTTTCTTGTTTTTTCTACCGTAGTCCATCCTTCTTACGAAAGAATGGTCAAGAGCTCGGTGCACTACTGAGGCGCGCGGTAGTTGCTGCATCTAACTCCCCAGTTGCTTAGTCTGTAATCCTTCCCCAGACTGATTGGCATGACACCGTAAACCGGGCAGACAATTTGGAGCAGAAAAGAAGGGTTGATGCACTATAATGCATGTAAAAGATAGGTCAATGCTCCGACCAGCTATGGTATTAAGCGTGCTCCTTCCAGTTGGACGTTATCAGCACCAAACATAGGTACTTGACAGAACTTTATATGAGTGCACTGATAGGTAAGAGTGCTCATTACGTCTTTAGTTTTTCCCTAAACACACGGAAGCTGGCAAGAAACCCTCGACTGGTGAGAAATTCCAGTCGAATTGATTACAGGAAAGTTAGTAACAGGAAACTTCGGGTCACCTGGATTACTGCCCAGTAAAATGCATCTTTGGAAAAGAAATTGCCATTTTTACGCGAGCTTGTGTGCCTAGTGAACAAGTTTATTCCGTTTCGCCTTGTAAGACATTTCCGTAAGCCCAGACGGAGGAGGAGGAAAATCGACGGAACGCTAGAGAGGCGCCAGAATATATGAAATAGGTTCCAAGAGTGCAAAGATTTACGACATTTGTTGCAGTGTAAATGATTCCGTTTTGCTGTTATCAAACTGCTACGACAGGCGAAATAGTCAAACGAGCTTAGATTATACCAGATATACCAAGACAAATCCAAGTATTTCTACAGGTTTATCCAGTCAGAAGCTTCGTTAAGAAAGGAAATTGATTGTCTGACCATGGAACATTGTATCCAGGTTGTGGAAGCCATAGAAAAATTGGAAAGGCTGCTACGGGTCTGGTTGTAGAGACAGTAGGTGTGCTGGACCATCACAGCCATGCTGTGTAAGCAGGCATATAATGCAGGAGGTCGTTCTGACTACGCCAGAGATCTTCATAGGGATAGCTAGTTTGAACCCCTTCAAATCAGCCGGTCCTGATAATGTACGTACAGCATTATTCAACCCAGTAGCTGATATACTTCAGCATCCTCTTACGGAGTTATACAACATTGTTTCAGGAGTGTGAAAGTTACCTCGAGAATGGAAGGAGAAAACCACAAGGGGCTCTAAATCGGTGCCTCTTAACTATGAACCTGTCTGACTTGCGTTTTGCTAATGTGCTAATAAAAGGTTATAAGAAAAGGGATTTGTAAGCAGTTTTCCGAACATAATTTAATTAGAGCTAAACAGCATTATTTCATTAAGATGAGGTTGCTCCATATTTTGATAACAAGATTTCGATAGATGTATTAGATAGACTTTATGAAAGCATTCGACAAAGTAAATTACTATGCGGAATTTGAGATGCCTTCCGAGCTGAATGATTACGTTGCAGGCATTTCGTTGTCAGACAAGGTAATATCAGCAGCGCGTCTTCAGTAGTATGTATTAGAGTGCCTCGTGAGCGACATTGTTGTCGTTTAGGAGGCACTGCGAACTAGGCTGCTGAAGCTGCACGAAAGAGATCTTATCTAGCAACGAAAGGTTTACAAAATAATCATTCAGCTCAGAGAACAGCTCAGAAACCTTTGTCTACAACCCGAGCTACGGATACTCTCACATATTGCCAAATAAATCACCAGTTATTACTTGGATTGCTTTTTAGACTTTTGTATTGGGTTTTGGAATCCTTATCTGGGAGAATATTTCGCGTTAGCATTGGGGACGTGAGTTCTGGTATGATCCTTACCTACAGTGGTGACCCGCAGGACTCGGTAGCAGGTTAACTATTGTTGCTTATGTCTAGAAATGGATCATCGTTTTGAAGATCCCTGTTATATCTTTACAGATGACGTAAAGCTAATCAGCAAAGGGAACCGAGCAATACTGGCCAAACTTATAGTCAATGTGGTTACTTGGTCAAAGCAATGTAATTTGCCGCTGAATGCCAAGAAATATATACTATTGACCACTAGTGGCGATGGGGTTCCACTGCAGACTTCCTCGGAGTCTTTCTTCTTGCAGATCATTAGCCAAGAACTTGATTCAGGCGTTATCTTGGTGAGCAGTTTCAAGTCTTTGATGCAATGTCAATGTGCTGCGCAACACCAAGCCGGAAGATTTCTTGCCATTGCACAAAGCATTGCTTCGGCCAAACCTGGAGTGCAATGTTCAGGCTATGTCGCCGTATTCCCGCAGTATATGATTTGTAAGGAAGATTTTTCGAAAACCTGCAGTCAGGATGATATAAACGCAACATGTGAAGTCGTTTGTAGATTGCCTGAAGAGCTAAGGGATGTTTCTTTTTAAGCGACGTAGACAGAGGCTATCTGATAGACTTTTAAGACAATGAAGGACCTCAGTGGCACCAGGTCTAATTATTTGCTTGAGCTGGCTACTTCCAGTCACTTGCGCGCACATCGTTTAAAGCTCAGACAATAGTGGGTTAAATTTGACGTCAGGAAGAAGTTTTTACAAAGCATGTGGAAGGCAACTAGATCAGGAGACTGTGGTAGTCATCAAAGTGCCTAAATAATTGTTGGTCATTTATTCTAGAACCGATGTATTTTTCTGGTTTAACAAACAGGTCACACATAGTGATTTGGTAGTAATACATGAAAATGCAAACATTGCTTATTCTTTCTTCACGACCGCAGATATCAGGGAACATAAGCCATTGAGGAGCCGGAAGCGATGGTTAGCTTACTGGAGAAAGATGCAGGATGTTCGTAAGGCAATGGTCATGGTGGATTGGGGATCTTAACCTGACCTACCTATCCACAACACTTGACGATTAATCTGCATAGTTACCAGTTGGCACAGACGGCTTTATTGCAAAACGTGACAGTTTTTGATTGGTCGTCTATAAAATAAAATCGCTAATGGTCTTAAAGTTACAGAACATAATAATTCCAGGATTATTTATGCCATGGTAAATACTTCGACAATACCTGGAAATAAACTGGAAACACAAGAGCGCAAACATCTGGGCTTTACTAAAAACTGAAGAATGCATATTAGTTACTTATAAGACTTGGCATGTCACAAAATTTGCGTTCGGTATCCTAAGCACATTAAACTGCGAAATCAAACGACACAGATAATAAAAGCTTTTAGAAGTAGTTTGTAAAGCATGAAATTACCGTGATACAATGCACAATCCAATTACGGTACGGATAAAGACATTCATAACTTGAATTGCTGACACTATTCATATGCTTGAAACCAATGAAACAGAAATCTTACTTGGCTTATCAGTTTGTAGCATTCACAGAGTAAAGAAACGATAAATTTAAGTTTACGTTTTTGGGTACACCAAATGTGATTTTTTCAAAGCCAGCAAACAAAGATATGAAGCATGACAAGCTTTTAAAACGGATGTCGCGTGATATAGTTACAGCGTTAAAGCATTTGCATTTCTAATAATTGTCCTACTTTTATATAATCTAGCTCATATTGCTTGCTTATACATATTTAACACATGCACTATAGTGCATGCTCACTTTAGCATATGCATAGATTACATGTATATTTCGCAATGTGTGATATTTAGGTTATCGGTCATACCTTTGCTTATCTATATTAGTCTAATATTGATACTGCTGCATGCAAAAGTAGCTACGGTTACTCTGTCAGTATATGCATTTCTCTTTTGTCTCGGACGTTCATATTTGTGCGTATCCGCTCAATAATAGGTTGCGACCCGAGGCGCCCTTCGTGGAAAATAAAAACAATACCCATACAGCGATAATCCTTGTGCTAACTGCAAAATTACACAGGTACGTCTTTAAACTACATGGTATTATTTATTAATTGTTAATACATTCTAGTTCCGTCCCTATCAGGTACCATGTACGAAATAGGATCCCACATAAAGAGCGTCCTGCTGCTTGTACTCGCCAACAAAGCAGGTCTGTTGAGGGGTGCGTGGCATACGAGTCGGTAACCTTGACACGTACCAGGGGCGGCACATGCGGGACAGTTATTTCGGTTGTAACAGTTGTTCCCAACTCTATCGTACAAAACTATGAAGCGAGTCAGCAATGGCTATGAACGGTATTGCGCGGCAAGGAGGAGAGCAGTTTGTGAAAACGGATGTGCAGATGACAGAAAATGTGTACATTGAAAAGTTTCAGTCAACAATAAAATTCACTGTCCTAAAGTATTGAAGAGTATGTTTTCAGGTTTACTACGAGCTTGTCCCCTTATAGGGCTGCAAGGCGGAAGCATTGGACTGGTGGTTGTTGCAAGTTGAGGGTGGACCCGAACTGTAACATATGGACTTGTGCTCGGGATCCGGGATCAGGTGCTTAGCAGTGTTCTCTTTGTCTGGGCTTCCGATCTATGATTGTTTATGTTCATGTGGACCAGCGTGCATCATCGGTGGGCCCTCGTAGGTGGCTCGAAGGGCTGCAAAACAACTCTAGACCGGAGAAAAACAAACAAGACGTTTCGCTCGCTGCATTGCCAACGGACCGCTTGGGAGATGTCACTTTTCCTACAGCACTCCAGGCCATGATCCTCGACCCACTGAGGAATGCGGGCGTCCTCGTTAGGTTGCACGTAGCCAGCGGTTTGGACATTAAAGTGGTCATGGTCCTCCACGGTCGAGGGCGATTGGTTGTCGCTGGGGTTACAGAAGTGCCTTGAACCCGTTGGCCAGCCACTAAGGCATTACCCAACATCTTCCATTCGTCTCTTCTTGAAGTGGCTTAACACCCTAGAGTGAACAATTCCCTGATGATAGAAGCAAATACGCTCTTATAGTCTGGTTTGGAGTACCAGCCTTGTGGTTATAGCGCGACATGCCATCTCCGTTGATTCCTCGGTTAACTTTACCGGCCCGTAGTCCTAAGGTATTAGGCTCGACTTGTAATCTGGCGGCGCCGTTTCGAGCCTGCGTAGAAACAGGGTGACCCTCGCGGAGGGTTAGCCCACTTCGCCCAGTGGTGATTGCGCGTCAGCGCCGCGTCTGTAATGCGTACTGGCGTACTGTTGAAGTTTGTCTTCTCTTACTTTGAAGTAGACCTCGGTCATTCTGATCACAAAGATCGTATCCAAAGTTGCTGGGAGGAGCACCGCCCATACAGCTCCAAAGAGGCTTTGTGTTATTTTCAAAAGCTTTGGTTTTTTCTAGTTTGCAAAACTTATGAGAGAAAAGTAAGCTCATTACAGGAAGAAACAATGCGCGATAATAGAAATAAAAACGTTCACAAAACTCGAAAAGGGACCGGACGTTTGGCCAGTCCACCTTGACAGTTGGTTGCCCTGGGTTGCTCTGCTGTAGGGCAGGGTCAAGAACGGAGGATTTCAAGATGTCCATCAAGTAGTCACCTCGGCTGCGGGTGCTTGCGTGATTGCACCAGAATGGGCTGTAAGTGACTTGCCCTAGAATGCCACTTTAAGCAGTGGGTGTGCATCGCTGCTCGGTGACCACGCTGTTCTATTTTGAAGTGCTTTAGCGTTCATTGCCGCACTCTGTAAGAACCATTTCATGTTAACTTGAGATGGTGCCGCACTCCGTCAGTGCGGAGGTAGATGTGAGTACAGGCAGAGAGTCCTCTGTGCGCTTGCACATAGCTACTCTACTCACAGGACATAGTCGTGCGTAGTGCGCGCTCGCGTTGGGCTAGTTAGCAGCCGAAGTTAGGCGTAGGCATCGGCGAAAGTGCTGCAAGTAAAACGAACTCTACTGTCAACTTTTTTGTTTTGCCGTAAGCCAGCTCGGCTGGTGCACATTGCGCAGCAGTTCGGGTGCTGCTGCGAGTGCTTGAGATGACAATCGAAGCATTCGCCTTTCAGACAAGGTTAGAGGAGGCACTGAGCTTGGCTAGTAGCTGTTTATGGAAGTGTTCAATTATTCTGTCGGCTGAGTGTTGATACGCTGTAGTATGAAGGCGGCGGCAGCCTAAATTTTACAGAACGTATCGAACGGTGAATATCCGAAGAGCGTTACACCACCAGTTTTGGTGGTAGGTAGGCATGCTTAATTCGATCCCAGCGCTTTCGAAGGACACAGATAGCCGTCTCAGCCGTGCAGTCTGTTATCAAAGTGGCCTCTGGCCATCTGGTGAAGCGGTCGATACCTAATAAAGTATACGACGCCATAGGATGGTGGCAATGACCCCACTAGTTCTGAGCACATATGCCAGAACCCAGGGCAGGTTGAGGGAAATGGGCCAAGTGTACTAAGGGAGTGAACGTGCACCTTAAAAGGCTAGAGCTGAAATCAGGCACGAGTAGGTTCAGGCACCAAACTCTACGCAAGGCCAAACGAAATATTCGGTGATCGGTTTCAAACACGCACAAATACCTGGCTTTGCCATTTGGTGGAACGAGTCTAAGACAATACTTCTGAAGGTGACGGGTGTTATGGATCTTGAAAAACCTTTGGAAGTGACACAGAGGATAGTGCCTTCCATGGTTTGGAAAAATCGGGTTGCCCATGCACTGAAAGTAACCGAAGGCTGCATTGGAGGTTTTAAACGTGCGTCTGAGCAAATAATATGGCTTTAACCCTGACCGTAGGCAAAGACTGCGAAATGTTGTTGACCCGTAGGACAGCGTCGGTGACGCGGTTATCGACACCAGGGACATGCCCCACGTCCTCAGTGAACTGCCTGACAAAGTACAGGTGTCTTTTCACCCGTGGTGAATCTTTCTCTATGGTTAAGCTGTAGGCGAAGCTGGGGGACTTGTGGTCGTTGTAGACCGCGGAATCGCGGCATTCGAGTGTGTGCCGGAAGCAGCGCATTGCTAAGTGGGTGGCAACTGTTCTTCGAAGAAGGTGCAGTAGCGGGATTCCGTTGGTTACAGGCGTTTGGAAAAGTAACCGAGTGGTTGCCTTTGCTCACAAACCTTTTGCTGAATGACAGCTCCTTCCGCGTCGGTTGAGGTTTCAGTAGCGTTAGAAAGAAGTGAAGTCGATGCTGAATGAACGAGGGCTATATTGGAGCTAGCACCATTGATCTCGGTGAAGGGTGCCAGTGCTTTATCAGGGAAAGCGAACTTCGTTTATTCAGCTTGAGTACGACGCTCCGACGCCGCAGGAACTGAGCGCAGTGCGGAAGGAACCGTTGATAGTAGTTGACCAAACTACGATGTAGAAGAAAGTGCTCAAAAGTCGTCGCAGATGGAAGTCCTTAGGATAGTGTATCTTATCAGGAAGAACTACGATACCTGTCGATGATAGGAGGTGAAATAGTAATTCCACCGTTGCGTCACCGAATTGACACCTAGTTGAATTGACCATGACACTGTGTTGGATCAAGCGCTGTAAGGGAGAAAAGAGATGGAAGCGGAACACTTCTTCCGTTGTATGTCTCATAAAGTGCCTGAGGTATAAATATGCGTAGTCTAAACAAAGCACGACATGGTAGCTGAAGCAGTAGAAGTTTTTATGGCATTGCACCTATTGAAAGGCAATGTTACGTTTTCTTACAACACGTAAGGCGTGCTGACGGCACTGTTGAATTATCGGTTTCTTATTCAGGTACCTGACTCGAACCAGATGGTTCGTATGAAGCTGGTCTTAGCTGTGAGGCGTGCGGTGAGATTCTACATGTGTGGGATGAGTTATCTATCTAAGGCCGTCAATTTATTGCCTGCGTCGTGGGCATCGCGAGGGCGTCGGTCGCCGGATTTCTTAACAAGCATCTGTAGGGGATGCCCCGGGGCGGTTGGAAGGGCGGATTATCCCGACTGCGGGCCAGCGCTCAAACCCCGTACTACCTGTGATGGCAGTGTGCACTCTAACGAACGTGCGGTGCCAGCCCAGCAAGGAAGCCGTTAGGCTGCCGCAAGCAAAGGCGGCAGCTGATTGCACGTTCACACGTTTCTCGCATGCACGCTGATTGGCAAACAGTTGGACGCATTGGAGTGAGTTTGTTTGACTGAATCAAAGGAAAAATGTCATGCATTAACAAAAGTCGTTAATTATGGATCCAACTAGTTGTATATACCGATATGTTTCACTCGCCCTCTGCGTGCGTTTTCGCCTGGTCCCTTTGTTTGCAGAATATACGTTTTGTCCCTGAAGGACCGACTTTTTACATGGTGTCAGAGAAGGAGAAGAACATTAGTACCACCTAGACGATGATTGGAGCGGCACCGGCTATTCAAATGCCTGCCCCCACTGAACATGGATGAACGCAGTTTGGCAAGCAACTGGCGTTTGTGGAAGAGCAAATGGATGGATTTCTGCACTTTATCGCGTCTGGACAAACAACCGATGGCGTACCGCTTGGCCATGTTTCGACACGCAGCAGGAGATGATGCGCGCCGCGTGCTAGAGACATTGTGTTACGCCAAGAGCGAAGATGCCAACAATCTGGAGACAGTCCTTGAGAAGTTCAGTGAATACTGCGAAGACCAAACAAACGAGACATTTCAACGCTACCTCTTCTTTTCGCGGAACAGGCGGCCAGGTGAAGCCGTTGACACGTACGTCACTGAGCTAAAGATTTTGGCCCGATCCTGCAGTTTCTGTAAATGCATGGCGCACAGTCTCATACGGGACCGCATTGTTCTTGGGATCAATGACGAAGGTTTGACGAAGCGACTATTACGAAAGCGCAACCTATCTCTGCAGCAATGTATCGGCATCTGTAACAGTGAGTCCTCCACTGCTTATCAGTTCCAGCAGATGAAAATAGCAGGTGATTCAGAGTTGTGCGCCGTTTCCAGGAGCAAAACTACGAGGGCCACGACCGCGCGACAGGAGCCCTGCAACGTCTGTGCAACACGACATCCGAGGAACCGCGAACAGTGTCCGGCGTGGGGCCGAATTTGTGTCAAATGTGGGAAGCGCAATCACTTCGCCTGCTGCTGTCAGTCGACAGATGTCAGTGCACTCGTTCCAGACAAATCAACAGAAGACACAGAACAATCGATTGGTAACGTGTCTCGGAAAGCGTCGCAGAAGTGTGTCTATGCAAGTCTTCTGATCGAGGGACGGTCTGTGCGATTCCAGTTAGACACAGGCGCGACGGTCAATATTTTGCCCAGAAAGCACTGCCGCGGCGTGCAAATTCAATCAGATCAAGATTATTTGCGCAGGTGGAATAGCTCCGGACTCAAGCCAAGGGTTCAGCGACAATTGAAGTGGTCAATCCGAGAGACGGTGTTTCGCATCGTCTGCAGTTCGTGATCGTGGATGAGGATCTCACGCCGATTCTTGGCATTGATTCGATTTTATTTCTTGGCTTTGTCATTTTTAACCATGATCGTTTTGTGTACGCTTGTCAGAGTGAAGCCGATGTTAGTGACCTGTATCCGTCTGTGTTTAGCCAGGGTTTAGGGGAATTTGAGGGTACCGCTCACCTGTCGTTAAATCCTTTGGTACGCCCGATTGCGTTACCTGCTAGGAGAGTCCCATTTGCGCTACGTGACCGATTTTCCTCTGAATTGAACAAGCTGGTTATGCAGGGTGTGTTTGCAAAGGTTGATGAGCCAACAGACTGGGTTAGCCAGATCGCAATCATTACGAAGAAAAATGGCGAACTACGCGTATGTATAGACCCGAAGCCACTGAATGAGGCCCTGCGTAGAGAACATTATGCGCTACCGACGTTAGAAGATGTTTTACCATGTTTGACAAAAGCTAAGTTTTTCACGAAAGTAGACCTTTCTTCCGCATTCTGGCACGTTGTTCTAGACGACGAATCCAGTTTCCTCACCACATTTGCTACACCGTTCGGACGTTATCGTTGGCTGCGAGTACCGTTTGGCCTGAAGGTGTCTAGCGAAATTTTCCAAAAGCGTTTGGTGCAAGTAATAGATGATTTAGATGGCGTAACCTGTGTGGCAGATGACGTGCTGATTTACGGTTCTACCGAAGAAGAGCATGACACTAAGCTACACCGGTTCCTGAGGCGTTGCGTGCAAAAGAACATCAAGCTAAAACGCGAGAAAGTAGAGCTGCGGAAAGAGGAGGTGATTTTCCATGGGCATGTTTTAACATCCGACGGAATCAGGGTTGACCCAGGGAAGATTAAGACGATACAAGAGATGCCATCCCCTAACGATGTGAAGGCAGTCCATCGCCTAAACGGTATGGTGAATTATTTAAGCCGGTTCCTACCAGGACTCGCTGATGTCATGACTCGATTAGGCAGTTAACTCACAAAGGAGTAAATTGGAGCTGGGGGAAGGAACAGGATTTGGCTTTCGCAACCATTAAGAACCTTATCAGTAATGCGCCCGTACTTGAATATTACGATCCAGCACAACCATTGGAGGTACAGTGTGACAGTAGCCAGAGTGGAATAGGTGCTGTTCTGTTGCAGAACGGAAGACCTTTGGATTTCCGCAGTCGAGCACTCACAGAGGCCGAGAAGCGGTACGCACAGATCGAGAAAGAGATGCCGGCAGTGGTCTATGCCATGGAGCGTTTCAATGTTTATACTTTGGAAGAAAGACAACCGTGTACACTGATCATAAGCCGCTGGTGTCGATAGCCACTAAACCACTGAATAACGTTCCTCGCTGTCTGCAGCGTATGCTTATCCGGCTCCAGAAGTATGACATTGACATTGTGTACACACCTGGCACACAGATGTTCATCGCGAACACCCTGTCGAGAGCACATCCGCCAGTGGCCGAACATCATTTAGAAGAAATCGAGACAGTTAGCATGGTGCAGCATCTGGCAGTGACAGAAAACCGCTTGAAAGACATAAGGCGTTTCACGGAGGAAGACTAAACTTTTGCAGCTTTGCGAGACGTTAACCTCAATGGATGGCCAGAAACAAAGAAACAGCTCCCTAAGGAATTAACACCCTACTTCAATTTTCGGGACGAACGCACTGTTTGTGACGGTCTGTTGTTCAAAAGAAGTCGAATCCTAATCTCTTCTTCTCTCCGAAAGGAGATGCTGGAGCATGTCCATCGCGCTCACCTGGGTGCAAATTACACTATTAATCGAGCAAGAGAACTGATGTTCTGGCCAGGAATGACAGGTCAGATCAAGGATCATGTGTCTAACTGTGAGGCGTGCCGTTCACACGACATTCGGCAAACGAAGGAACCGATGATGCTGCATGATGTTCCGGACCGATCGTGGCAAAAGGTAGCAGTGGATCTATTCTGGGACAACGGAAAGGATTACTTACTCACGGTGGACTACTATAGTGAGTACTTTGAAATCGATTTAATCACCACCACGACCACGGAGGCAGTAATCAACAAACTCAAATGTCAATTCGCACGGCACGGGATACCGGAGGGGCTAGTCTCGGACAAGGGTCCCCAGTTCAGCAGCAGGGCATTCCAGGCTTTCGCAACCAAATGGGAATTCGCACACCGGCAAACCAGTCCCTATCGCAGTCAATCAAATGGGAAGGCAGAGTCGGCAGTGAAGCAAGCCAAGCGACTATTAGCGAAGGCTAGAAATACTCGGGAGCAGCCATACCTCATGCTACTGGAGATTCGCAACACTCCTTCAACGGATGTCGGCCTGAGCCCAGTGCAGCGCCTATACAGCCGAAGGACCAGGACTGTGATGCCTGCATCCGCAACACTTCTGCGCCCTGTCACGCCACAATTTGAGAAAGTACAGAACAATTTGAGAAGGCGAATTGCTACTCAGAAACGGTACTACGACAACGGCGCACGGGAATTACCTGAGCTGACAGTGGGGGAAGTAGTATGGGTTGAACCAATTCCCGATGGACAGGAGCGGTGGAGAAAAGGCGTCGTGGCTGCGAAAGTCGGTGAAAGGTCATACGAAGTAAAGGTTGGAGGGGAGAAGCTTAGAACAAACCGAGTACAGCTGAGGAGATGTCCGAGGCGACAGCATGAATTAGGGAGAGAGCGTTATACTGCGTGCGGCAATGAGGCGACATCGGCAAATCCAACAAAGAGGACGCGGAGTGGTAAAATGTATGGACTATTTGGCAAAGTACAGCAGCAAGAACATGAAAAAAGGAGGATGTGATGGGAGCATACACTCGAACGAACGTGCGGTGCCAGCCCAGCAGGGAAGCCGTTAGGCTGCCGCAAGGAAAGGCGGCAGCTGATTGGACGTTCACACGTTTCTCGCATGCACGCTGATTGGCCAACAGTTGGACGCATTGGAGTGAGTTTCTTTGGCTGAATCAAAGGAAAAATGTCATGCATTAACAAAGGTCGTTAATTATGGATCCAACTAGTTGTATATACCGATATGTTTCACTCGCCCTCTGCGTGCGTTTTCGCCTGGTCCCTTTGTTTGCAGAATATACGTTTTGTCCCTGAAGGACCGACTTTTTACACTACCTACCTTGTTTCTCGGATGAAAGTCGGTTTTTAAAGCACGACGAATAAGTATAGATCCAAAGATGTGCCACAAAACGTAGCTGAACCACAGTGAAAATACTCCAGTGCCCAAGGGAGCGATTTGTACGCACTTCCGCACAAGGTCACAACAGACAGCTGGTGACCCCAATTTGGTGCTGCGACCAGGGTACACCAAGTGGCGACAAGCGTGACCGAGGTTATCCAAGAACTGGTACATCAGAATGTTGCTGAGCCGTAGACGGTGATAACGTCCACTTTCAGTCGTAGGTGTAAGGCAAGTGATACACTCTCCATGCGTTTCTGGCTGCTGTTAAGGTGCGGTATCCAGTGCAACCAGATCGCGTTTTACCCAAGTTTACCAGGCATGAATCGCGTACTCCACCTAGGACCTAACACGCATTGAGCATTTGGGGGAATGTGGTGAGGTCGCACCACCCGAACGCTCTCCGTACGAGACCAAAGTGTTGCATAGCCGTTTTGGACACTTAAAAAACTGCGCTGAATAGCCCAGGTCGTCTTGCATCACTACCCCAAGTTGGCGTTCCGGTGAGGCAACCGATTGCCCGCCATATCGTGTGGTCATCGGTAAACAGCAGCATTGACTCGAAGTCATTGAGGATGACCAGGAGTAATCACCGTCCTAACACCGATCTATTTGGGATACCGCAGTCCACGTCGATAGGATCAAACCAAGAAAACCCCTAACCCCAAACTGAAGCCGCCGCTAAAGCAGGAAATGTCAGATCTCTCCAAGGACCAGGTCCCTGATTCCGTACATTTGCAGCTTGTGGAGGAGTATTCGGTGATGGAAGCAGTAGATGGCTTTAGAAGAGTCAAGGTAAATGACATCAATGTCGGCCACATTATCGGCTATTTCGGTCCAACTGCCACGCGTAATCAATGGACTAGTAGTACATGACCGACGCTGACGGAATGCCTGTTGTTCCTGTGCTAGCATGTTAGACCTTTCATAGCAGCCCATTAGCGTCTCAGGCATAGCCGTCGCCATTACCTATAAGAGCTCCGGGAATAGAATCACAAGGCGATAGTTGAGGTGCTCTAAACGGCCACCACACTTGAAAATTGTGGCGATGCTACCCTGCTTCCAGTTGTTGGAGACATTCTGTTCATCCAAGCATCTGTAGAAAAATGGAGCTCATGGCTCTGCTATCCTCCTACTTGCCATCTTAAGTGCTTTTGTAGGAATGCTGTTAACACAAGGAGAACTATGTGTGCGCAGCGCGATATCAGCTTCCTCAAAACAGTGGTTGAACGGAAAGTAACGTGTGTGCACGTTGGCGCCTGGGAGAATGGGTCAGGTATGTTGGCTATGGCAGTGGCACATCGAAATATTGTAGCATAGTGCAGTCGTAGAACTTTGGCTGCATTCTCGGCCGTTCGAGCACACCCAGTTACTGAGTTAAGTGGAGGAAGACCATGATTCCCATTCCGAAAGCTGTTCACATATCTGTACGGAAGCTTGCTTGCTAGCACAAAACCATCCTGCTAGGCTCTGCTGGTGTACTAACTTGTCCTCAAGTACAAGTGGGGTACTGTTATTATGATGTACGATAGAGTAGCCGCAGTTGTCATGGTTATTGGTTGCCCTGTATACATGCCACACTGCGTTTCTTGACGCCATGCGCTTTCGTGTCCTGCTCCTAAATATTGATGGTATCCTTGTAGAACGAATGGGTCTGTTAAGATGCGGATTTACTTAGGTCGCTGCACTTGCCAGACATCGGCTTCCATGCAGTATCAATGGAGCAGTTGTCGGAAAATTCCGAAGTGACGTCCCCAACGAGTTCTGTGAGGATGTCATAGTGTGTGGTTGTTCGAAACAAGTCCCTATGTTCATGTGGATATTTGCATAACACTTGTAGTCGTAAAGTTTTGTTACGTGATCACTCGGCCCTGCAGAGCTGTCCATCATTTGTCGCTAGTTCATGGACCCTTCGTTAGTGAGCACTAGATCAAGCACAGATTGCTTTTTCCTGTTCTGAATCTGGTGGAGACTGACATGGCTAAAGCACGGCATCCTTGCAATTAGCTCTTACAGATCTGCCGAATTGTTTGTATGGAGCAGCTGGTACTATCAAAAGATGAATATTGAAGTTACCGGAGGTGGAAAGATGGCTGTAGCACCCTTGAAACAGTTTACCCAATAATAATGTCAGGCGCGTTTTCTTCTCTGGGGTGTACCTTGAGGGACGATAAACAACAGCCAAAAGCAGATGTCGTTGCGCCTTATTTGTGGACTGTACCAGAGCGAGCCTCTTGGCAGCGTTTCCGGATGGCTCCCGGGTCCTACTGCACATCAGTACGATGATATAAAATTACCCCACCGCCATTAAAGAGACGATCGTTTCGAAAAAGGACATGCTGTGTACCACGACCTCAACGTCGGTAATTTCTGAACGCAGCCAAGTCGAAGTAACGAATAGGTTGTCCCAGGCGGGTGCTGTTTGACGTAGCCGTAGTTCGACAAGGTTGCGCAGGAAATCTTGTGCATTAGTGAACATGCAGGAATGTTTCTATCTTCTTAGCAATTAGTTGTGGGATGTAGGCTTTGGGTATGACGTTTTGTCGACCGGCGGAAGGTCGGCAACTAATCTATTATTGGATGGGGCAACGCTGCACTTATCTGCGTCAGATCCAGGGCTCCCGCCATTACTATGCTCTTCACCTAATATGTAGTGTATGGGGTGTGTTGGCCGATTTCTTTGGCTAGCTGAGTGAAGCTATCCAAACTGTCGCCTGGAGGCTGTCCGAATATGTGTGCCTTCGTAGGCTACCTTAAGTGAAGCTGCTTTGCTGCGGAGTTCGGATGGAATGCTGCTACGGCCGACATACCAACTCTCTAGCACCCCGTCAATAGTTATCTGGATTAAAGCAGCAATTTCTCAATTCCCGGACCATTTCCTTTGTAGATTGGCGAGCTGTGTAGTACGAGAGTGCATGTGTTGTGACATTTTCCACGGACGGGGTCGCTTGTATATAGCTCCCCTGTTCCTGGTCGCAGGCTGTGGCTTCGAGCCCATCGTAACTTGCAGCCTCGGGAACACCGTGTAGCGGGATGACCCTAGCCACGGATTCCAACTCGCCCCTTGCCTGTTCGTGCTCGCTTCGCGGAATATCGGGGTAGGAACCTGACATATTCCGAAGGCACAGTGTTGATAAAGAATAGCTTCCTAGTTCAGAGGTTTGGAAACTATCACTTATTATAGTGGTTGGGTAACCTTTCGTTCTTGACACAAGAGCTACGGCAGACTAGGTGAATCGGTGTGTAATTGGTGTGGGGTGTTATGGCGAACAGGAACGGTAACCGCGTTACCCGAGTCTTGATCCAAGGTGTAATTACAGTAACACTTCGTGATGTAAAAGCAGGTGGTTCAATCACATTACATATAGTCCAGGTGCTTCTTTGTGCGTCTTGACATTGACGGATAAGCCCATAGTGTTGACAATGGAAGTCGGGTTGCAATTTCCCAGCTGATCCACGCAACGATGCTCTCCAGGCTGGCCGGCTCAAGGACGCTGGCCATGCATTAGGGAATTCTCCCATCCATTCTATTCACACATGCGTCAGCTTTTGCAATTTTCACGCCTCGGCAAGCAACCGCTGAGGTGTTGATCGTATAGCTAATGATCTCTACGTTTTCCAAGTCTAGCTGGTGACCCGTGTCTAATGCACGCACGGCCACGGCCAAGTCTCTTACCATCGTCTGGTATACAAACTCGTTGCTTGGTGGTCTTGAATTGCGCCTCCTGTGCTCTGAAATTCGTGTTCGTAATTCCCTCGCTGTTTGGCCTACGTACACATGTGAATAGTCCTTACATTTAATTTCATAAACACAGTTAGTCGTCCTATCCTTGGGAAGAGTTCCTTTAGATGTACCAGCTCCGAACGTAACCTTCGACTACGCTTAAATCGCAACCGTAGGTTTACCTTGCCTCTGAAGTGGCTTCCTTGTACGGAATCCTTACCATCCCTATCCACACTGTTGTGGGTGCTGATTGCCGGTTTAGCACTTTAGCAATTGGCATTTGTCTAGCAGCCGTGGGTAACCACTTTCGAATAGTTTGGCCATTGCCACTTTCCGCGCATCCTTTTTGTCCTCCTCCAACGTGCACAAGGTTTGTGCCTTGGAGAACAACGCTGATGCTGTCCTAGCATAAACCTGTTTCCAATGACTCGAAATGTAGTGGTGTACGCCGTCAGTGTCTGTTGGCCTGCGATATATTTTCGTCTTCAAAGTTCTCTGCTTCCAATTAACCAGGCAGTCAATAAATGGTATTGTATCGCTACAAGGTTCTAACTCAATAGTAAACTATATCTTCTCATCAACGGAGTTTAAGTGATCAAGTAAATCTTCATTCTTATCCCGTTTAACTAGTACAAATGTGTCGTCTACATAACACCACCAAATTTTTGGTGAGCTACTGGTGTTTGTTAACGTCCTGTTCTCAAAGCGTTCCATATGCATGTTTGCCAGCGCAGGGGATATTGGTGATCCCAAGGCGAGACCTTGTTCCTGACTGTACAGTTTCAAATGAAAAACGAAATAAGACATGTTAAGACACATTTAGAGGGTTGCCTGTACCGGGAGCCCAGAGAGCGATTCGAGAAGGCAGATCGAGTTGCAGGGAAACTTTTATTGGTACAGTAAAAGATCTCCTGTTATCTAGCTATAAAAGAACGCTCTAGCTAAGGGAACGGAACAAGCACAGCACACAGAGCAGTTGCGAGTTGCAACCGAAACGAGCGCCAAGCAAAAATGGCGATGAGCAAGTAAAGCATTCGAACTCAGCAATCACTTCAACAAACCACACCGGTTGCCTAGGTGTACAATGAAAGAATTTTAGTTAGAATTTTACGCAGGCAAACCGGGGAATCTCCAGACTGCTACACACTGTCATACGTTCGAGTAGCTGATTAACCGTTAGCTTTGTCCGATCACTCAGTGACATATTAATTTAGACAACGTCTTGCTATTCCTATCGCCTCAGCTTGGAGTACGTTGGTAAAAAGTGTTGTTACCTCGGAGCTACCATCAATCCAACTGATTCGTGGTTGATACTTTCCACCTTTTGAGCGAACTGATAAGAGTTATGCATGAACGTACTCGTTCTCCCTGTTTGAGACTGTAATAGCCTTGTCAATATCTAGCCAGTTCATAGTTCGGTGAGCTTATACCGTAGACAATGAACCAAACGGGAATTTTGGGTGTGTGCACGTTTGACAAGTCATAAAAACCCTAGGAGATAAAGCCGATTTTGGGTATAGACTGTATCACTTGCCTGACCCTAAATCGTCCTACACGATCCTTAACTAATTATCAGCCATCGTTTTACTCTTTTCATTACTGGCGTCACGGTCTTATCACCAACTACTCTATATGGACCAACCTCGAAATGTTGTCTTACGTTTTCCAAACATTCTGACCTATTCGTTACAAACAGGGTTTTCCCTTGTCAGCCTTTGTAAGTACAACGCTGCGATCTTCCTTCAAAGAATTTAATGCGTTATGTACAGTCCGCGGAAGATTAGACTCACGCAGTCCACGAGGCTTTATGCTATTTACTAACCGTAACCGAATATCCTCTGCCTTCGCAGCGGACAAATTTGTCACCGCGCTCCCAACACTTGGAATAATCTCTGCTGCATATACCTTAGATTTATTGATGATAAACCTTAAAACCTTCTTCAACAATGTACATTACGTTTCATTTAAACCCAGTCTGACATATTAACTACATTACAATAGCTACAAATAGACCCGGACCCGTCAGTAGCACCGGTAGCAATAGGGTGCACAGACATTAACGGATGGAACTTCTACATTTTTTCCTTTGAATCTTTCCCATGTTTCTACTTGACGTCTAAAGCTTTATTGAAAATCCGTTTGCATTCGAGAGGTCTTATGGTTGCTTATATATCTGGACTCAGCCGACACGCGTTGCTGCGTATCTCGCTTAAATGCTTGGTCACTAGGTAACTTCGCTGTCTCAGAAAGACTTTGGAAGCACAAAAATGCAATTCTTGCAGTGCTGTACATATTGTCCGGAGGTTTCAATGTGAGACATTTGGGGAGAAGTTTAGTCTTAAGACATCTTATGGTGAGAACGTGATTATTCTCCCCCTTAGCCACAAGGCCCGCCAATCGAACGCATTCACTTGACAGTTTTCGAACACGGGGTCCTATTTAATTTCGAATATTTGGAAGATACTTGGGACAGATCGAGTAGGCGTTAGTTCACTAGGGCTTATCCCTCAATGCCATGACGCACAAAGGAGCAGCTGGACTATTCCCACTATGCTTGAACCACCTGCATTTACATCACGAACTGTTATTGTAATGACACCTTGGAGCAAGTCTCTGGTAACGCGGTTATCGCCCCTGTTCGCTATAACATCCCACACTAATTGCACACTGATTCACCTGATCTGACGAAGCTCTTGTGTTAAGGGCGAAAGGTTATCAAATTACTATACCAATCGGTTGTTTCCAAACCTACATGAACACATGACTACTCGATCGGTTCCAGGTATCTTCCAAGGATATCTTCTGCTTCATTAGAGGAAGTCAAAAAAACGGAGAATTCTCGATTCACGATAGTGTGAGTTTGGTGACGGTGATCCTTGTCAATTTGGCGGGTTTACCTACAACCTCTACGATGTCACTTATGGAGTTTCATTGGTTCACATCATCGGATTGTTTTCCATTTAAGTAATTTGACTTTGACTCTGGAACCTTGGTACAGGTTGTCGATGGTACATTAAGTGTAGCTCGGATTGATGTCAGCCGAACAGCTGGTAAGCATACAACCGGCGGATGCTTGAAAGCACAGCTTCGCCCCCTTTATTTACTTTAGGCTCAGTGGGGGTAACTGAATATTTAAGTTTCTGGTTGGTTTTGGCAGAAACCTTGTTCTAAACACCAACCGTGTCGACGTCCTTTTGATATTTTGGAACACATTGGATGGTGGATGAGGCCCTGCCAGTACGTATTCCAATGGAACCGGCGGTGGATTTTTCAAGCATATTTAGGCAGCTGGCGGCGCTGACTTCCAAAACCACAGATGACGCACTTTTAATGCACTGCCCAGCCTAAGTCCACTCCCTTGCAGCGGAGCATAATAGAAAATGCTGGGGTTATAGGACTAGTAAATACTAGTCCGAGACGGTGCGCGAAATTAAGCGCGGATATCAGAAGGCACTTGAAGTCGGACACAGCGGACTGGATTCGATGGACTACAAGAGGGAGCGGACGGAAGAAACGCGACAAGAGCAAAAGGTTAGCGCAGGAACTTGAACCATAAACAATGAATTTATACAGGTTAAGATGCGTTGCTTTACAAGTCCCGTTGGATAGTTGGTGAAGGTATCGACATAATAATAATAATAGTAAAACAGTTAGTACTTTAAATATGGAACTAGGGATTTATCGTTTGCTTCGCTGTAGTCCTGCGATCCGCTTAGATTCACAGTTGATATCAAATATTTCCATGTTAAACTCCAGGTGCTGGATGGAGACATAGTGCTGTAACAAAGTGTAAGTGGATGAGTGCATCATCCAACCATCTTTTAAATACTGTTAGGGTTGGTGCGGTGACGACCGATTCTGGAAGAGCATTCCACGGGTGACAGACACGAATGGAAAAGAAAGTTCTGCGGCACTCCAGACAGCTATACTGTACAGCGAGTTTCATTTAGTGGCCCCACAGGTTTACACTGCTGATGAGTTGCAGTAAAGGGCGGCACACATGCTGTGGGTCTCGCAGAATCAAGTATGTCACAATCAGATCGCCACGTAGGCTGCGATAGCTTTCACTAATTATCATTCATCGTTGCAGTCTCTCCTGGTATGAAAGATTGCGCATTCCAATTACCTTCTTAGATGCCCGGCGTTGTGGCTGCTCCAGTGTCTTAAGGTCGTGTTTCAGCTATGGATGCCAAGCATGAATTGCGTATTCTACATTGGGGGCGAACATACGCACGGAGCATTTGTCGAAATATGGAGCTGTTTATTTGTCAAAGCGCCTGTCGCAACAGCCCGACGTGCTGGTTTCCAGTCCTCGAGGCATTTTCGGATTGCCTGGAGCAACCCAAGTCATCTTGAACCATGGCACCCAAGTCACGTTCGAGAGTTGATTGTTGTACTATATTCGTTCCGAGCCGGTATGAGTAACTGCCCTGAAGTCGGATGCAAAGCACCTTGCATTTACTGACGTTGAAATGCAATAGCTTTTGTGTCGACCATTAATACGCCGCATCTAGGTTACTCTGAAGCACATGTTGGTCGGCGTTCGCCTGCATCCTGCGCCAGATCTTGATATCGTCGGCAAACATTAGGAAGTTTGACGCGATTCCTTGTGCACGGTCGTTAAGAAATACCAAGAAACAAAGGTGTATCTAGAGCTAAGCCTTGCGGCACACCACACTCAACTTGTATGGGGTACGATAAAGAGCTCCGAACTCTGACCACTTATTGCCGCTGAAGTAGAAAGTTGGCGATCCAGCTTAGAAGAGGGTCGCCGATCCCGTAATGCTGGAGCTTGGCGAGTAGTGTCCGATATTCTAGACGATCGAAAGCTTTGGAAAAGTCCAGGTAGACCACATCAACATCTCCAGCGTCAGCCGTCTCGGTCCAACTACTGCTTGCGATCAGTAAATTGGTTGTACATGATCGCTATCGACGGAAACCGTGTTGCTCAGACGTGTTGATGTTAAAGTTTTCCAGATAGCGCACCAGTGCATCGAAAACTATGGATTCCATGACCTTGGAAAGTATGGGAAGAAGGGATACTGGGTGGTAGTTGGAGGGATCAGTTCTGCTTCCACTTTTGTGAATCGGGGTTATTATTCCAAGCTTCCACATGGCGGGAACTTGCTTCTGGTCTGAGCAGCGCCGGAAATACTGAGCTAAAGATCCTGTCAGGTGGCTTGCTGCTGCTTCCAGTGCCTCTGGACAAATGGTGTCGACACCCGGCGAGCTTTTGGTGGAAAGATGTCAGCTTTTGCAATACATCCTATGCGGTAAAAGTGATGTGGGTTATTCCCGGCGGCGGGATGACAAAGGATGGGAGATCGCTCGTTGGCAAGACCCTGTATAACATAAATAAATAAACAAACCTTTTATTCTCGGCAACGCGAGGCAAGCCTTTACAAGCCTGATCATGGGGGCATATTGCATCCGCAGCGCGTCTGCTGCTTTCACAGACGTTCTTGTGGGGCCATCAGCTGTCCTGAGTGGAGGAAATCCCTGCCTCATCTTTCTTAGGCTATTAACGTGCTTGTACAGCTGTTTGTGGTTAATACTGTGTGTATGCGAGGTTGTGCTGATAGGCGGCCTTGTTTTCTCTTAGCAGTTGAGTGCAGTGGTTATGTTGGGCTACGTAGTTGTTCAAAGTTTCTGGTGCTGGAGCTTCTCTGTACACTCGCCATACTGCGTTGCGTACTCCCAGCTAACTTCCAGTTCTGCTCCTAACAAAAGAAACTGACGTACACTTTTTGAAAACGCTTATCTCCGAAACCTCTGCAATCAGCTGACTGAATTTGTTGACGTACTGGAGCCTGGCGACTTCCGGGGGTTCTTGGTCAAGGAACGGCCAAGTTGTGGCGCTGATGCGCTGAGCTAATCGATCGTAGCTTGTGATGGTTCGCACAGCCCCGTCGTGCTCATTCCGATATTCTGTATAGCAGATGAAGTTGGAACTGATCATTACGTGCTCACTGCCACCCGACCGGAAGTCTAAAACCAACATATCAATCAGATGGTGCTCTTTGGTAAGCACAAGATGTAGCACAGATGGCCTGCTACCTGTTCTTAAGCGAGTGGGCAAACTGATGTGATTGTAAAGAGGAACAGTGGGTACGAGATCTTACAGATCGTGTTTGCATTGTTCTTCTACACAATATATGTTGAAACCACCCATAAGTATGTGAGCGTACTTTGGTTGTAAACTGCATGTTAAAGCAGCCGCTAGGTAGTAGCCGTTTTCGGGTGTAGAGTCAGGAGGCGGTACACCAAGGCAATATGGCAAGCGCCCCTGCCTTTTAACTGCAATCCGCACCAAAGTGAGTCGGGGAAAAGCGAGTCTGAATCCTCCACTACTTCGCACTGTAAGTCGCTTCAGTAATAAAGGATTAACCCTCCTCCTTTTGTGACCTAGTCATTCTTGCTTGGCGACATGCCCGGTAGCGCAACTTCAGCGTCCGCCATTCCTGTGTGCTACCGTGTCTCGGTGATACCAATGACATCATATGACCCGGAAACTTAGCGAGTTTTCAGTACGGCCGGTGTATTAAAAAGACCATGAGCATTCGTATACAAGCGGGCCAGCATCTCTGTCTCTAGAAACCCACAGAGAGATGAAGGGGTCAAGCGTGGGAGAATGTCGATCGATGGGAGGTCGGGAGTTATTAGTTTTTTGGTGGGCTAATAATACCTTGTTTGCAAAGTGATTCGGCCAAGGTGCGTCCCAACCTTCCTTTAGACCTACGTCAGAGTTCAGTAACGCAGCAGTCAAGCTACCCTTCTGTTTATTCGTCGGCGTGCTTGCTGCTTCAGGTGCTTTAATAGTTGGGCTGTGTAAAGCTTCTGCTACCTGTAACCGAAGTTCAGCAGGAAGACGTTTCCGATTTCTCCGCCATCAATCCAAAATATCAACCGCTTGTTGCTTTGACTGAACCACAAGTTTTAGAATTCCAAGACCACATATCTATAATTTGGTGAGAGAGGTATCCTGGTGGGCGATAGCGCTACAAAATAATCCAAAGAAAGTGTTGCGAGCATAGACCACCACTGTTCTAAATCGTGCTCTTGAGCATATTTAGAAGGATAAATAAATAGATAAGTTCTTTATTCCCGTGCAATGCGAGACACGCCTATGTAGGCATGATCATGTTACAGTTACAACTAAATATCGGGAAGGTTTGAAAGATGGTGCAAGTTAACCATAACTATGGATTTGCAAGTTCATACATGTACGTGGGAGTGCATGTGTCTATCTGTTATACGAGTTTGAATATGTGCCACTGCAATTGCGATTGAGCACGTGGATCGTGTGAGGAGGGTTGGGTGACGTCCACGGTGGGAGTGTGGTTGGTTGGGAAATCATGGGGCCGTGACTGGCACGCCATGTATGAAGATTGTGTTTAGTCGGTCTTGCATGCTGTGCCCCTCTTCGGTGTTGATATTGACTGTCGCGCGCTCCAAGTGGCATCAAGGCAGATGTATCCTACAGGATCCGAGATTTAGCACGCTTGCGGAGAGCGAAATGTTTTCTACGTCGGTGGAGGACTCTAGTGTTACTCGAATAAGTCTGGGTTCTCCATAGTGTGACGTGTTCGGATGACAAGTAATTCGTAATAAGTTTATGGGCTTGGCTTTGACACTCATCTGAACGCACAATAAGTTCCATTGGTCTTGGTTTTCCGATAACTTATCCCGCAATGTGATGGCGGTAGATTCAGGGACATTTGAGCATACAATCGTCCGGGCACTATTGTTGGATAACTTTTCCGCTGATCTACAAGGTATGACACTCGTTTGTCCTGACTTGCTGACAAGTGTTGATTGTTGTTTGTCCCTCTGTTCGCGTTAACGGTCTTTACAACAGAAGGGGAGGAAGTGAGGTCCTCTCAGTTGACCTTTGCAGCAATTTCCGCATATATAACGGATGTTCTGGGGGCTTTGTCTCGACAAGAGACAGTTGAGCTACAGATACCGGGGTTGGTGTTCGGCTGCTTCATCCTTGTTATACTAGATGTTAGTCCTAGTGAAATTTGCTTAACGAGACGTTTCCAGTGGTGCCTGAATTTCGTTGCCATGAGTAGTAGTTGAATCTCGTAGGTACCGTCTGTTTTGGCCCGGCGTTCTGCCAAACTTGGAGAAGACAACGGAGATGGAGAGGTGGCTGATTGCGGTTCAGGGGAGGCAGATTGTGCAGCATTCCTTGGCTTAGAAGCCGCTAGGCTTCCGTGGTTCATACTCGCTTCCATTGAAGTAATCTTATCGTTTATCCTCTGCTCGGCTTCTGCGGTTACCCGGGCGCAATTATGAGCTAGGATAAGCAACGGCTTAAGGAGTGGGATGGTGAATCACGCAGTACAGAACCAACGTGCAGCTTATGAGCTATTTCGCTGTCATGCCTGTTGTTGAGACCCATTTGCACATTTGGTATGATCCCATTCCAAACAATGCGAGCAGGCCAGGCCGATTTTAACAACTCGATGACATTCACCTAACCCGAAAATGCTTTTCGCTTGGACCCTCGTCGGTTTCGTATTTCTGCCATTCAATGTGGTGTCGTTATCTGACCCGGTGGGTTGGTTAGTGTTCTGTACATTTCCTGCTTTGAGCGCGGCGCACATCGGTCAGGCGAGCGCCGTGGTTGCAAGGTCAAATGAGCGGTCAGCGTGGTCGCGCGGTCCATGTGATGGGTTATGCAGGCGCACTGGCTGACAAAGTCACAAGGAATAGCGAGTGACTGGAACCTGTTAACTGAATCTGAACACAGCATGAGAGAGCACAAATTCTTTCTCAGCTGTGTTGAGAAACGCTGGATCGGAATAAGCTTAGGCTTTTCGGCCTGCTTCAAGGATTCTGTATCGAATGGTGTCACACAGAAAGGCAATCGGTTCCATATGCTTGAGTTAACCGATTGCGTTTAATCAAGGATGCCAGTGAACAAGATTAGTGATGGTCTAGACTCTAATGGTAGAAGATATTTCCACTTATGATGGATCACTGTGTAAAGATAGTAAATCCGGTCTCGAGTTAGAGGTTGGTCAACCTGTGTGTCTTAGTGTGCGGTCGCAAAAAACTGTCCTCCTGCGTTCTTCGCCTCCAAATCTTTGGATTTATTCTCACAGAGACCTACGTGCCATCATTCGATTTGGCTCCGCGAGCTCCTCCTACCACTGTTCATCTATTGGATCTATCATTCACGGATCACCAACAAACTGTGCTCTTGGAACTTCGAAGTCAAAAGTATTTGAAGCTTATCGGATGTTTTATTTCTCCTCTCATCACATAAGAACTCTTGTGGTCTTATTTTAAAGATCTTTTTGAGAGTCACCCGATCAGCTTACTACCATTCCTTCAAGTCGCTCTACAAAGCGATAGTCGTCAATTTGATCCGTCCTTGGAACTGCCACTGTCGTCATTAGACAGTATTTTCCAAATCACCTTGCTTTGCCTCAGTCATACGTCCACCACGGCCTACCCTCTACCGTCTGGATCGATAGCACGCACATCCACCCCAAAGAACGGCTGATTCATCTGGCCTCGACACGCCTGGACCTGCTGATCTCGAACCAGCGCCGATCGCCACGCAAAGGTGCGTCAGTATCTCCATCCCATCCCTACCCCTACTGAGAACATGCCTCGTATGAAGAGCAAATGCGAATCATGTGCCAAAGTCGTAAAAAGTGGTCTGGTTTGTACTATGTGTTTGAAAACATACCACACTACCTGCCTTGGGAAGGCGTTCACGAAAGCCAACACCGCAGACGCGTTTTGGTTCTGCCAAGTATGCGAGTCTATTCCATTTGTTAGCTGTCTATCTGTGCTACTGAAGAGGTGTGAAAGACTAACCGAAGCAGTCGAGCAACTGGTGAGCGCCAGAGTTACACGCTTGGGAGGAAACGGACCTGCACTTGTGAGTAAAAATAACACCCCAAACTCACTAGTCAGGCCGAAGAAGCGAACCAGGCGTCCCAACCCAACCCCAACGACTCAGCCTCCAGCAGTTTCGACTCCATTCTCCCTCCCTCCTATAAGTAAAAACAGTGACTGCAGTGCGCCTGCCTCGACTTCTGTACTGTGTGCTGCACCTAGTAGTCTGTTCACTACACTCGAGACTGTAAGCTACAGTCAACCAGCCATAGTGAACAACCCGGCAACGTACGCATCGGTTGCTGCCAAGCAAACACCGGAAAGAGCACCGGTAACCTTTGTGCCCGAACTAGAGAAAACAAAACTGACGCAGCACGGATGGCACACACCAAGGCCGTTCACAAATTCAACAAAAACACCAGAAACTAAGCCTCGAAATCCAAAACCAGTAGCCACCAGACGCAACCATGGTGTCCTAAATATTGTATGCACTAATGTCCCCGAATCCAAATCCAATACAATTAAGGGTAAGTTGACGGACGATCGAAATCAGTGGGTTTCCATCTGTACGTCGATCGGAGTCCATGCTAATCCCACGACATTAAAAAGAATCTCGCGCCACCCAAACGCGTTGCACTACGGCGAACCCCGGTTACTTCGAGTAACACTAAACTCGGCGGACGAGACTGAGGCCGTTCTGCTGTCCGCGAATCGTCTGCGCAACGGCTCAAGTGGAGTGCGCATACTACCCGAAATCCCGTGGAAAGAACGTTCAGGGGATCCCGCCAACAAAGCTAGGTACAGAATAAGTCAAGATAAGAAAACAGTGATTGCTCACGGTGTTCCTGAGCTTACTGACTCCTCTTCCGACGATGCTCAGATGCATGACCGCGAGCAATGGCACTACATCCGGGAGGTTCTTGCTCTCGAAAATGTGGTGGTCACCTCGTTGACAAGAATCCCCATATCACCAAACTATAAAGGATGCGGTCCCAGGCTCTTACAACTTGTGTTACAGTCGGAACAAATGGCACAAACCCTACTAGCGAACTGGATCAAATTCCGTTGCAGATTGCCAACGGAAATTCGTCTGAAAGCAGCAAGAACACCAACACCTTTTAATGACAATTCAGTAGAGGCACAACTCTTAATGAAAACGCCAGCTGCAGGACCCGACTCGGGGACGGTTTCAAGAGTAGCCATACTATCCGGAGGGGTCCAGCAGAGCACGAGCAAACACCAGGATTCGGAGCATCTGATACCTGCTTATATATCAAATACTTGTCGATTAGTCGCCGACCCTTTAATGGTCGGCGTAACCTCATTTGCTTCATCTACCCCTCCAGTCGCCGGCCACTCACTGGTCGGCGAAACTTCACGTATGAGTTGTGCAATTTCTGAAACATTGATTAAATCTGAGAAACTTTCATGTATGTACACCAACGCCCAAGGGCTCCTCAGTAAACTTAACGAACTTCAACTGCGTCAGATTGCGAATGCTTGGGACCTAATTTCTATTAACGAAACTTGGTTGCATCAAGAGGTGACTGATGCTGAGGTTGAGATAGCCGGAATGTCAATCATCCGGAACGACCGCCCCAGCAGAGGAGGTGGGGTCTTACTCTACTACCGCAGCGATCTACAATGTACAATAGTTGAGGACCTGGAAACACACGTTACCGACTCACTCTGGTGCCGTCTCCGACTGAGACACAACGATACATGTCTCATAGCTATCGTTTACCGCCCCCCAACGTCCACTCTGGAAATGGATTCCTGCTTGATCCGTGGCCTAAACAGAGTAACACGCACTAGGTACAGCCACATTCTCATCTCCGGCGAATTCAAGCTACACAATCTGGAGGTTTCTGCATCGCCCAGTGAGCAGTTCAAAGCAGACTTGCAGGAACTGATCGCTAATATTTCCTTGTATAATCATGTCACCATGCTCACTAGATTCAGGACAGCAAACAAACCGTCCATATTGGACCTTGTGCTCACAAATGAAGAGCTCATGATTGAGAAGTTATTGATGGATGGTCCATTAGGTCTCAGTGACCACGTAGTAATAACTTTTGACTATGTGTGTTATGCAGAGTATCCATCTGAACACTCGGAACTAACTCATACAATCACACGCTACCATGTATTGAAAGAACTCGCCGACGAAGCTGCTTGGGAATTCTCAAACAAAAGTCCCCTTGACAACGTTTGGGCAGAGTTCGTTAATAAGCTCAGCGACATCGTCAACCAAGCATCAGAGACCAAACCCCTTCGTCCCGCGAAAATGCCTTCAATCCTAAAGAGCAGGACTCGAAAATGCCTGGCGATAAGGGATGCAGCATGGCGTGCCTACAAGATTAACCCAGACTCAGAGACTTGGGGAAATTTCCTGGCCCATCGCAACCATTGCACCGCACTTGTCCGTGAGGACAAAATAACGTATCAACAGTGTCTAGCCAAAAAGTTCATGGCAAACAACAAACTGCTGTATAAACATGTCAATAAGCTTCGTAAAGTGAAGCATGGAATACCTCCACTTTTCACGACAGGGGGTAGAGTACAAAGCGCCGAAGAAGCAGCTAATGCACTGCGGCTGCAATACGCCCCAATTTTTGAATTCTCAACATCTACCTGTCTCATAATATCAAGTTCATTACCGACACCTTTGTTTAAAAATGTTATTTTCAACCCATCAACTGTGCTAAGGAATTTACTCTCACTGCGCGAACATAGTTCTCCGGGAGCAGACAACATCCGCCCGAAGGCACTGAAGGCTGTGGCTAATAAGCTAGCTGAACCACTGTCACAGTTCTTTCAAAGGTGCTTTGATGAACAACGAGTCCCCACTATGTGGAAGTGTGGCATTATAACCCCTATTTTTAAAGGCGGTAGCCGTTCAGATCCTGCAAACTATCGTCCAGTGACTCGCCTCCCTGTGCACGTGGTGATGAAAGCAGTCATCGCTGAGGCTTTAATGGACTACCTGGAAAAATGCAACATCTTGGTACGGGAACAGCATGACTTCCGTCAACACTGGTCATGCACCGCCAACCTACTGATTGCACGATGTAGTTGTACGGAAGTGACCGATAATGGGGTCGGAGTCGACGTCATCTATCTGGACTTCTCCAAAGCTTTCGACCGCCTTGATCACCGCATCCTACTCCAACGGTTACAGAGTTACGGAATCGGAGATCCTGTACTTGGTTGGATTGGCAACTTCCTTCACTAACGGAATCTTCAGGTACGTGTTAGGGGATCACTCTCTAACCCAATTGAGGTGAAATGTGGTGTCCCACAAGGCTCACTGCTGAGACCGCGCTTATTCCTGGTGTTTCTCAACGACCTGGCAAGAGTTATCTCCTCAAATTTCCTGCTTTTTGCCGATGACGTCAACAAATGGCGGGCGATTAGTAACAAGCCAGATCAAGTTCTGCTCCAACATGACCTAGATTGCATTTACGAATGGTCAAAGAGGAACACGCTGCAAGTGAACATAGCTAAATGCAAGATGATACATCTGCGTCACCAGCTGGAAAGCGCTTACAAGCTTGGAGACCACACCTTGGAGAAGGTCTCTCAGGAGCGTGACCTGGGTGTATTGGTACAGGAAGATCCCGGGTGTTCAAAACGAGCAGAGAAGGCGACGAGCACCGGCAATCAACACTTCGGCCTTCTTCGCAGAGCCTTCGGTCGGTTTGAACCATCAATATTTCCCCAAATGCTTAACGCCTACTTGCGCCCGCATGTGGAATATGCTATTCAGGCGTGGCAGAAACAGGATCTCATTGCTCTCGAGACTCCTCAACGACGGGCAACCAAGAACGTCAGGGGCCTCTTTCATCTGCCCTATCAGCTTAGACTGAAATCTCTAAGAATGTACAGCAGTCGATATCGGCTTTTGCGGGGGGATCTCATAATGGTTTACCAGATTCTGAAGAACCCAAACCACATTTGCCGTCCGCTGCTGGAATTGAACCCCAACATTAAACTAAGAGGTCACCCTCTGAAACTGACAATTCATTATAGCCGGCTTGAATGCCGTAGAAATTTCTTTTCTCTCCGCGTGTGAGAGTCTTGGAATGCCCTCCCTAATTATGTCGTCTCTGCTCCCAATCTGGCGATATTTAAAAAACGTGTTGACGATGCGTTGTCTCACTTACATTTCCTTTTATGACTTGTTAGCCAGGGGCTACAAAACGCAATCAAACGGTTTCTTGCCAAACGCTCAACTATTGGATTTATGGATTTTTATGTTTAATAAGCGAACATCTCCGCTATTTCACATAAGTCTATGGTGAGTCCACCACAACGCGTTTCACTTTATTATGCAATTTATTTTCGCAATAATTTCCATCCCTCGGGACTTGTTAAGCGATGCTTTTTTACCCGTAATAAACCATTGTCCATAGTGTACAATTGATCATCAGGGAAATTGCACAGGCAAGATAATAGTTATCTTGTGGGGCGCTTTAGTGTTTGCGCACTGTCACTTCTTTCTAATGGATCAAATTAATTTTCCTCATTCTTTCAACCATCGCGACTAGTCTTTCGTGTTTTCGCGCTACTTCGTGCATAATCTTTACCAGTGGGATGACCATACATGATTCACAAAATCACAGAGAAGCTGGTTTACTATTATGTATCTTCAGCTGGTTCGGTGGGAGTTTCGAACATTTAGTATGAACCTTGCTACGGCAAGTTGCACACGGAATTCCGGTCCGTACATTTTGTGGCATGAAGGAAAGCCAACTACTCTTGTCAGCATTAGGGCAAACTGTTGATTGGCCGTCAAAAACCGTTGCGTCGATCGATGCCTTTACGGTCAACAGTGCAGTTGCCTATTTGTCGCTTTAACTAAAATAAATAAATAAATAGTTTATTCTCAAAGTTATAGAGACACACCAAGTCTCAAGCACAATGCGTTTGATGCGTCCACGGCTGGCAGGCTAGGATTGAGGGGATGGATGGTTTGCTCTGAGCTTAACAGAACGCGAGTAAGTGCAAACCCGAAATGTCGGATAGCTAATTCGCTTAATGGTCAACAGCTGTAGTTGAACGCTCATCGTGTAGATCTCTACGTTGGCTTTCGTTTGTGATCATAAATATTGCCGAGTGGCCCGGTGTTCAGAAACTTCCTTGATTGTGTTCCCGCGGGAAGAGTGCAAAACCCGCGATGTTAAGACTCAGATGATCCAGGCAAGTTAAATACAAGAGATGGAATGCACTAAATCGTGCTGATGAAGCTGGATCGAATGAGTGTAGGCATACGTGTGTGATGAGAGGTGTGCCAGTGAATCCGATCAGAATACGAGAGCGGATTTTTTTTACGTCCGCGCGGTGAATTGAACGTTCACTTTCGGATGACTGTATGGATGAAGTTTACCGGCATGTTTAGTGATCTGAGCTTGTCGGCATCGGCAAACAGACCCCTTCGTTCTGTACCAGCTCCAACATTTAATTGGAGCAGAACCAGAAAACAAATGGAGGTAAGAGACAGTGTGGTATGCATACAGAGCACATCCCAGTCCTGACACTTGGAGCGACTAAGTAGTAGGGGGTAATCACCTTACCACAACTGGCCGTGAGAACCAATTAGCACACCAGCAAATTCGAGCGAAAAGGTTATATGCTAACAACGAACTTCCGTACAAACATATGGACAGCCTCAGGAGAGTGAAGCGCGGTGTTCCGCACTATCGCATTAAGTGGATGTGCCCAAACCACAGAGGATGCAGCCAAAGCTTTACGGATACAGTGTGCCCCAATATTCCGACGTAGCAACAGCTTGGATCACAGACTTGTCTCATTGCTCAGACGGCAAAACACACACGTCAATAAGAGCTCAGTGCCTTTTTGAGGAAGCTGTTTTTATTGCGCAACCATAGTTCCCATGGTGTTGACAACATTCCCCCAAAGCACTACAGGTGGCAGTTACGAAGCTAGCTGGTCCTTAACCAGACGTGTGTAAAGATGCCTGAATGAATAGCAGGTCCTCAACATGTGGAAGCAGGGTGCCCCGAGTTTCAAAGGTGGTAGATCTTCAGAGCAAGCCAGCTATCGCTAGGTGTTTCTCCTCCTATTGCGCTCTAAGGTGACGGAGTCGATCTTAGCGACTGCACTAATGGATTATTTAAAAATACCTAACAACATAAACCGGGACAAAAACAGTTTCCATAAAAAGCAGTCATTTACTACCAAACAACTGAGGGCACGTGGTAGCTGGGCCGAAATAGCCGGTAAGTTGACCAGTACTAATGCCAGCTGCCTCAATTTTTCTAGTGACTTCAGCCGATCAGATCACCGGGTTTTCTCCAAATGTTGCAAACGTCCGGAATTGGGAACCCGTCCTTGGATGGATGGAAAAGTTTTTCTTCAACGGCGGATTCAGGCTTGGGTTCGGGGCTCCTGTCCGACCCTCTAGCGACGGAGCACAATGTTCCACAAAGATCAGTGTCGTGCCACAATTGCTGGGTTAGTTTCATCAACGACCTGGCAAGTGTCATGGAGTCGAAAGTCCTGCTATGTAACAATATGGCATGCGATCGGCATTCACGAAGATCACGATTTCCTGCAACAACACATAGGCGTATTTTCGAAGGTTTAAAGACCAGTCTACTTCTTTTCAACTCGTACAAGGGAACAACTGTATAATTACGCCGCAGGCCTACTAACAGAGATAAGTCTGGAGACCACACGTTGAAGACTGCCGCACAGTGGCGTGAGCTAGGGATGGTGATGGAAGGCGACTGTGGTTATTCCGAGCAGTCCACGAGTGAATTTAAAATCGCGAACCATCAATTTGGTCACACATGTTGGGCGTTCGAGTGGTTTGACTCCTGCACCCTACTTTATATGTTCAATGCATAAGTGTGGCCCAATGTAGAGTACGCGATTCAGCCCTGGCTAACATGCGATATGTCTACACCGCAGACCAAACAGCAACTTAAAATGTAAAGGACTTGTTCCACCTGCTATACCATCTGGGACTGAAAACTCTAGAAGTGTGCAGTCGTATACAGGATGACCACATGCTTGAGCAGCACATGCTGAAATATACCACTCACCGTTACCGCCACCAGCTGAAACTTAGCAGCAATACAAAACTGAGGGGCTACCGCCTAAAATTCTCCATCAAATACAGTCGGCTGGAGTGCCGCTGAAATTATTGTTCTCCTAGAAGTTGTCGGCTGTGTAACCCACTTCATAGGTTACGCTTAAAACGACTCGACGTTGCTTTACATCACGTGCATAAGTTATGTGAATTATGCGCATCGAGTGAAGACTGAACGCGGAAAACAGCGCTCACCAACCCCCACGAAATCGGGGTAAACGGACATACGTGTGTGTTAATGTGGATATAATGGTGAGTCCACGGATGCAAGTATTAGACCATTGTTCTATTCGTCATTAAGGAAATATCATATGCAATCTTGGAGACGATGAAGTGCAAGCAGTCATTCAGGAGTGTGACCTTGTGGCATTAATCCAGGCTGATCTGAAAGGTGCTCGTAACAATCTGGGAAGACGTTAAAGATTGGAAACCAACATACTGGCATGCTGCGGAGGGCATTCTGGTGGTTTGGCCCCTCTGGCTATTCGCAGTTACTAAACACATATATCCGGCCTCGTATGGTATACGCAATGCAGGCCTGCCAGCCCTTGCACAAGCAAGGTCTTGCAGCCCTCGAGACTCCGAGGCGAAGAACCACGAGGCACGTCACTGGGTTGTTTCACCTATTATTTCAAGATAGGCTAAGGACTCTAAAATTGCACAGCGGTCTGTATCGGCGTCTACGTGGTCATCTTATAATGGCCTACCGGATTAGGTGGAACCCAAACCACGTCTGACATCACCTAATGCAACTAAGTCACAACACGAATTTGAGGGGCCACCAGTTCAAGTTGGCACCACAATAGTCGGTGAGACTTTTACGCCCTTCACGAATGCCAGCCATAAATTACGTTGTTTCCGTCCCAACAATATGAACGTTTAAAAGCGCCTTGACACTGCCCTAACGTACCTGCATTACGAAATATGGCCGGTCTACACTAAGCGATGAGCAAGGTGAAGGCGTTGCACCAAACAGGATTACTTTACACCATAGAGGCGGGTTCGCTTACGCATGCCTAGGTGTAAACACCATAGTGCGTCTAGAAAAATGATTTTATCATGTTTCCGCTTTCCATTTGTGGTTCTCATGCTGGATATCCGATGAAACTTGTAAAACTCGCGTGCTCTTTTACCCGTAATATATCACTGTTCGATTATTCCATTGTATTTCTCACAATATTGGCTATGTGGCCTTTGGATGAACGTTCAATGCTCGTATTTTTCCATATTCCTTCTTCTTCTAACATGGTCGGCTACATAGTAGAGCTTAGTCTGTTAGCTAAGTCTAACTAGTACCATCCGAGTAAGATAGCGAAATCAGTGACGCTCTGGAAATTGAGTAAATAGACACATTTGTTGTGTTGAATACAGGGACAAAATTTGCGACATTTCGATTTAGGATTCTCCGGATGAGACCGCATGAGTATCTGTTGCATATAAGGGTCTGAATTCCACCTGTACGTTGTTGTCGGGTAAGCTCTGTTAAGCCGTGTAGTACCTCATTGAGAATATAACAAGTAAATAGCAGAAAATGAATATAAACTGATTGCACCCTTTGAGATTTCTTAAAGAAGATGGGAGCAATGGGTCAAGACTTACGAAATGCTTCCAAGATATTAAAATGTTTGATTTAGGATGCACAGCGTTGCAACTCTGTCGGTGTGGCTGATGAGAACAAGTAAATAGCAATTGGCGTCTGCTAATGAGCAAACGAATGGAATTCTGCATACTGGTGCGTTTGGACGAGTAAGCGATGGTGTTTCAACTGGTCATTTTTCGACACGCTGCCATGGATGACGCGCGCAGTGCGTTGCAGACATTGCGCTACAACGAGGGCAGAGATCCCAATGATTCTGAGATGGTGC
>OX104062.1:49401069-49419585 GCA_944474145.2 Dicrocoelium dendriticum
AATCGGCTTGTATTAATCCTTCTGGTAGTGTATTCCATAAGTTTACGATTCTTCCTTCGATACAAAGCTGATGTGATACTTTGTTCATGCTGGGGACCCTGAGTTTGTAACGATGTCCTCGGGTGTTACAGGGTTCTCGCAGGTGAAATATTGGCCGCAGTATGGGGAAGTGATTCAAGTGTAGTACTCGATGGGTCATAATAAGGTCAATTCTTACTCTGCGGTAGGATAGTGTGTAGAGTCCGAGCCTTTCACAACGTTTTTCATACGGAAGCTTTCGTAGACTTTGTATCATTCTAGTTGCAATATGCTGTATTTTCTCCAGTTTTTCAGTTTCCCATTGGGTTATCGGATGGTAAGCTGGGGCACCGTATTCAAGGATTGGTCTAATGAGCGAGGTGAATAGACGAGGGACGGTTTCTTCGGACCATGTGGAGAAACTGCGTCGTAATGCCCAGAGCATACGAAGTCCCGCACGGTACAATTTCTCTGTATTTTCTAGGGATCTTAAATCATGTCGTGAGAGAACTCCTAAGTCTCTGACAGATGTGTTGGGATGGAGCAACTGGCCGCCCAAGGTGTATGATCAAGTGGCTGGACGTCTGGTGATACTGATGAACTCCGACTTGCTTGCGTTAAGAGGGAGTTGCATTTCAGTGGACCACGTTGACAGTCGCTCTAAGTCATGCTGGAGGCGAGCGCAGTCGTCCTGGTTTTCAATGATCCTCCAGATTTTCAAATCATCTGCAAACAGGACACATGGTGACTGGAGCTGCTGCGGAAGATCGTTGATATGAATAAGAAACAATACTGGCCCAAGTACAGTTCCTTGAGGCACGCCACTGGTCGATGGGAACCATTCTGTCAGATAGTCATTGACCTGTACTCTAAACCTTCGTCCCACAATAAACTCTTGTATCCATTGAAGTAACGTGCCACCGATTCCGTATATCCTCAGTTTACGAAGGAGTACCTCGTGGTTCACTCTGTTAAACGCCTTACTAAAGTCGATGTACACCACGTCAACATCCTTCTGTTCATTGAGAGCTCGAACCCACTGGTGATTTGCCTACATCAAGTTGGTGATGCAGGATCGCCCTTTCGTAAAGCCGTGTTGCGCTGGCGTCAATACGTCCATCGATTCGAAGAACGACAGCAGACACTTTTTCACAGCCTTCTCGAGAACTTTGGATAATACCGAAGTCAAACAGATCGGTTTATAGTTCTCTATTTTACTCGGTTCACCACCCTTGGGAAGCGGTTTAACTATCGAGCATTTCCAGTCGTTCGGGACGGATCCTTCAGAGAGCGATCTATTGAAAAGGTTTGTCACAACTGGTGAGATGATAATCGATAGGGACTTGAGTATTAGTGGGTGAAGTCCGTCTGGCCCGGGGGGCTTTGCACCATTGAGGTTGACGAGTAGCTGATGTACTTCGACTGCATCACATTGTAGGCTGTCGAGCAAGACTTGCGCAACCTGTGCCGGTACTGGAACAGCCGCCGGTTTACTGGAAAATGCAGTGAGGAAGTGCGTAGCCAGGACGTCCGCGCGCTCCGCGCTTGAAATGAGTGTCTTCCCGTCTAAGCTCTCTAAGACCGGTAGGTCGTCTCCAGGTTTCAGTTGACGTTTCAAGTAGGCAAATATTCGCTTGGGTGCAGTTGTGGCCGAGGATGATAGCTCCTCTTCGAACTGCCGGCGTTTCTTGATCTTTGCGGCGTTACATAAGTTACGCTGTTTCCTGTACACCGCGTAATCTTCATCACAACCCGAGCTGATGTAGCTATCCCAAAGTTTACGACGTCGTCGCGCTAACTGTCGGTATTCCCTATCAAACCAATGCGGTTTGACAGGTCCGATTTTTGGATACTTAAGGGGAACGAACCGAGTACAGAGCGAGTTAAGCTTCCCCTTTATTAATGACCACCACGCCTCAAGTGACGCATCATGTGGCAGTGTCCAATCAGTCTGACTTGCGGCTTGGACGAGTCCGTTGAAGTCCGTCTTCCAATAGTTGAATGTCGGCTTCTGTTGATTGTAATATGGTAACGACAGTTCTAAGCTTGCTACAATAGAGCAGTGGTCACTGTTCGCCAGAGGTTCGATGACTCTGATCTCTTTTAGCTTCTGCTCGCAGCTCGTAAACATTAGGTCCAGACAAGATGCCGTGTATGGAGTTACGCGCGTCGGTTGGATGACATGTTGCGTTGCCCCAATTTCAATAGTCATTTTAGCGAATTGAGCCTCAACGTTGCCATGACCGGGAAGAAGTCGAACACCTGGCCAAATTATCTTAGGTAAATTTAGATCCTCCATCAATAAGAACTGAGGGCGTCTCATGTGCTTCTGTACATGTGGTATCCAATCGCAGCAACGGTTTAATGGGCTCCGGTAGATAACCCCCACAATTAGTTCTGCGCGCCTGAGACGGATTGTGCACCACAATTGCTTGCATAAACTATCCTCGCTCCGATAGGTACTGATAAGTTTGCCAGATAGTGACGATTTTATGTACAACAGAACACCACCGTGAGCCTTTGATTTTCGGTCACATCGGAAACAAGAGTATCCTGACAACACGACTTCTTGGGGTATGATGTCGGAGTTCAGCCATGTCTCTGCAAGTCCTAAAATGTCCGGCCGCTCCGAGACAGCGAAGCGGCACAGTTCGTCACGTTTGTTCATTAGGCTGCACACGTTGGCGAATGCGACACGGAGATCCTGGGAGGTTCTGCGGGACGTGCCTGGAGGTTGAGCAACCGGTTGATACGGGTTCGTACACCCTTCTTGATCACCCGAAAATTTACAACTTGTAAGTCAGTCTCACCTTCCTCTGTACGGCGTTTGAGCTCAATGACCGCAGTCTTCAAACGATCCCTGTCCTCGGGTTCCAAATCTCGGCGGATGTGAACTTTTATGCCTTTCAGCCTTGACAGACGAGACAGTATGAGCTGCGGCATATTAGGATTTGCAAAAGTGATCCTCAGAGGTCGACATGACTGGTTAGTTTTCTGGCCAAGTCGGATTACTTGTTTAATCGTCACACTGTCGTCGCCCACATCCAAGAGTCTATCGATGAGCCCCTGGAGGAACTCAACATCGTGATCATAACGTATCTGAGGGTTTTCATCTTTTGACTCCGGTACGTGGAAGACCATGAGATTATGACGCCTCAGCGAAATCAGTGATGAACCTGTGGGAGCAGAACTAGAGGCGCTTAACTGATTGGGTAGTTGTTTATCAGCAGGTGACGTCTGAACTCGATTATGTGGGCCCTTGCGCTTTTGAGTGGTCCATGGATCCTCGGTGTTCAGAAGTTCACAGACAGGCTCTGAGAAATTCACGGACCGATCAGTGAAGTGGCATTTCGTAGCTTCTGAGTCTGAGTCTTCCATCGGTGGGAAACATTGAACCTGGGGTTCGGCCGGGGTCGAAGACGCTGGTGGTGGTGCAGATCGCGGAGAGACAATAGAAGACGAGGTGACAGAGGTACTTTCACGAGGGCGTTTGATCCCACGTGGTGAACGGTTTGTTTCTATCTGAAAGAGAGATTTTTCCGTAGTTGTTTGCGGTCGCTGCGTATTCTGATGTCTTGTACCGCGACATTTATCACATATAACTTGAAAAAACCGATGTCGGATGTCGAGCGATTTTCGAAACACGTCAACGGATAAGCTAATGCATGAAATATGGAACAAAACATCACAGCTGAAGCATCGAAGTGCATGAGCCTTATTTCCCACAACTTTCGAACACGAACCACAAGTAGCTTGAGACGACATCACAAGCTAGAGCAAATCCAAGCTGGCGGACAGAGATGGCAGTATGGCGAATCAGTGAGATCTCCGGAATTAGCCAAAGAATAGCTCCCAAATTTGCACCGCTTGGAAAATATGCCAAAAGAAGAATAATGGTGCACAATTCACACTGATGAAACGCTGCTAACACAGTAATCTGAGGCAAAAGTAGTATCCAGCACACGTTGATCCCTCATCATCATCATCATTATACACGTTGGCTAGAGGTGTAACAACACCCCAGCTACTGTGCCACAATACATGTAATAAGAAATAAAATAAGTACAACAGTTGCATGCCAGCTGAGCTACCAGCAACGGATGGGCATCGTTCCGGAAAGCTAGCTGCCAGCTATTAGGCAACAAGAACAATTGTAATGTAAAATTATATTATACTACGAAGTGAGATCGTGGTTGGAGGTGGAGGCTTAAAGGGATGGGGAAGGACAAAGAAACTCACTGCAGGAACGCCACTAAAGTCGGCTCCTAGCGATGTCAGCAAGTGTACCTAGCCAAACGTGTTCATCGTTTTCGGACCCCAATGAGAGAGCCGTGAAGCTCCAATCGAGGCCAGCACAGAAGTATGGGCATTCATTCCTCTCGATCAAATCGTCGCTTGGTCACCCCTCTTCTTCCATTTACACTCCCAGCGAGCAAACAACGCACGGCGCGAGAGTCGATGGGCTGGCTTGCACAACACGTAGCCGAGCCATCGGAGCCTGGTGCGTGAAATGACGGTGCTGAGCGGTTCAATTCCTTTTCCTGTGCCATAAACAAGGCGTAAAACACGCTCGTTGCTCACGCGGTGTTCCCACCAGATGTGAGCCGAACTGCGTAAGCACCAATGGTGGAACATAACTAGCCTCTTTATGTCTGCTGATCTAAGGGGCCAGTTTTCGCAACCGTACAGTAAGGTCGAACATACCGCTACATTGTACACTCTACCCTTCCGAGGGAGAGTGATGTCGCGCCGGCACCGTAGGTGGCGAAGTCTAGCAAAAACACTTCGAGCTTTTGCTCTACAGCTCGTGATCTGGTTCTCGATCCCAAGGGCGCTGATACAACTTCGCAGGTAGTTGAATTTCTGAACGACTTCTAGCTGATCCCCACCCAGGGTCAACGCAGGAGTCGATCCCTGCCAATCTTGGACGATTGCTTTGCACTTCTGTGGTGCAAAGCAAAGCCCGAAGCGCCTGATAGCTAGCACTAATCTGTCCAGCGCTGCTTGGCGCGTCTGGGAGCTGTCACAGATGAGGGCAATGTCGTCTGCATACTCCAAGTCAAGAAGTCGTTCTCCTGGGAGTAGCTCCACACCTTTTAAGTCATGTCCTATAATTGCAATCTCCATGCCTTCGTGAATAGCGAAGTTGTAAAGGAAAGGTGACAACGGGCATCCTTGTCTCACTGCTGGAGATATTGAGGGATGGCGACAACTTGCCGTAAGCCCTCACTCTGTCCGTGCTACGCGCGTATAATGCTCGATAATATTTACATATTTCTCGGGCACACGTTTCCTGAGTAGACAGTCCCAAAGGGCACATCGATTAACCGAATCGAAGGCACCTTGGATATCGAGGAACACGACTATGGTGGGCCGCCAATATGTGTGTTATGTTTTCTTTTACTATTTCTGTACCTTTTTTGAGTCCCATGGTTTCTGATGGCTTTATGTCTATTCGTAGACCGTTGCATATATATATATATATATATATATATATGTGTGTGTGTGTGTGTGACGGTGCTCCAACGATTGTCGCATAGCGTAGATGTGGTCGATGCAGCCACGACCCTGACAAAACCCCGCTTACTCCTCACGAATCGGGCCTTCACGAATGCCGGTCAGTCTGTGAAGGATTACTGAGGCAACTAATTTGGAGGTGATGGAGATCAGACTGATTCCTCTGTGGTTGCCGTATTCCGAACGCAAGCCTCTATTGAGGATGGGAACAATAAGGGAGCGGCCCCAGTCGGTAGAGACAGTTTCCTGTTCCCACAATTTCCCTAGTAATTCGTGTAAATCGTCAACAAGAGCAGGGCCCCCGAATTTGAACATGTCTGGATGAAGCTGATCTGGTCCCGCGGCTTTGTTCAACTTCAACAGTCCGATCTCACGTTTGACTTTGGAGCGAGACGGCGGTTCAAAGGGACATCCCAGGGAGCTGGGCGATCACTGGCCGATGAGAAATCGAATAATTCCGGCCGATTAAATTGCTCTTCAAAATGCTCAGCCCAACGTTCCAAACGTTTTGACAAACTGTGTAGATAGGCTGTCCACTCTCGTCACGTATAGTTTCACTAACCCCAGGTCTGCTGCCCGTTTCCCTTATCAGCCGGAGTAACTTTCGATGGTTCCCAAAAGCAGCGGCTACGTCCATCTCTGACACACGAAGAGACCACCAGGATTCGCGGTCTTTCTTCAGCCTAGCACGGGGTTTTGCCCGGAGCTCTTTGCTAATTTCCTTGTATTCGCTTCCAGCCGGGATATGTTAGCCAGAGACCGCGAAGAGACCCAATGTCCATGTTGGCTATTAGAATTACCACATGAGGATTTGCCTGCTGCTACTAAGGTCTGATGAACATGCGACCAGTGACCTTTAGTTGTCTCCAGTGGGTGCTTACTCAACTCGCATATCAGAGTACTTTGATAGGCATTCAGAACAGCTGGCTTTGTCAGTTGACTGGTGTCAATGCGCTCACAGCGTCATCGTGGGCGTTCGCCAAAACGCATCCGCATGTTAGAACATACAATTGCATGGTCGGTGTCCGCACATGTGCTCCAAATCGAGCGACAATTCTGGATGCAGCCTCTCCAGCGGTAACTGATTGCAATGTGATCGATTTGCTTCCAAGACTGATTCGAGGCTGGTGAGCGTCAAGTCCACCCTCCGGCGGGTGCTGTGTCGAAAATTAGTGCTCGCAAGAAATAAGTGAGCATCCTCACCAAAACGAACTAAATGCTCACCTTTATCATTACGGGAGCCTACACCGTGCTGACCGCCCAGATGCATTTCATCAGTGCACAACTTTTCAACTTGTGCGTTCAGATCCCCTGCCAACACAACAGTGTCCGTGCTTCGTCTGTGCCGAAGAAGCTCAGTAAGTTAGCGATAGAAGTCGTTTTTTACCGAATCATCACTATGGTTTGTGGACGCGTCGGCAGCGCTGATGAATAGACACCTGTTAGTCCCACGCGACTATGAAGCTTTGAACGAGAAAGTTAGTCGGACCGCATTCATCCGGCTATTGACTTGGATCCAAGCAACCAGGGCAGCTTCAGCCCAGGGACTCAGGACAATGCGAACACCAACTTGGTCTGTGCTCGAAGCTGCATCGTCACCGGCTAGGCGCAATTAGAAAATACTGCTAGTGTCACCTGAAGGGGATCGCAGAGTGAGCACATAGTTCGAGTCTTGTAGGCGGGTCTCCGATAAGCAGCAGATGTCGATGGAGAGGGTCTCTAAAGTTCGGGCAAGTGCTGCCTGTTGAGCGATGTGTAGTGATGTGCGTACTTTGAGGCAGCCAATCTGAAGGAGGATCGAGGGCTCCAAATGGAAGCCGATGAACTGGGATGGACCGCTTGGTTGAACATGGGCTTATAGACAGGGCAGGAGGGACGCTCCACGTCTGCATGTGAGTTGCAAGTAGAAGACGTACGCCTAACAAAACATGTTCGGGGAGGGACAAGAATCGGGGGTTGAAAACTGGGGGGGGGGGGGATAAAAGTGAAGTTGGGGAGAAAAAGAGTAAGATGGGGAATAAGAAGATGGGTAGGCTTGAGCAATAGCATCCAAACTCCTATCCACCCTACTGGATGCAGCAGATAGGGCACCGTTGATTACCTTCTGCGGTGGCCAGAGCTTCAAGAATTTGTTTGACGAAGGGTTCATAATATTGCTTGGGCAGGATACTGTCAGGTGTAAACAAGAGAACGATTAGGGTTCCCAATTCAAACCTTTGGTTCAGAAACCGCAAGGCAGTGGGTTTGGCGTTGGACTACAAGGAGTCCGTTTTAGGGAGTAAGGAGCCATCCTCATTCCAACCCCAACCTGGAGGAACAGGAGGCTGAGTTTGTCTGGCCTTTAACTATTGACTAATCTGGCATGACTGATTCTGAATGTGCAAAAAACAACACCCAGTGTAGCTCAATGGATTACTAAGGCACAGCAACAATCGCACCAGGGTAAGGTCCAGCTTACCCGTACGCCGAATTTACTAAGCTGTTTTACGCTCTGTGCTTAGCCGGCAAGTTCATATCCAAACGTCATTATGGATATCCAACACTGAAGAGCTAAACGGGTCTTGCTGAAACCTAAAGTTATCTGCTCACTGCTCTGAACATTAGACACATCACAGCTACCAAAGTTACTCTACCGACCGACCACTTTGAATAGACTTTTGACGATAGCTGCAACTCATGGATCCTTGTTCCATTTCTGCAACATTAATTTACCCTTAGAAGATATGAAGCACTTGTCGGGGTTTGCGGCGCCTTGCGGTGATCCATCCGATTTTTTTTACACGTAAGATGGGTAAAACCTAGGGAGAGTATGCCTGGGCAACCTGACAGTATTTCGACAGCGCAGTACATCTAAGTACTTCTCTCCACATCATTTCCTTGATGCTCTGGTCGTCCCCGAAGATAGTCAACGGGGCCCTATCTGCAGCATCGAGCTGGGTGGATAGGGTAAGGATGCTATTGCCTTAGCCTTACCGTCTTCTTATGCTCCCTCTTGCGCTTTTTCATCCTTAGCCTCCCGCTCCAACTTTACTTTTATCCCCCCCCCATTTCAAACCACCCAATGCTTGAGCCTCCCTCACCTTGGTTTGATAGCTTTTATCTTAAAATTTCAACTCATATGCGGAGCGTATCATCATTCCTGTTATGTCGTCAATCCCGTATCTAATTAAGTGGTCGAACCCAGTTCATCGGCTTCCATTTGGAGCCCTCGGTTCTCCCTCAGATTGGCATGCCTCAATATACGCACAGTGTTACAGATCGGGCAACAGGCAGCACTTGCTCGAACATTAGAGACTATCTCGATGGATATCTGCTACCTATCGGAGACCCGCCTGCAAGACTCGAGCTCTGTTCTCACTTTGCTATTCCCTTCAGCTGACACCAGCAGTGCTTTCGCGTTGCGTCATTCCAGAGACGATGTAACTTGGAGCACCGGCCAAGCCGGTGTTGGTATTGCGCTGAGTTCCCGAGGTGAAGCTACTCTGGTTGCCTGGATCCCAATCAATAGCCGGATGTGTGCGGTCCGACTAGCTGGCTCTTTCAAAGCTCCTAAGTCGCGTGCGACTAAGTGGTGTCTATTCATCATGGCTACTACGCGCCCGTAAACGGTAGCGATTATTTGATAAAGGACGACTACTGACAACCGAACGAGCTCATTCGCCACAGAAGAAGGTCGGACACTGTTGTGCTGGCTGGTGATCAGAACGCTGAAGTTGAAAATTGTTCGCTGATGAACTGTATTTGGGCGGCCAACATGGTGTAGGCTTCCGTAATGATAACGGTGAGCGGTTGCTCAATTTATGTGAAGATGCTCGCTTATTTCTTTGGAATACTAACTTTCGACGCTGCATGCTCATAAGTGTGACATGGCGCCCACCAGTCTTGGACGCAGATTGATCATATTACGATATGTTACCGCTGGAGAGGCTGCGTCCAGAACTGTCACTCGATTTGGAGCACATATGTGCACTCTGACCATGCACTTGTATCTGCTGGTCTGCGGGTGCGTTTTGGCGGACGCTCATGATGACGCTATGAGCGCATTGATAGCAGTCAACTGACGAAGCCAGCCGTTCTGAATGAGTATCGAAGTACGCTGACATCCGGGCTGCGTAAACGCTCACTGGTTACAGATGAAGGTCACCGGTAGCATGTTCATCCGACCATACTAGCAGCAGCCACATCCTCATGTGGTAATTCTACTAGCCAACATGGACATTAGGTCTCTTCGCAGTCTTTGGAACTTATCGATGCTTGCCTTCACATTCCGGCTGGACGCGTTCACAATACGACTCATAAGTGTGTCAGAGCATAACTGCATGCTAGCTTGAAGAGATTGCAAATCCTGGTAGTCCCATCGTGCGTCAGAGGTGAAAGTGGTCACTACGCTTGGTAACCATCGTAAGTTATTCCGACTGATACGGGTAACGGGCAGCAGGAGACCTGGTGTTAGTGAAACTCTATGTGAGGATAGTGGACAGCCTATCCACAAATTGTCGAAACGCTTGGTGTGTTAGGTTGGGCACTTTGAAAGACAATTTAAACGGTCGGAATTGTCAGAATTTTGGCGGCCACTGATCTCCCTACTCCTTAGGCTGCCCTTGTGGATTCTCCCTCTTGCCCAGAAGTGGAACATGGGCTCGGACTGCTGAAGTTGAATAGGGCCGCGGGACCAGATGATCTTCATTCAGCCCTCCACAAACTCGGAGACCCTGCTCTTGTTGATGATTTACACGAATTAATAGGGAAACTGTGGGAACAGGAAACTGTCCCAACCGACTGGAGCCGCCCCGTTATTGTCCCAATTTTCAAGGGGTTTCGGTTCTGAATGCAACAATCATAGAGGGATCATTCTTATCCTCATTGCCTCCAAACTGCTTGCCACTGTCATCCTGCACAGACTGACTGACACTCATGAAAGTCAGATTCGTGAGGAGGAAGCCAGGTTTCGTCGAGAACGGGCTGTATCGACCGCATATTTACAGTTGTTGGAGCACCATCACATATATTGGCGACCTATTGTTGTCGTGTTTTCTATGCTTGTTTTCTATTCACTTCACTGATGTTCTTTTTGGGACTGTCCGCTTAGGAAAGGTATGCTCGAAAATTATGTAAACATTACCGGAGAGCTTTACGCGCGTAGCTGGGGCAGAGTGGGGGTTCACGGCGAACTGTCGCCACCTTTCAATATCTCCAGCGGTGCGAGACAAGGATGCCCGCTATCACTTCCTCTTCAATTTCTCCTTTGACGAAGTTATGGAAATTACATTCACAGGACACGACTTCGCGTGTGTGTAGCTGCTCCCAGACGAATGACTTCTTAACTTGCAGTATTTTGACGATGTGGCCCTCATCTGTGACAGATCACAAAAGTGCCTAGTTGAATTGAACAGATTAATGCTGGCTGTCAGCCGTCTCGAGCTTTGCTTTGCACCCTCAAGGTGCAAAGCTCTTCTGCCTGATTGGTAAGGACCGCATCTTGCACTGACCGTTGGTAGGGATCAGCTGGAAGTCGTTCAACAATTCAATTACCTGGACATTTGTATCAGCGCCTGTGGAATCGAAGAGGTCACAAGCCGTATAGCAAAAGCTCGAGGCACTTTTGCTAACCTTCGTCACGTGACGCCTGTTTGACATCACCCTCGCTCTGAAGAGCAGAGCTTACAATGCAGCCGTACGTTCAATCCTACTTTACGGTTCGGGAACCTGGCCCATTAGATAGGCAGATATAAAGCGGCTAGTTACGTTCAACCATTAGTGCCTACACAGTTTGGCTCACATCTGGTGGGAACACCGTGTGAGCAATGAGCGTGTTCGATGCTTTTTTATGACACAATAAGAGGAAGTGGACCGCTCAGCACCGTTGTTTCACGAACCAGGATCTGATGGCTGGGCCACATGGTCATGTCAGCACGCCGACTCCCGCGATGTGCGTTGTTTGCTCGCCGGGGGTGCGGATGGAAGAAGAGGAGAGGTGGCCAAGCGATGACTTGGTTTAGCGGTATAAGGACCCTCACTTCAAAGTTGGCCTGGGTTGGAGCTTCTGGTCTCCCTGGTTGACGGTGAACACGTTTGGCTGGATAAACTTGGTGACATGGCGAGGAGCCGACCTCAGGGGCGTTGGTGTTGTGAGTTTCATTGTCCCTCTCCCTCCCACAGCCTCCTCCAACAACAATCTCATTTCCTATGCATAATGTAGCTTTTTTCGCGGCACTATACTCGGCTGATGGCTCTCTGGAACGATGTCTATCCGTTACTGGTGACTCATTTGGCGTGCCTCTACTGCATGTTGTTTCTTCTTAATTATTTCGGCAGAGTAACAGCTGTTTTCCACCTCTAGTTAACGTGTTTAATGATATAATGATGATCAGTCCATCTCTGATTGAATGGATGACCATACATCTGAGACATGTAACGCAATCGGTGTTTGCTTTTTAACTCACCATCTTAATGTCGGTTAATTTCGTAAATCCTCACTTCGGAACTTTTTTCTTCTACTTCCGCATCATGCCAATAACAACAGTTTTTGTAAGCCCCACACAAATACGGACTATCATTCTTTTCATCTATTCTCGGTTTCTTTTCCTTTTTATTCCCGAGTCTTGCTAAGTCATCCTCCTCACATGGTGCCTTCGCTGGTGCGTCCATTTTGTGTTCGACTTTTTCCTTACAATTATCCATTACACCATTTACCACCTTCCCTGGCCACAGGAATGTACTCCGTTGTAGAACGGTAATTTTCTCTTTTCCATAATCTGTTGAACTACAGTTGTTGTTGCTTTTTTTAACTAACTCCGTCCTCAGTCGAAGGTGCTGTCTCGTCTTAAGAGTTGTGAGGAGACCACTGCTCTTTTGCCTCCAAACGATTATTGGTGACATTTTACGGTTTATACGTTTCTTTTAATGAGATACCACGGATCATTCATTACATTAGACCTGCTTGTGTATTATTCATTCGCTACAAGACAGGCGACAATCAAACAACCCGTTAAAAGTTGCTTGGTATTCAAAAGCGCTGTGTATAACTCTGTCGGGAATATTTGCTGCCTATTCTGGGTCCGCGAACTCTGTGTTCGACTAGCTTCTGGTCATTAGCTGCGTCTCTCCTCTCCCATTCTCCGGGGACAGTTTGTTTCGTTATTTCTGCTTGAATCAGACTAGTGAATCTGGTCCCGTAAATCGTGGTTCACCCGTACACCCGTCTTTCCACTATCACACTCTCTGACTTGCCCAAAATCGATGGGCACCTTCACCACGGTCACCTGGATTTAAAGAAATCTCAGCCTCTGAAACACATGAGACAATATGATTCTGCCGCATTCCCACATAGCAGTCTCAGCTTTCTTTCGCGGAGACAATGGCCGTCACGGTTTTGGTGGTGCGTCATACTGGGCTCCATTTGCTTATGTCACCGGGGTTCAGATAATTGCAGTTTGTCAACTCTGGTCTAAACTCCGGAGTTTTTTCACCCTCATATTATTTGAAGTTGATAGCCAAGGCGCACAAATATTCCTAAAATCAACTTGGAAAGATCTATGAAAAGTGTCAAGACCTATGCGTGGAAGGATTAACAGTTTGAAGCGTCGCATCTCACACACCCCGATATCTTCTTCTAGGTTTGCCGCCAATTCCTTACCACCATGCACTAGCTCCACTTGGTCCGGCCATTGGGGTGGGGTGGTACGTGCATTTGGCTTTTCATCCACAGTTTGAGTTTCCTAGACATGAGTGACTTCGCTGACTCCCAGCTCGTATGCAACTGCTGATGGCTGTGTAACAACGTAGCCTCGATCGATACGAAGTTCCGGCGTACCAGCGATGCCTTTTACTTTCGTATTGTAACGTTTCTACTTTGAGGTCCCCGATGAGCTGATCAGCAGTGACTGAAGCTACAACGCTTTTGTGTGCACCTTCATCAAGCATAACCCCTCCATCGTCAATTCACTCTCCATCTGAGTAGACATCGCTGGGAACACAGCGATCGCTACCTTTAATGCGATTACTGAATGAGCTGCCTATCATAATCTAAAGATTCCCCCGGAGGCCGTTACCAGTTGGTACACGTTGTAAAGCTATTACTAATTAACCTTTAAATTGTGCGCTAACAAAATTCTTATTAGCACAACTTCTCCGAACTAGTCACGTTACGATATATTGATCTCGTCACCTGTGTTACCGCAGTGCATCGGAGTTGACCACGATGCAGTCAGCCGCAAAAGCTTACTTCTTTTTAAGATTTAAAGCGTTTGTCTCGATTCCAACCCTGTATTATGTGCGTAGCATTTGTCCTATGGTGTATTATGCTGAGGTATCGAGTGAAATCTGCACATCGACTATCACTAACCAGTCGGTTCGGGATTAGATCCGATCCTAAAAGCGTTTTCCAAGTCACTTATTCGTTAGGCTTGAGAAGCTCCACTGGTGAGCGAGTGCTGGTTGGTTCCACTCACTTATCGAATCTATGTTAAGTGACTCTTAACTAGGGATATTGGAACCGATTGTGAACGCTTAAGAATGGTTAGTGCTCTTGGCACCGAGGATCTCATCGTTCAGAACGGTCTTCTGTTTGTTCCGCTTCATTCAGAACACTAATCAAATAAAACTTATCCCTAGAAAACTATGTTGACGATCTGATCTGTGCCTTCATTAGTTGAACGCTGTGTCGCACAATCCGAAGAGATCGGACTCAGTTTTGTCTGAATGCCGCGAACGCCGTATCTGGTACCCAGAATGAAGGGGCGCTGGCCTCTATGGCAACGAACTTTCTTACTAAGCTACATTGACACACTTAAGACTAATTAAATTGTCCATCCTAACGTCACCTTTTACGGTGGCTTGGAGACTCTTCTTCCCCCGATGTTTGTGCTGAAATCTTTGAGGTTTCGAGCCTATTGTCTTCGTCTGTTAAGTATTCATAAACACTGGACTCCATTAGTTGAATAGCCTGCAAGGAAATTTAGCTTTGCTGATGTTTTATCTATATTCTTCCGTGCCTCCAATCAACTTCTACTATGGTTATTTTCTCGACATGACGATATCATTCGCCTCTTTGGATCATAACTTTCTCCGTGGAGGTATATGACCAATGGACGTAGCAGACGCCGTGTAGAGATTACACGAAAGTCACTTATTAATTTCGACGAAACAAGTAGACCAATTTTTGCCTCGTTTATGTTGTTCCTTCCTATCTTGCGTACTTTTCGCGATCCTCTTGGCAACTTGCTTTTAGCTGATGCCATGGCACTGATTCACGCGCGCTTCCTTCGGGGCAGCGGTATTAGCTTCACTGTGTGTCCAACACATTTGATCTTATGCACATCTGTTATAATGAATATCCAACGGAACCGTTGCCGTAGACCAACCCTGAGTAGTAACGTTTGTTGACCGTAAGTTATGATACTGATCCCGTCAGCTGCTGTTAAACATGCATCAAATGGCCACTCATTTGTTATCATACTTGAATGAAGTAATCAGGTATCTGTTCCTAGAATTAGCGGTGATTAGCTGTCGACCGTCGTACACAGAACTCGAACATGGTTTCCATGTGCTCATTTTCGTTGTTTCGCCGATTTTGCATGTCATATACTCGAACACCATAGGCTGTGACTTGTTGCATGTCTTTCTGACAAAATAACTTTCGTCACGCTTGTCCAATTTACCCATTTTTTGTTCAACTTCTCCGCGAACTCTATCATAGAGTGTTTTCTTGCGGAATCTCACGACGCAGACGTTGAGGTGCTGGTTAATGAAAGTGGATGTTATTTTATTTTTAACGATATTGAGGTAACCTAGTCATATCTGGATAACCTCTCTAGTATCATTCCATCGTTTGACATGCACTTTGCTCCTTCAACGTGGAGTGTTGTTTCAGAACCATCAGCCACTTGATGACCGCTTGGCCCTTGCTAACGAGGAACTCAAATTAGTAGATCAGTTCACTTAGTTTGGCAGCTGCATCAGCAATGTACGGTGCATAACCACTGAAATCCGTTCACGTATTGCCAAAGCTAGAACTGCCTTTCTGAACCTGCGACATCTGTGGCGTTAAAAAGGGGTTTCCCTCGATGATCTGAAAGGCCGTGTTTACAAGATCACAGTGAGAGTTGCCCTGTCCTATGGGGGTGAGATTTGGCCGCTTCGGCCTGAGGTTCTGAAGCGCTTGAGTCATTGGTCCTCGTTGTTTGCGAAGCATTGTTAGTGTCAGATGGCACCAGCGTGTCCGCAACAAAGATGTGCGTCGACGAGTGTTAGATGGTGATAATCAGACTAGTTCCTTAGAACAACAGATAGCACTGAATAAGCTACGTTAGCTTGGGTACGTACTACGTATGCCCGGAGGACCTTATGTTATTTACCAGATTTAGATTGGCGCAGAGCTGGAGGTGGGCATAAGTTAATTTGGCAACGGAAGTTGAAGTCACTGACTACGAAACTTGGTGCCCTCGGTTCGTCTCCTCCAGACTGGAATCCAGGTGACTCGCTTTGTGCTCAATTCGTTACAGAATAAGGCTCGCAGTCGGCACTAGTGGCGCGTCTGCTGCTGTCTCCTAGTCGAATTGCCTGTTTAACGCGTTGGTGCTGACTTATTTGCATGTACTGGCCGGGCATTGGAAACCGCAAGGAAGCTGTCTCGCACATGCCGCCTTATCTTTGCGCGATAGTCGGCTGTTTGAGACGTCATGTTGTTGGCGCCTTGACATTGTCCATTTGTTTAGGACACTAACTTTTTACGCGCGGTTCCTCTTTTCTCCATCTTATCATTCTTCGCTCCATAGGTCATTATGGTTGTACGGCAGCGAAACATCAGTTCACTTGACTGGTATGCTGTGTTGATCATGATGTTGTTGTTTTACCAGTGGTATCTTTTAAAACTCTCAGTGGTCCACATGTTTTTCTTGTCCAGTCCTTACTATATTATTCTTCTTCACGTTAGCTAGAGTTGGAAAACACCTCAACTGCTTGTTAGAGGTCAGCGAATATTTTTTTGCACCTCAGTCTAATTACTTTACTAGGTGGTATATCATCACATTTAGAAACGTGTTTGCAGTCAACGCTTTTCTCGGGTAGCTGGCTCTTGTCTTTTATACATAAGGTGGATGGCGTTGGCTTATGCCTGCTAACCAGCTGCTTGTGCCGATTACCACTAAATACAACAGCTATTTCACATTCTGCCTCACTAAGTAGGTTCTTCAACATCTTACACGTGCTCAGCTTTTAAGATGTCGATTACTGCACTCGAATACGGAGTTTGTTATGGAATCAATTACCAGATTGATAAGCCAGTAAGCTTCCTGGACACCATGTGAACCTGCTAGACAAAATCAATTTTCATCAGCTCAGTGACGGCTAGGCTCAAACGGATCACGACCTCACTGTAGACCGTTTGTACGCGCACCAGCCTATCTGTAAACCGCAACTTCCCGCACAGTTTCGGTCATATCTTTCACATAAATTTGAATTCCGTACCTTCGGGGGTGTTGTTTGCTTTGTAATGTGTCTGCTTCAGTGAACCCCATGATTTATCCAGTCTATACCAAGCCACATGGTTTATAGCAACGAGCTAAGAGATTGGGTCTGGTTTTTGTGTCCATCGTCCCTTTGTATACATTTCTCTGGATTGATCACGTCATTGACTGGGGTCACTACTAGATCCATTATAATGAATTTACCAGGGTCGTGCACCATCTCTCTTGCTTCTAGCTTTTACCTCCACTTGAACGCTTTTTGTATTGCTCCACTTGTAGCTGACTCTTCAATTTTTGATCTTTTTTTTGTCCATTTATTTGGTGATATGCACCTCACTTCAACATGCATTTCACAACCAGTCAAATGGGATGCCTGTCTGCAACCCACTTTTTTGCCAGAGCCATTAAAACCTCATGTACCAGTGTTGTGAGAAAAATCAACTGATTTCCTGGACCATGCCTACTGGATACACCCGTCTTACCCAACGTACTCGCCTTTTCGAGATCCCATGCAATTTCACCTTGACAAGCCGTTAGCTATTTCCCTTGACAGCTAACCTTACAGTCTCATACCTGCAATTTTTACCTTTTCTATTCCACGGTCCTTCACCCATTGGCTTTCCCTGGTACCAATACATTCTTCATCGATTTGTTGTTGACGGCTTCGCTTTGTACTGTATCCATTTGATCACAACTCTCTCAGTGGAGTAGTCTTCACGCGTAAGAAAGAGTCGTCACCAATACGCCGCTGCTCCGTATCGACGCTTCTCTGTCGCACAACTACCAGTTACGTGCAGACCAAAGTTACGAGGTCATCCTCATCTACCATTGGCTTGAACCGGTTGTAGGATATTCCTTAATGTCCTATCCTCTGCTGCCTTCCTACCGCTCCCTGCCTCATGCTTGTGATTCCCTACCGCTTTCACATCCTTTCCATGTCCCAACCGATCTTTGTTATCTGGCTCTCAATGGAGATTGTGTTCCATGCCAAGTTAATTAGGTTTATTTGCATTTTATACACCTAGAGGACCTGCATTCAACTGTGCATGCAGTGACCTATATTTCCAAGTTTCGAACAGACCTAATTTTCGCTTCACGTGCCTTCGCCTCATGTTATCAGTTTGTGATGTTCCGTTATAACCCCGTCGCCGTGGCATTCGGATACTAGCGAGCCAGACATTCCTCACATCGCATGTGACCTGACGATGTTGCGACGTCATGTGAGTACAGTGCATTTGATAAGAGTCTTTCGTTTTTGCTCAGTCGCCGCGCTGGTCAGGGGTAGATAGGAACGCACTAATTTGCCGACCCACCTATGGCATGTAAGTCTACTGTATTTACTCACCCACACATGTCTGGGGGTGTGAATACGACGTGCGGACGCATTGCGGTGCATGTGTCCTTGAAATATGTTAATGACCCTCGTCGAATTCGACAAAGGCCAGCTCAGATTGGGTCGATGCCGACGTTTTTGGCTGGTGGTTTGCAACATCTCGACAGCAGTGCATAATGCACT
>OX104062.1:49419643-49439208 GCA_944474145.2 Dicrocoelium dendriticum
TACTAAACCATAAGGAACAATTCCCGTGAAATGGTTGCGTAAATTTGAGAACGATTACATTCCGACGTTTTTAACGGAGAGGGTCACACAAAGGTAGCGCCGCTGCTGGTGGTCGTATGTGGTCGTTTCGCACTCAGCATATCCCCAGATTCTGGATTGCCTTGCCAATGTATCCCTTACTGTATTCTTCCAAGCCCTGTTTCACCTGCTCGCGCTCGCTTCACATAGCATCATAACAAGTAAGACAGAACAGTGGAAATATGGGTAAGCATATGTTGATGGTGGAATTCCTTCAGCTTTGTTGGGTGAAATCAATAAAACTCGGAGCAACCTGGTCTCACCATAGCGCGTTGAGTTTTGTTAACGAGTGACACACAGAAAATGGCTGAACATCTAAAGCACGTAGGATTTAACATGTGATGCTCCACTTGTCCATGTCATCAAGTTCTTTTCCCCTTAAGGAATTTGACGTAGAGGCTGGAACGTTGATGGTGACTACCGGTGGCAAATTATGGACCATAAATGCAGCATGACCAGAAGCAGAACGCATTGCCGGTTTGTAGACAGTTGGTGTAGTCTGTGTAATTACATGTTTGCCCTCTTAATTATGTCGGGATCCAGTGGTAGCAATTGAAGACCTAGGAGTCCGGGTGACCTTGTCAGTAACCACATTCCAAACAACACTAGTGACAAAAGTCCTGCTGTGTTTGCCGCGCGACTTGAAGCGTAATCGATGTCCTGTTAGCATGTATTCCAACAAGACTGGTAGTGCTTCGATCAAGCATAGTAGAAGCACTTGACATTGACACTTAGTGACGTTCATAGCCACATGCGACGCAGGTTTAACGCACGCCTAAGCCTTCTTCTCGAATTTTGAAGAAGAGCCCATGGGTGAGAAAGAAGATTTACTCACTGACTCACTTTGTTCTAGTGCAGCAACGTTGGTGTTCCTTATCTCTTCATTAGTTGTCACCAGCTTTCGTAGTTTTGAGCTACTTCATGTGCAGTCTGGAGCAGTGCGATGCCCATTCGTTATGCACATTGCCACAGAGAACCTGTACCATAAATATATAGCTGCAGCTGATCTATTGTGAGCGTAGAACACCAAGGGCGAGCTTTTTTGAGACAGTTGGAGCACTGGTGTTCTGTTCGAGCATACGTCACGCGCGAAAGAGACGCACATATTAATTTCTTTCCGGATGTGGTAAACTGCATTTCTTTTGCTTGGTCGCTACAAACCACAGTGTCTCGTGTCTGTCGATACCTTTCAGGTTAATAGATGAGTACTCCACAGTATCTCATGATCGGCAAGTGCTGCTGCCTCAGTCTTTTCTGCCTACTAAAGCACGGCAGTGCATTGCTTCACCTCACATGTCTTTGCGCAGTCACGTTTTACATGACGCAGACATTCAATCCGAATTCCCTCCTAGGTAAAAAGCACTTGAGCGATAATGCCAAACTACCTACAACATAGCTTCTTCGGCTAGCTGTCTGCAACCGTTGCTAATAGCTCGACGTCTTGCAGTCAAATTTGGCTTTTAACTGAAGACACAAATGTTGCTCTGCGCACCTGCGTTTTTGCGTGGAGTGCAAAAACTGCAGCGTAAAGTTAAATGATGATCTCTACAAGTTAGACACGGAAGATAGATTGCAATGATTAGCGCTTGTTAAGCTGGGTCGGATGAGTGTGGACACAAGTGCGTACGATTAGAAGTCAGAATGTTCCTGTAGGTACGGAATCGGAGAGAACTTAACCGTGCAGTTCAAAATAGGCACGCCAGCCACTTATTAAGCCCATTGTATATATATATATATATATATATATATATATATATATATATATATATGGGTTGGCGGCTTTCGCTTCTGTATTTGCATGTCAATGGCATCTACATTGGACAAGCACAGGACGCGTAGGTCTTCAGAAGGACCATGGGCGGCTTGAGTTAAACCACTCGTAGCTCCATCCACACGCCCTGTAGCATCTTTAAACCCGAAGGAATAAGACCGGTAGGTGTGTCGATGGAAACCGACCCACACTTGTTCAGCAGGCACAGCAGCATTCTTCTCGCTCTAATTTGAGTATCATGCTTACCAGATTTACTCAACTAGTGGCATGGTGTTAGCACGTTGTACGCTGGATGCATGGAACTATCCTTTGCGTCTAGCACCGTCAGGAAACCTGTATCTTGAGCTACCCTAAGCCACTACTGAGTGACTGCAGATACCGACCTCCGGTCAGTTATTTTGGATGGGTCGTCAAACTCACTTTGTGTTGGATTTCTTCGTTCATTGGAAATATTTCGTGGAAATATAGATGTAATCCATTTTCGTTCCTGATTCTGAATTGTAAGACTGGAAGTGCTTGTGTTTTCGTCGCTCGGGTTCGGCGATCTTGCTGGCACCAATTTTTCCGGAAATTAGCCACAATGGTGTTTTCGGATTATTTACAATGACGGAGCAACTACCCCGTGGTACTTGTTCCAAGATAGTCGGATACCGTGCAAATGTCCTCACGTGTGTCTTGTGCCAAGTTAAACACCACATTTCATGTGTTGGATTATCTGTTGAGCATTTTCACCGTCTTCGTGAAATCCGACACGATTTCGTTCAAGCTTTACATGCAAGTTGTCGAAACTAGATATGGCCAGTAAGAGTAAAGCCGAAATGTAGGCTTCATCATTCCGTTGCTAACAGCTCCGTGTGTTTGTGCCAATAACCTAGCCCGAGGAGCCTTCAGGTTTCAGCACAGCCTTCGTCCTTTACCCGTGCAAACTCACCGGCACGAAGTCCAACCGTTGTGAGAAGCACAGTTTCACCTGGCATAAATTGTTAATCTTTGTTTTGTCCAACGACCACTGATTTCCCGACAGGTGAAAGTCTGGTTGCTGAAGACCAGTGGAAAGAACAACGAACGAAATCACGAAGGTAGGTTGGGCTTTTAACTTCTGTAAGTCAACGGTTAGCCGAACCACGTGAGGCTGTTAATATACTTCGCCCTGCAAGGTCAACATCTTCCGACCAGAGGCGTTATAACCTCGTCACCTTCCACCCGCCGGGGTCCAGTGATCCAGCAACCCAAGTACGCTACGGTCACGATGTCCTTTTTGCAGAGTCTAATTGACAGACTTCCGATGCTGGTGAGGACTCGGTAAATGTGAGGCAAAGTACCCGTCTTGTAAACAAAGGTTATCAAACTAATCGGTCCATGTGAATTACTTTGGTGGACGCAGCCGGTCCTAGACGTGTCATGTCCCGCCTAAGTAGGCAGAAAGTTTTGACGGTCCATATTCGTTTGGACCTGGACCTGTTAGTGAGGTAGCAACTCAAGCCTGCCATCATCGGGCTGAAAAGACGTACCGATGTAGGGGAAACAAATCATTGTATCATAAATTTTCGGATGGTTTCCAGGAACATGTGAATCAAGCCAAACAGGATGGTCACACTTCAAGCATGCCTGGCGGCGCATGCTGTGGTTTGATACTAGCTTTCACGCATGTCTGCAGCGTTATGAACAAGCGCAAAGAGTTTGGTTGTTTCCTTGCGTCTGAGCGGCCAGACACAATGGGACCCGCAGAGACATGCTTTCATTCATTTATATACCCAGGAACGTGAACTAAACAGTTACTAGTGCTTCTAAATTGAGAAAATAACAAATGACGTGGTGGCGTCTTGCTTTACAACCAGTCTTCTCTGCGTAGGAGACTTGGGATCACCTACCGAAGCGGCAATGGTTTTTGTGAGCTACGGTGGTGTTCCAACCACCTCAGACGCGGAGGGCTACTTGTGGGCGCAGTCTATCGCAGCTCCCGGAGTCGTTGTTTGGAATAGCTGCCCCATATTTGAACCCACAAGAGTCGCCCACATATTCTACTTATGGGTGTGTTTTACGGTCTTCAAATACGATGGCCTGATGTGCAGTTGATGTCTGGACATAGTGAGTTTGAAGCAAACTTCATGAAGTTGGTACGTGCAACGGCCGCAACTCATTACATTTGCCAGCCAACACGCATAACATCACGCTCAACCCCTTCCTGTCCCGACCTGATGTTAACGCGCTACGAATAACGCGTGCATGACTTTCAACTCATGGAACCCCTGGCTACAGGCGACCACTCAGTGCTCATAGCTGATATGGAATGATATTTGACTTGGTCGCGTCCGCTGGAATCAGCTTACAACTGCTGGAGAACGGCGTTCGACGGTCTAAGTTGAGACGGGAGTTAACTGGATTGGTCTCTGTCACAAGCTGCATCTGTAAAAGACAGTTGGATATTTATACTTGAGTGATTGGCATCATTGTGCTCCTAATGTTTCCCTTTGAAAGCTAGGAACGTTGGGCCGATTTAGTCTTATTGGTTTGACAAAGAGTATGGAACTCTGGCAGGAAGACGGCACAGACTGTGGACAGATACCTCCTCTCTGGCACTGCTAATGACTACGAAGGGTATACAAGTCAACGGAACCTATGCAACAGTGAAAAGAGCAATAACTGTCGGCAGTTCGAAGAGCAGCTCGCATTCGCCGCGAAGACCGTGCCAAAGAGAATCTTTGCTTTTGTGAGGCGACGCGGGAAGCCGACAGGTTATGTGCCAGTGCTGGATGGTTCGGATGGACAGCCCCTAGCCTCCATCACTGAGCTTGCGACCGTGTTGGCGGCGCACTTTGCTTCTATTTTGCAAATGAGCAGGTGTCGGTTCCGAGTTCAACGTGTACCAAGTTCAACGAACCCGACAGTCTAGATTGCGGCGTTGAAGAGGTAGGTCAAATACTCATAAGCTTTGACGGTACCAAACCTGACGGACCTGATGGGCTTCACCTATTTATTCTCAAGTCACGTTCGACCATCATCTCTGCTGTCGTGACTGACATTTTCTACCGGTCGCTGTCCGAAGCTTCGTTGCCGTTTGACTGGAAAGGTTCGGTGGTGAAGCCTATTCCGAAAGGCGGCGACTCTAGCAAAATAGACAACTACGGGCTAATTTGTCTGGCACCTATTTTGACAAAGTTTGCGGCGAAAATCGTAAAAAAGAATTATTGCAGTTGCTACAGTTAAAAGAGGTCGTGGTGCCTGCACAGCACGATTTTATGCAAGGCTGCACATGTATTACAAATTTGCTTGCGACAAGCCACGTGTGGTGCAAGACCATAAACAAGGGGAAGTCTACCGACGTCAGCGATGTCATCAATTTCAGTAAAGCTTTGGACAAGGTCAGCCATGAGGTTCTCCTTCACAAACACAGGATGCGTGGTGTTGGTGGCTTACTGTACCGGTGGATCCGCGACTTCCCTGTACGTCGAAAGTGGTGGGTACAAGTCAACGATCATCTAACTTACTGGCATCCACCTATAAGTGGCGTGCCTCAAGGCATTGTGCTGGGGCCCACTCTGTTCCTGATCCACAGCAACGATCTACCGCAGCTTCTCTGGTCGCCGTGTGTCTTGTTTGTGGACGACATGAAGATTTGGAGAGAAACTGACGCTGCCGGAGACTGTGGCCTACTTCAGCTAGACCTCAACTGCTTATCCACATGGTCTGCCGGCGTTAATCTCCTGGTCAACCCAGTCAAGTCTGTAGTTATGAGCCTGGGGAAGGGTACTGACGGTCGAATCTCCACCCCTGATGGCCAACCGCTTTATCTCACACCCTCCGTGAAGGACCTAGGTGTACGCTGGAGCTACGCTTTGAAGTCTGTGGACAACACGAACCGTCTATATCGTAACGGACGTTGCATGCTTTGGGCGCTCAAACATAGCTTCGGCGCATGGTCTGAATAGGTTGCCACTCGCCTCATCTCCTCCATCATTAGATCAATTCTAGAGTACGGCTCGACCGCCTAATTGCCGATTACCCGAGGCGAGGCACAAACGATCGAACGGGTCCAACACGTTGCTACCAAGCTCATCCCGAGTTTACGTGACTTGGGGTATGAAGACCGGTGCGAGAAACTAGGACTCTACACCTTGTCCTACCGTCAGGTGCGAGTCGACCTCATTATGACCTATCGTATTCTACATCACGGTGAATTCCCCATGTTGAGGCCAATGTTGCACTTACGGTGGCCATGCAGCACACGCGGACACTGATACAAACTTGTCATGCCGGATGTGAAACATGTTCCCCACCCACTGTGCTTCGAACGGAGAGTGGTAAACATTTGGAACAGTTTACCCGAAAATGTGATGGAGGCAACATCTGTGCAGCAGTTCAAAACGTTGTTAGATTTGTATTTTGCCACTATTCGATTCAGAGAACGACTGCACACTTACGATGAATTATCCCATTTGTGAGTCCTGCAATATCGTGAGTAAGATATTTTAGATGGTACATGAGAACGACGATATTCACGGCTGACGAATTTTATTACGTTTTTCACCATATTTCGAAGGAGTTGTACATGCTGTATAATACAGGATTCAGTATATATATATATATATATATATATATATATATATATACATTCAGTTATTTTGATATTTTTACCTGTATTAGGTTACAGTTTATACCGATAGATCCACATCGAGATCCTTTTTAGAAGCGAAGTTCCACATCAGCGAAGACAATCCACGACAGACATTGAGTGTATCAGAAAATGAAGGAGAATTTGCTGCTAAGTCGCCAAACACTATTGCAAACAAATGGCATAACTAGGGTACATTGTATAATCAACTAAAAACCACGCTCAGCATAGCGCTAACAACTAGCCGGAGAAGACCAGGTGCAGAATGAAGCAAGTGCACTTAAGTAGAATTGGTTAGGAAAACGTAACTAGAAAAATTATGGGAAGTAAATACAGCGCTCACTTTCATCGATCATGGCCAGAATACCCAAAATCTTCACCTGGACAACGGAGCCGCGAGTCAGAACTTTTGTTCCTATCTCGCAAACATCAATCGGATCATTATCACCCTTCGCTTCAGTGTGTGAGTCGATGTGCCCTGGATCCTCCCACGTTTGTGGAAGTGCCCCATAATTCCAAATGTAACCCTTGTAGGGAAATACGTTGTCCACATATCGAAGCCGATCTTTCTTCACATCTTGTTTAATTGGGTTCATATACTCCCCCTTGCAGATCTCCATTTTCGCGTTCGTCCATCGCGGAATCTCGACAAGCATGTTAAAGACATTATTTTGTTTGTCCGAATGCAATGGGATGTCATGGAATGGTGAGATCGGACCGGAGCCACACTCTGAAGGAGAAAAGAAAAAAGGTGGGTAGATGGAATAACCGCACAGAATCGAGGATGCAGGCGAATAGAACAATGAATACCTAACTGATATACATGGTGAAAAAAGCAGTTCTTGTCCAAAAATTGAATTACAAGCAAACTCGTGCTAAATGAAATAGATTAAGAAGGAATGAAAACAATCGGTGTCTCTACTAACTGGCTGCAAAATCCAAAAAGCGAAGTGACGCTCTATTTTAAGGTGGTGACAAGACTTAAGCTCTTTCATTTCAGTGAGCTAGATTAGATAGCACTATCAAATCCGTTCTGTGAATTAAATGAGATACGTGTGACGAAATGCGATGGGGACAATTAGCCGGACATGTGTCACGAGAGTAATAATCAGAATGAGCAAATAACAAGACCGCCAAATGTAGTACTTGATGGTTGGAAATAACAGATTGAGTGTATGAGCCCCAATGACTTAGTGGGTGTGCGATATTGTGAAAAGTGCCTGGCTAGAGAAGCGATTTGCTAAACTTGTAGGAAGGCAGGACATTTCACGTGTGTGTGTGTGTGTGTGTGTAAATCGAAGCCTGTTAATATCTTCGTCATTTCATTCCTACGCCCGTTCCTATCTTCCGTTCCAACGGCTGCTGCTTCCAGCTGTTTGTTTGTTTCGCACAACAACCAAGCTCATTGATAACCACAGCGACAGTTTTGACAACTTTGTTTTTCAATCTGTTGTCGTCTCCCACCAATGAACCGTCCATACCTGTCAGAAATCATGGAGGCTTCTACCTTACCGCCACGTGCTATTACCAGATTTGTGATGTGCAAATTCGCAACCAGGACGTTGTTTATAACGACGTTCAGCTCTTTTTCATGCGCAACCTATATGCCGATGTCTTGTTTGGTTGTGATCTTTATGAGTTGCGGAACCAAGAAGAAATGTTGTTTGGTGAAGGACTCGGTACTTGCTTGTTGTTTGGACTCACAATAACCAAAACAGAATCACTCCCCATGTTCGTCCACTTACTATACGACAACGGACTGTCTGCCCTAAAATCTCGGCAGGAGTTACTTGATGAGCTCCTCATCAAAGTCGAAATACAAAGTCTTTTGAACGAAGACATAACGAAACCGTCAAACATCTTTTAAATAACGCGAGTAGTCATAAAAAATCATCATTCGTCAACAACAGCAGTATATTAGTCATCTGAACTGACGTTTCACTGCCACACAACGATGACCTATGGAATGAAGAATAATAAGAGGGAGAAGGGGGACTTAACTGAAAACCTTAATGCCCTAAGCAAACATTCAGGGTCAAGGCACCTACACCTTATGTTAACAACGCGCCGTCACAAACAGCTGGTTATCGTGCAAAGGCGGCATCAACGAAAAGGCTTGCTTGCGACTTTCACTGCCAGGCGTCATAATCAGCCATTACCCCGCAGATATCTTACCAACAAACATACTTTAAACAGGAACTCCGACTATGAGACGGCAGCAAACGCACAACTAGTGTCGATTGCAAGCTATGTCCTGTAAAGTTCCCGGCCAAGTACAAGGCGGGTCACGTGGATTCCAGCCCGGAAGGCAGGACGGACCAATGGCACCCCGTTTGGTCGTCAGTGATTTTATTTCCTAATGCCAAGTCAACTTTTGTCCACATCGAACCTTGCGACACCCTAACCCTGCCAGACTAGACAAGGCCTTCCTAGATAAGCGGTGACCAAGCATACGTAACAGGTGCCCAAGCCAACGCAACTTATTCAGTGCTATCAGTTGTTCTCAGGAACTAGCCTGGTTATCTCTGCTTAGTACTCGCCTACGCACATCACCGTTGCGGACACGCCAATGCAATCCGCCACCAGCAATGCTTCGCAGACAACAACGATCAAAGACTTGAAGACACCTCAAATCTTCAGACCGAGGAGGTCAACTCTCACTCCCATAGAGTAGGACGGCCATCACAGTGGTCTTGTACGCACGGCCTCTCGGACGGAGGGAAACTCTATTCTGTCGCCAAAGATGCCGAAGGTTCAAGAAGACAGTTCTAGCTTTTGCGATGCGTGAACTAATCTCAGTAGCTATACACCCATCGTTGCTAATGCAGCTGCCAGGGTAAGTGAATTGATTAACCACCTCGAATTGCTCGTTATCAAGGGTTTATGGGGTCATCAAGTGCCTGGTGTTCCTGCAGCGACACTTTGTACTTCGAAGGTGCGAAGCGTAAACCAAATAATGAGGCCAATCTAGAGAGGCTATTGCGGACTGATTGGGCCGCCGCAACATCGTCAAAAAGCAAGACGACATCGTCCGCAAAATCAAGATCAAACAACCTCTCACCAAGCAGGATCTCGACACATACATGGTGACATTTCGTAAGGGATATAAAAAATGAAAAACAACAGAAAAGGATGGCTGTAAATTACAGCCGAACGATCAATTGTCTCACTTTTCATGACGTCTATCCACCACCGTGAATCGGAAAAAAGTGGAGACCATTTATCGTTATGCTGTATATAGCACATAACACCTGAGAAATATTTGTCAACAGATCCCTATCGCTGAACTTGTTAGCTATTGTGCCGCAATACACAAGAAAAGAAGACGCAACAGAAGCACGCCAACTTGGGCACCAGTAACGGATGAGCACTGTTCCGGAGAGCTACCAGCTGACTATTGTGCCTGAAAAAAGTTGCTATGCCTAAGAAATGAGAATGCGGTTGTAGGGAGAGGATAAGTAGGAGAGGAAGGGACAAAGAAACTAACAACACAAAGGCCACTGAGCTCGGTTCCAAGCCATGTCAGCAAATGTATCCAGCCAAACGTGTTCATTGTCTTTCGGATCCAAAGCAGGGAGCCTAGAGGCTATGACCGAGGCCAACTACAAACTGAAGGCCTTCATCACTAAACATGAAAAGCCATACACTGATTTTATAGCTTATGGAAATCCTTTTCAATTTTGTCGTATTCCCTTTGGAATTACTAATGGTGAACGCAGTATTCAGCGCAGCATCAATGAAATAGTGAAAACGGAGAGTTTCCAAGAAGCTTTCGCTTAATTGACAAGGTGAGAGTATGCAGGGTCATAAAAGAAGCGCGAAAACAGAGGCAAAGCACAGCATTACTTCAAACGACACTAAATCCGTCTATGGGAAAATCCAGCTAACAGCTACAACACATCTAAGGCCCGACCTCAAAAGGACGAAGCGACTACGCCAACTTCCCTTCCAGCTGACCTGGGGACCCAAAAACGAGCTGTCGGTATGTTAGCTTACAACTACCCGTGGATTCCATAGTTTTCAGACAGTCAGTCCCCTGCTAAAGAACCGGGTGCTTCCTTCTCCATCGCATGTGGGAAGCGCATTCGAGCAGGTGAAACTGGCCTGAAAATGCTATGGCAATCGATTATAGTATCCCTTTGGTCACCGACATCATCATTATACACGTTAGCTAAAGGTGGAAAACATATCAGTTATTATGCCGCAATACAAAAGACAAGAAAGAAAAATACAGGGGCATGCCGGCTGAGTCCCCAGTAACGGATGGACATGGATCCGAAGAGCAAACAGCCGGCTATCGGGCCACAAAAAGTTATATTATGACTAACGAATGAGATCGTGATTAGAAGGGAGGCTAAGCAGGAGGGAGGTGGACAAAAATACGCACAACGCAAACGCCACTGGGGCCGGCTCCTAGCAAAATCAGCAAGTGTGTCCAACCAAACGCGTTCATCGTCCTTAGGACCCCAGGCAGGCAGTCGGGATGCACCAACCGACGCCAACTTTGAAGTAAGGGTTTCCATTTCTCTCGACCAAGTCATCGCTTGACCTCCCATCCTCCTCTTCCAACCGCACTCCCGGCGCGCATACAATGCAAGTCGCGGGAGTCGGTGTGGTGGCATGCGCAACAACTGGCCCAGCCATCGGAGCCTGGTGCGTGATATAATGGTGCTGAGCGGTTCACTCGCTCTTCCTGCGCCAAATACGCGACGCCAAATATACGACCACTGCTAACGCTGTGCTCCCACCAGACATGAGGTAAGCTGCGAACACAGCGATGATCGAATGTAAAGAACCCCTTTAGGTCTGTCGACCTGATGGGCTAGGTTTCACAACCATATAGGGCGAGGGTGATGTCGCGTATGCGCCACAGGTGACGGAGATTGGCAAAAGCACCGCGAGCATTTGTTACAGGTTCGTAACCTCATCTTCGAGCCCACGGGCGCTAATAAAGCTATCTTGATACTTGAATTCCCGAACGACTTCTAGCTGATCACCACAAAACGTTAGCACAGCGGTGAGTCCCTGCCCAGCTTGGAGAAGTACTTTGCATTTCCATGTAGCAAAGCATAGCCCAAAACGATGGACAGTTAGTGCTAATCGGCCCAGTATTGCATGACATGTTTGGGAGCTGTCACAGAGTAGGGCAACATAGTCCGCGTACTCCAAGTCAAGAAGTCGCTCACCAACCAGTAGCTTCACACCTTCTAGGTCGTGTCCAGCGAATGCTGTTTCCATGACTTTGTCAACTGCGAAGTTAAATAGAAAGGTAACAGCGGGCAACCTCGTATCACACCGATGGTGATACTGAAGGGTGCCGACAGTTTGCCATAAACCCTCACTCTGCCCGAACTATGCGCGTACAACACTTTGTAATTTTACGTATTTAGTAAGCACGTATTTCCGCAGCAGACAGTTCCAAAGGGCACATCGATCCACAGAATCGAAGGCACCTTTGATATCGAGGAACACAACGGTGGGTCGCCAATATATGTGACGGTGCTGCAACAATTGACGCAAGGTGTAGATGTGGTCGATGCAGCCTAGACGTCGACGAAACCCAGCTTGCAGTTCATGAATAGGATCTTCACGAAAGATAGTCAGTCAGTGGAGAATGAGAGGCAAGCAATTTAGAGGCCATTGGGATCAGACGGATACCTCTATGGTTGCCGCATTCCGAACGGAAGCTTCCCTTGAAATTTGGGACAATGACGGAGCGGCTCCAGTCTGTCGGGACAGTCTTCTGCTCCCAAAGTTTCACTAGCAACTCGTGTAAATCATCCATTAGAGCAAGTCCCCCAAATCTGAAGAGAGCTGGGGGAATTCTATCTGGCAGTGCGCCCGTGTTCAAGTTCAATGGCCTGATCTCACGTTCGGCTTGTGCGCGTGAGGGCTGATCCAGGAAGAAAGCCAAGGGAGAAGAGCGTTCAATGCCCGAAAAAGAAACCTATAACTCAAGTTGGTTAAATTGCCTTGTAAAGTGTTCGGCTCAACGCTCCAAGCTTTTTGACAGCCTGTGGATCGGCTGTCTATTCTCGTCGCAGATGGTCTCGCTACCACCAGGTCTCCTGCTGCCTGCTCCTTGTGTCAGACGGAATAATTACCAACGGTAGCGGTTGTTTCCATCTCCAAAGCACGATGAGACCACCAAACTTCGCGGTCTTTCTTCGGGCTAGCATGCAGTTTCGTCCAGAGATTTGTGCGAGCCGCACTGTATTTGCTTCCAACCGGAAAACGTCAGCGAGTATGCATAAGTTCCAGAGACTGTGTAGAGACCTAATGTCTAGTTTGGCAATTTGCTTTGACACATGAAAACATGCCTGCTGATATGAAGATTTGACGAATATGCGACCAGTGATCTTCGACGGTGTTCAGCGGACTCTTACTCAGCCCGGACGTCAGTGCACCTTAATACACATTCAGACCACCAGGCTTCGTTAGCTAGCTGATGTCAATCCGTTCACATCGACGTTGCGGACGTCTACCGAAACGCACCGGAGGTCGGCGCAGACAAGTGCGTGGTCAGAATCCACGCTCCTGCTCCGAATCGAGCGACAGTTTCAGACACAGCCTCTCCAGCGGTAACTGATCGCGATAGGATCGATTTGCCTCCATAGCTGGTTCGAGGCTGATGGGCGCCAAGTCACCCTCCGGCCAGTGCTGTGTCGGAAATTAGTACTCGCAAGAAGTGAGCATCCTCACCGAAATGAACTAACCGCTCACCGTTATCATTACGGGAGCCTACACCGTGCTGATCGCCCAGATGCATTTCAGCAGTGGTCAACTTTCCAATTTATGTGTTTAGATCCCCCGCCAATACAACAGTGTCCATGCTTCTTCTGTGCCGAAGGAGCTCAGTAAGTTGGAGGTAGAAGTCGTCTTTCACCGAATCATCACTATGGTTTGTGGACGCGCAGGCAACGCTGATGAACAGACACCTGTTAGTCCCACGCGACTTTGAAGCTTGAACGAGCAAGTTAGTCGGACCGCACATATCCGGCTATTGACATGGATGCAATCAACCAGAGCAGCTTCAGCCCAGGGACTCAGGGCAATGCGAACACCAACTTGGCCGGTGCTCGAAGCTGCATCGTCACCGGATAGGCGCAATTAGAAAATACTGCTAGTGTCACCTGAAGGGGATCGCAGAGTGAGCACTGAGTTGGAGTCTTGAAGGCGGGTCTCCGATAAGCAGCAGATATCGATGGAGAGGGTCTCTAAAGTTCGCGCAATTGCTGCCTGTTGAGCGATGTGTAGCAATGTGCGTACATTGAGGCATGCCAATCTGAAGGAGGATCGAGGGCTCCAAATGGAAGCCGATGAACTGGGATGGACCGCTTGGTTGGACATGGGCTTGTCGACAGGAGAGGAGTGATGCTCCGCCTTTGCATGTGAGTTGAAACTAGAAGACAAATGCCTAACAAAGCATGTTGGGGGAGGGTAAAGAATCGGGGGGATATAAGTGATGCTGGGACGGGACGGTAAGTGTGAAAAAGTGTAAGTGGGGGAATAAGAAGATGGGTAGGCTTGAGCAGTAGCATCCAAACCTCTATCTACCCTGCGCGATGCAGCAGATAGACCACCGTTGATTATCCTCTGCGGTGGCCAGAGCATCAGGAATTTGTTTGACGAGAGGTTCATAATGTTGCTTGGGCAGGATACTGTCAGGTTGTCCAGGTGTAGACAGGAGAACAATTAGGGTTTCCAATTAAAGCCATTGGTTCAAAAACCTGACCGCAAGGCAGCGGGTTTGGCGTTGGGCTCCACGGAGTCCGTTTTAAGGAATAAGGAGCCATCCTCATTCCAGCCTCCAACCTGGAGGAACAGGAGGCTGAGTTTGTCTGGCCTCTAACCATTGGCCAGTTTGCTAAAAGTGCCTTTGAAGGTGCAAAAATACACCACTCATTATAGCTCAATGGATTACTGAGGCACACAAACCATTGCACCAAGGTAAGGTCCAGCCTACCCGGACCCCGAATTTACTAAGCTGTTTTACCCTCTGTACTTGGCCGGCAGGTTCATATCCAAACGTCATTATGAATATCCAACTCTGAAGAGCTAAACGGGTCTTGCTGAAACCTAAGGTTATCTGCTCACTGCTCTGAACATTAGAGACGTCACAGCTACCAAAGTTACTCTACCGACCGACCACTTTGAATAGATTTTTGACGATAGCTGAAACTCGTGGATCCTTGTTCCATTTCTGCAACATTAATTTACCCTTAGAAGGTATGAAGCACTTGTCGGGGTTTGCGGTGACTCGCGGTGATCCATCCGATGTTTTTTACACATAAGATGGGTGCAACCTAGGGACGGCATGCCTGGATAACCTGACAGGATTTCGACAGCGCAGTACATCTATGTACTTCTCTCCACATCATTTCCTTGATGCTCTGATCGTTTCAGAAGATAGTCAACGAAGCCCTATCTGCTACATCGCGCAGGGTGGATAGGGTAACGATGCTATGGCTCTAGCCATACCGTCTTCTTACTCCCTTCTCTTGCGCTTTTTCATCCTTAGCGTCCCGCTTTAACTTTACCTTTATCCCCATTTTAAACCACCCAATTCTTGACCCTCCCTCACCTTGGTTTGATAGCTTTTATCTTATAATTTCAACTCATATGCAGAGCGTATCGTCATTCCTGTTATGTCGTCTATCCCATATCCAATTAAGTGGTCGAACCCAGTTCATCGGCTTCCATCTGGAGCCCTCGATTCTCCCTCAGATTGGCATGCCTCAATATACGCACAATGTTACAGAGCAGTCAACAGACAGCACTTGCGTGAACATTAGAGACCATCTCGATGGATATCTGCTACCTATCGGAGACCCGCCTGCAAGACTCGAGCTCTGTTCTCGCTTTGCTATTCCTTTCAGCTGACACCAGCAGTGCTTTCTCGTAGCGCCATTCCAAAGGCGATGTAACTCCGAGCACCGGCCAAACCGGTGTTGGTATTGCGCTGAGTTCCCGAGCTGAAGCTACTCTAGTTGACTGGATCCCAATCAATAGCCGGATGTGTGCGGTCCGACTAGCTGGCTCGTTCAAAGCTCCTAAGTCGCGTGCGACTAAGTGGTGTCTATTCATCATGGCTACTAAGCGCCCGCAAACGGTAGCGATGATTCGAGAAAAAACGACTACTGACAACCGAATGAGCTTATTCGCCACAGAAGAAGGTTGGACACTGTTGTGCTGGCTGGTGATCAGAACGCTGAAGTTGAAAATTGTTCACTGATGAACTGTATCTGGGCGGCCAACATGGTGTTGGCTCCCGTAATGATAACGGTGAACGGTTACTCAATCTGTGCGAAGATGCCCGCTGATTTCTTGCGAGCACTAATTTCCGAAACAGCAATCGCCGGAGGGCGACTTAGCGCCCAACAGCCTTAGGCCAACCATGGGCGAAAATCGATCCAATTGCGATAAGTTACCGCTGGAGAGGCTGCGTCCAGAACTGTCGCTCGATTTGGAGCACATCTGTGGACAACGACTATGCACCTGTATGTGCTAACAAACAGATGCGTGTTGGCGGACGCCCATGACGACCTGCGAGTGTATTGACACCAGCCAACTGACGAAGCCAGCTGTTCTGAATGTGTTTGGAAGTTCGCTGACTTGCAGGTTGAATAAGCGGTCAGTGAATACAATTGGTGGCCACTGGTCGCATGGTCACTAGACCTTACTAACAGCAGGCAAATCCTCCTGTTGTAAGTCTAAACAGCATCATGGACATTGGGTCTCTTCGCAGTCTCTGGAAGTTATTAATGCTTGTTGGTACATTCCGGTTGGAAGCGAATAAAACGAGACTCGCAAAACCACCGGGCAAAGCTCCGTGCTAGCTTGAAGAGAGACCGCGAATCTTGGTGGTCGCATAGTGCATCAGAAATGGAAGTGGCTGCTGCCCTTGGTAACCATCGAAAGTTATCGCACCAGATACGGGAAACGGATAGCACGAAACCTAGGGTTAGTGAAACTATACGTGACAAGAGTGGACAGTCTATCCACAAGTTATCAAAACGCTTGGAGCGTTGAGCTGAGCACTTTGAAAGGCAAGTTAGTCGATCGGAATTGTCAGATTTCTCGCCGGCCACAGATCATCCTTTGGATCTGCTTTCACGCGCAGAAGTCGAACAAGTAATCAGACTGTTGAACTTGAATAAAGCCGCGGGACCAGATGAGCTTCCTTCAGCCCTTTTCAAATTCGGGGACCCTGTTCTTGTAGGTGATTTACACGAGTTACTAGTGAGTGTAGAAGCATGAAACTGTCCTCACCGACTAGAACCGCTCCGTCATAGTACCAATTTTCAAGGGAGGCTCAAGTTTGGAATGCGACAAACATAGATGAATTAGTCTGATCTCTATCGCCTCCAAATTGCTTGCCTCTGCAATCCTTTACAAATGGACTGGCACTAGTGAAAGCCATATTCGTAAAGAGCAAGCCGGGTTTCGTCGACGTCCAGGCTGCACCGACCACATCTTCACTTTGCGTCAATTGTTGGAGCACCGTCACACATATTAGCGATATATTGTTGTGTTCCTCGACATCAAAGGTGCCGTCGGTTCGGCGGATCGATGTGCCCTTTGAGACTGTCTACTCAGGAAAGGTGCACCTGAGAAATAAGTAGACATTATCCGAGCGCTATAGGCGCGTAACTGGCGCAGTGTGAAGGTGTTATATTTGAGTCGCCACTGTTATAATTGAGGGAACGCCGCCTCTTGAGGTAATTGCGTGACAAGATTGTCGCTCGCACGGTTGGAGCACGCCTACGATGACGCTAGCTTAGCCGGTGAGACGAAAATTGAACGAGCGTGGGAACGATCTTAGCCGCACTTGTTCGTATAGACGCTGAGGCCTCGAAAACGGACGCACACGAGAGGGGGTACGATAGACGCGCGCTAATGACTTAGACGCGAAGGCTGGCCAGCTAACGATTCACACGCAATCACGCGACCCGACCGACTCCCAACTGAGGCGAAGAGAAAGAAAAGACAAGTGGTCCTCTGTAGGCTCTTTTACGACCGACAAAGGGCAATCACAGCCAGTGCTATGGGTTATTAAGTTAGGGAAAAAAGTCACCACGCAGAGGTGGTAGTTTGCAAATGACCATTGTCAAAAGGTTCGCAGTTGGGACGCTCCTCGGAGTGGCTGAACACTGCTGTGTTGTGGGGAGAAATTGGACTCCGCTTCCCACAGCCATTATGCCGGAGTTACTGGCGCGTTTTTTGCGGGGATTTTTGACGGGCCCGCAACGGAGGGCTTACGGCAAGCTGCTGCCGCCCTTCGATATCTCCAGTGGTGGGAGACAAGGATACACCCTGTCACCTTTCCTCTTCAACCTCACTAATGAGGAAGTCATGAAGACTGCGTTCACAGACCAAGATATGGAGTGTGAAGCTGCTCCCAGGTGAAGGACTTCTTGACCTGTAATATGCTGACGATATTACTCTAAACAGCTCCCAAACGTGCCAAGCGGCACTGAACAGATTAACACTGGCTGTCAACCGTTTCAGACTATGTTTCGCACCCTCGACATGTAAAGTTTTCCTCCAAGATTGGCAGGGATCGCATCCTGCGCCGACCATCATCATCATCAACAACAGCAGTACATCAGCCATTTGAACCGATGCTTCGCTGCCATACGACCATGAGGACTTACGAAATATAGAATAAGAAGAGGGAGAGAAAAGAGACTTACCTGAAAACCTTAATGCCCTAAGCGAACATTCGGGGTCAAGGCGCCTACACCTTGTGTAGACAACATAACGTCACAAACAGCTGGCTGTCGTGCAAAGATAAGGCGGCATCGGCGAGACAACTTCCTTGCGGCTTTCACTGCCACGTGTCATAATCAGCCACTACCCCGCAGATAACTCAGCACCAAACACACGTTAAACAGGCAATCCGATTAGGAAACGGCAGCAGGCGCCATTGATGTCGGTTGCGAGCTGTCTTGTAAAGTCTCGAGTCAAGCACAAGGCGAGTCACGTGGACTCCAGCCCGGAAGACCAGACGGACCAACGGCACCCAGTTTGGTCGTTAGTAACTTTATTTCTCGCTGCCAAGTCAACTTCTGTCCACCTCGAGCCATGCGCCACCCTACACCTGGTAGACTGAACCAGACCCTCCTAAATAGCGGTGAGCAGGCATACGTAGCAGGTGCCCAAGCCAACGCACCTTGTTCAGTGTTATCAGTTGTTCTCAGGAACTAGCTTGGTTATCTTTGCCTAGTACTCGCCTACGCACACCATCGATGCGGACACGCTGGTGTCATCCGACACCAGCAATGCTTCGCAGATAACGATGATCAAAGACTTGAAGGCGCCTCAGATGTTCAGATCGAAGGGGCCAAGTCTCACTACCATACAGCAGAATGGCCCTCACTGTGGCCTTGCATACACGGTCTTTCAGACGGAGGGAAATTCCCTTCTGTCGCCAAAGATGGCGCAGGTTCAAGAAGTCAGCTATGGCCTTTACAATGCGTGAGCTGACGTCAGTTTCTATGCGCCCGTTGTTGCTGATGCAGCTGCCCAGATAAGTGAATCAACCATCTCGAGTTCCTCGTTAGCAAGCGTCAAGGGGTCTTCAAGTGACTGGTGGTCCTGCAGCAACAATTTACACTTTGAAGATGCGAATTGCATTCCAAATAATGGGACCACTCTGGACAGTATATTACGGGTTGATTGTGTCGCCGCAACATCGTCGAAAAGCAAGATGATATCGTGTGCATAATCTAGGTCAACTAACGTTTCACCAGGCAGCACTTCAACGCCTACATCGTGAGATTCCCCAAGAGAAAACTCCATGATAGAATCCACCACGAAAGTGAACAAAAATGGGGAAATCGGACAACACTGATGAACGCCATTTGTGATCGGAAAGCTATCCGATAGGCTACCGGAGACTCGGACGCGGCCTGTAGTGTCTGAGTAAAGAGCCCTAAGGATGTTTATATTTCGTGGGAACACCTTTCCGCGCAAGTATTTCGAACAGAATCGATCGATCGGCTGAATCGAACGCACTCGTGAAATCGAGGAACACAGCTATTGTCGGTCTGCGGTATGCGTGGCGCTGCTCTAGCACTTGCCGCAAAGTGAATATATGGT
>OX104062.1:49439708-49495260 GCA_944474145.2 Dicrocoelium dendriticum
TGATGTCGGTTGCGAGCTGTCTTGTAAAGTCTCGAGTCAAGCACAAGGCGAGTCACGTGGACTCCAGCCCGGAAGACCAGACGGACCAACGGCACCCAGTTTGGTCGTTAGTAACTTTATTTCTCGCTGCCAAGTCAACTTCTGTCCACCTCGAGCCATGCGCCACCCTACACCTGGTAGACTGAACCAGACCCTCCTAAATAGCGGTGAGCAGGCATACGTAGCAGGTGCCCAAGCCAACGCACCTTGTTCAGTGTTATCAGTTGTTCTCAGGAACTAGCTTGGTTATCTTTGCCTAGTACTCGCCTACGCACACCATCGATGCGGACACGCTGGTGTCATCCGACACCAGCAATGCTTCGCAGATAACGATGATCAAAGACTTGAAGGCGCCTCAGATGTTCAGATCGAAGGGGCCAAGTCTCACTACCATACAGCAGAATGGCCCTCACTGTGGCCTTGCATACACGGTCTTTCAGACGGAGGGAAATTCCCTTCTGTCGCCAAAGATGACGCAGGTTCAAGAAGTCAGCTATGGCCTTTACAATGCGTGAGCTGACGTCAGTTTCTATGCGCCCGTTGTTGCTGATGCAGCTGCCCAGATAAGTGAATCAACCATCTCGAGTTCCTCGTTAGCAAGCGTCAAGGGGTCTTCAAGTGACTGGTGGTCCTGCAGCAACAATTTACACTTTGAAGATGCGAATTGCATTCCAAATAATGGGACCACTCTGGACAGTATATTACGGGTTGATTGTGTCGCCGCAACATCGTCGAAAAGCAAGATGATATCGTGTGCATAATCTAGGTCAACTAACGTTTCACCAGGCAGCACTTCAACGCCTACATCGTGAGATTCCCCAAGAGAAAACTCCATGATAGAATCCACCACGAAAGTGAACAAAAATGGGGAAATCGGACAACACTGATGAACGCCATTTGTGATCGGAAAGCTATCCGATAGGCTACCGGAGACTCGGACGCGGCCTGTAGTGTCCGAGTAAAGAGCCCTAAGGATGTTTATATTTCGTGGGAACACCTTTCCGCGCAAGTATTTCGAACAGAATCGATCGATCGGCTGAATCGAACGCACTCGTGAAATCGAGGAACACAGCTATTGTCGGTCTGTGGTATGTGTGGCGCTGCTCTAGCACTTGCCGCAAAGTGAATATATGGTCTATACAGCCACGTCCAGGGCGGAAACTTGCCCCCTCTTTCCTAATCCAGGAACCCCGTTCCGCAGTGAGGCGACGAACGAGAATCGAGGCCAGTAATTTTGTCACAACTGGTGTTAGCCTAATACCCCTGTGGTTAGAACAGTCTGTGCGACTGCTCCAATCAGTCAGGAGACTCTCTTCCTTCCAGATACGTTCGAATAGGGAGGTCAATGTTTTGCAGAGGACCTCACATCCATCCTTAAATAGTGCAGGTGGAAGGGAATCCGGGCCAGCGGCACGAAAACGATTGAGGGCTATGATCGCGTTTCGGACCTAGGCCTCTGACGGAGGGTCTAAACTCTCGTCCATGGCTCGTCCTGCATCACCTGAGTAAAAAGAGGTCCGGGAGCAGGGAGACAAGTGAACTGATCTTGAAAGTGTTCCGCTCAACGAGCCATACGGCGCGCCTTATTGTGTATCAGCGCACCCGCGCTGTCTCTGATTATTTCGCTTACGGCCGGTTTCCTGGGACCAGTGGTCCGGATTAGCTGGAAGAGCTTGCGGTAATTGCCTACTGCTCCTGCCTCCTCCATTTCTTGAGCCCGACTGGTCCACCAGGCTTCCTTGTCAGCACGTAGGCTTTGCTTTAATTCACGCCTAATAGCCCGTCTGGTCACATTGTGCTCAGAGCCAGCCGGGATGTGCCTTTTAGATTCCAACAGGCTCATCGACCGCTCGGATATCCAATGACTGGTGCGATGACGATTGATAGTGCCACAAGCAGATGATCCTGCGTCGTGCATGGCGGCCGAGATCCTATTGCCTCGCCCGTACAACATGAGTTCAGAAAAGCACGTACTTGCATCGCCAATTTACTCGTTATTGGGGAGAAATGGGCCAGATCGTTGGATGCTGGTAAACGTCTGGATGTCGTTTTCGTCGACTTCAGTAAGGCGTTTGACAAAGTCCACCAGAAACGTCTCCTCTGCAAACTTTGGAATTGGCGTCCCTGGGAATATTCCTTCTTAGATTGCTGATTTGCTCAAAAGCCGTTCAATGCGACTGAAGGTGAACGAAGCCCACTCTACACCCGTTCCGATGGTCAGTAAGTTGCCTCAAGGTTCGGTTGTCGGCCCAGATTTATTCAAGATCTTCATTAATGACCTTCCGACAGTGGTTCAAGCCGATTGTTTAATCTATGCCGATGACTTGAAACAGTGGATGGAGGTCAGCAGCTTTGACGATGCTGATAAACTGTACTTGTCACTTAACATGTTGCACAACTGGTCCGTTGTCTAGGGGTTAGCTATAAACCATGATAAGTACCTTCTCGATTGGCGCCCCTGATCCACTTGGCCTCCATCACATCGGTGGCTACCTCCTAGCGACTGCCAATCGGGCAAAGAATCTCGGCGTCGTTGTATCCTCCGATCTACGAACAACCCAAGGAACGTCAAATAAAATCGCTGCAGCTAACAGGACGTTTTGGAATATAAGATCATTATCTCGGATGAATCATGAGATCTTCAAACTCCTGTTCCTTTCACATGTGCGTTCCATCCTTGAGTGCGGCATGCCTGCGAGTTACCCACTCACCAAGTTCGAGTGCAATCCACTGGAGAAAGTTTAATGGCGAGTTCCAAATCAGTCCCAGATCTTCGGAATTTGTCCCACTACGATTGCCTCTCACGTAGAAATATGTTCTCTTTAGACTACCTCCACCGCGTGGAGACCTAATCTACGCAAGACGCATTCTGAGAAGCGAGTTGGGTAGCAATCTACGACAGTACTGCCAGATCAACAAATGTATCTCAACTCGTGGACACAGTTGGAAAGTCTTTAAACCGAGGGGGCATCGAGTTCGCCTAGAGATCATCTAACCTACCTGGGTGGTGAATGTTTGGAACAATTTACCTGAAGCTGTGGTCAGCGGTCCCATTGAGGAATGTTCCAAGAGGTTGTTTTCCACCTGCTTAGTTTATCGTGACCGTGCCATTATTCGTGTAATTGTGCTCCTCCGCTGTGAACACCTTTTCTCGCTAACACGCACCTGCCTCAGTCCAGTTGGGATGTGATAAAGCTGACAAGGGTTCTGCCACCTGCTTTCGACAATGCAATGTATTCAATGTATCCCATTTTCAACCCAACTTAGAGGGCCAGAAGAGAGTTTGTCGGACCTCTAATCATTGATCAATATGGTGTGAAGTGATCTCAAGGGGCACGAGCATAAAACATAAGTTAACAAAATGTGTCGTTGGTACGCAAACCGTCACACCACGCTGTGGTCCAGTCTGCGGAGATTTGACTGAGGTCGATGGTGGTAATCTAGTGTGGCAGTTGTGTCTTCTTGTCAACAGAAGCAGCCTGTTGTGCTCGTAAAATACGCTGATCGACCTGGGCTTGTAAATCGTAAATGCTGGTTCCCTTAGTGAAAGGAGTAGGGCGACTAAATATTCCTCGAGTTGCGGAAATCGAGGAATACTTGACACCACACACGAGCAAATGAATATGTTCTGTCTTCGCTAGCCGTACAGTGGTATATTGGCTCTATATTTCATAAGAACAACTGGACAAACGAACTCATGCCTGTTTAGCGCCGAATCAACATAGTCCATGCCTCGTGTGACATAAACACATAGGACTGCATAGAGAAAGTGACTTTCCTCAATTCACCATGAGCTAAGCAGTCATGGAATACCAACTGTACATCTTGATCAGGTAGGCGCCGTGCCGAGTTCGCCGAGCCAGGTATGAGAAACTGGAAAATAACCATATGCTTGCAATTTCCCTCCATAATCTTCAAGTTGTTTTGGTATTAGCCCCCACCAATTGCCCTTTTCCGGTGCGCTGTGAAAATCGGCTCTCTCTTACCTGCTCCTGCTTCCTACGTCTTAGCACGGTATACAACGGGTCTAGTCGCTACTATTGTTTCTGTGGCACGCCTCTTACGTATCAGAGCTACCAGATAAGGGCTGAATCGCGCTTCACAACTGGTTATACAGGCACAGCACGAATGCACAATTTTCGGATTGGTTAAAGTTTGGTATTAAGCGTGAAAACTGACAACCATACGATATATCTCGGTTGAAGAGGTAAGCCGTCAAGCATGGCCAATTTGCCATATCAGGCAAGAGGTGAGAAAACGCTGTTTCTCTCGCTAGTCAGTAGATCTGATTATTTCAACGTTAAGGAGCCCAATTGTCGCCTAAATAAAGAACTGCCCCTCAAACACACGATGCCACTCAAAGAGAGGATGGAACGCAGTGAAAGAACTTGGTCTGAAAATGTCTGGATTTCTAGAAATGGACAAGCGGGTAGTTCTTTAATGACTTGGGTGCGACGTACTTTCAATTCATGATTAATAAGCTGCTAAAACTGCAACATCTACGATCATCTACCATTGTTCATTCACCCGAACTTCAACTTGAACAACAGACATATTCAAAGCTGCATCTCCTCAGGCAGGCACCAAAAACCGAAACGAAAAGGTTAAATGTTTGGCAGGTAAAACAAATCTTTGGTTTACAGAAGAGATTAATAACCGGGGCAGATGAGTTCGCGTACAATATGTGCACAAATAATGTAAACTTTAAAATGATTACCAGCAGAACGGAAGTAGGCAATGAATTTTCGAGCATACTTAGGAACATCCGATAGGATTTGGTGTTAAGTGCGCCATGCTCAGATACGGTAAAGGACGACATCGCAAGCCTCTCGAGCGAAGCGCTAAAAACACGTGAAATCTGAGCGATGGACATTTCAGCCAACGTCCTTGAAAAAGGAAACCAGCATCTTTGTGTAAAAGAAAAATCACTCATCTTGAAGAAGTAAATACTATTATAATTAATCACTTTTAGAAGCCACGTTGTGCTTTCATAGGTGAATGGTTGAGGTACTTGCACTAGGTCAGGTCAGGTCAGACGGACGATAGGGGCTTTCGCCTAACGAGCGTCCAGTTCTTGTGCCGGTAGGCGAAGCGCCCCCCATGGGCACTTCGACGATGGATTGTCTCTTCTTGCTTCTGCAATAGAATGAAGCAAGAACAAGAGCAATCTTCGTACTTTCATTTGCCAGCATCAAAATACGCTACATATTCCAGTACAACTACAATATCACTGGAAAAAGGACACTAATAATCGTCTAAGCCCCTTTTGAGGGCTTCTACGGTCTCATTCACTACTAAATCAGGAGGAAGTTTATTCTAGAGGTTAACTACTAGGATCGTAATAAACTTTGCTCTGAGGTCCAAACAAGCTCTGTGATGTTTGAGCTTCAGGCGATGCCCGCGCAGATGATCTGACATAGCCAACTCAAACAGATGGGTGGAACTAATGCCATTAAGTCCCTTAATGATCTTAAACGTCTCTATCAAATCCTCACTAACTGCATGGTCAAGTGCAACTGGGCTTCCGGTGGTCGCTCCACGTTGCAAAGTGTCGTTGCTCCCGGAGGGCATGCCTGTTGGGCGATCTTCAATGCGGGGGCAAACAAACACACACGGCACCCTCTAGTGTCAAACAGCTAATGCCCACGTACCCATCAAGCGCAGTCTCCGCTGTGCCGGTCTCGTGAGATGAAGTAAAAGTGGAAGAAAAACAAAAACATGGCAAGCTGGAGCAATGAGGTAACCATTTTGTAACGCAAAGCTGGATTAAATAGATGTAAGCACTAACAGATAAGGGTCAAGCTAATCTGAATGGGGAAGGTTTGGTACTTTAGACCAAGCGCTTCAAGTCGATTCTCGAACTCATTCACCGTTGGTGCCATCAATGCTTCAGCGTGCAGCGCGTTTTAAGCGTTTATAACGGTGTGATAACTAAGTATCAGTCCCAACCCGGTCCAAAGGGGTTTGCTCTACGTCAGTGGATGGTCACGAAGAGTTTGTAGTCATCTGGAGATTCCCCGCAGGACGGTGCTGCTTATTCTAAAATATAATAAAATTAAACTTTATGTATTAGGAAACTCTGCGGTCCACTTGTGGGAACGTTGTCTTATTCGGCCATAGAATGGCAGACTGGCTCCATCACCGTGGCTCCTCTACGCTGTTCTGTGCTGCTGCACTCCACTCAACTACGCACTGATGATGTCACGTAGGTTGGTGACGAAACGTTTGCAACAAAATTGCGAAGCTCAGCAAACAGTTCAACCGTCACTCTTATCCTATTTATTTGAAACACAACTAGGATATCCGCCTTTGAAGCACGCGACGGACGGCGAACGACGCTCAACCACGCCCTGGATGTACGGCTACATCTACCCCAGCTGGCTTTCCTCTGTTGCACCAATTTTTAGCCTCAACCACTTAAATGACCGTCCAATAAGTCTTCTCTAGCTTACTTTCGTGTGTTCTCCCGTGTGCACTCGGGTGGTCGCTTAGCCGCAAAGCTGGCTGGCTGACCGAACAACCTCCTCGTGGTGCCAGCTGGGTGGTTCGGGTTTAACCCGTTCCAGCAAATAGTTCGGCGGCAGTGTCCCAGGACGTAGTGGGTTTTCGCCTGGCAAGCGTTCTCCCTATAAAAAGCCACAAATGTCTGCTTATCAACACTGCGATGTGGCGGATGTGACTCGCCACAAACTAAAGTCACTGGCCCGTGGATATTCGGAAAATGCTATCCAACCCACGAAAACATGTAGCTTATTCTCACATTCCTGACGATAACAGACAGTCAAAAATTCTGTAGCGCATTCAAAAACACAAGCTACATTCCTAAACAATTACATACGTATATACACCCCTACACTTACATACAATGTTATGCCAAGCATATCCTTTTTGTACACTTTGAGCACACTATGTTAGCTAAATATTATCATGCCTGTATGGGTGTGCCTTGCATTGTCGAGAATGAAAGTTTATTTATTTATTTATTCAGTTATATATAGAGCGGAATGTCGACTCGCTATACGTTGGCACCCGATTATGTTGGAACATTCAAGCCAAATAGGTGCCGGCCTGCTCTGTTATTATACGTAAGGTAGGGATGAAGTAACAGCGAAATCGTCTGTATTACGTCAAAAAGTTATCCAACTCGATTAACTTCTCGAGGTACGCCAGCTGATCCTGCCTTGTTAGCGTGCCCCGTGTAACAGCGAAAATATACATTTATATATTTTTTTCTATTTGTAACCCCGTTTTCGCCACTGACCGTAAAACTCGTCCAACCGGCATTTCGTCCCGAACAAAACAGGGTGGACAAGCTTGCATACAGTATTCTAAGTGTGGCTTAACAAAGGCTGCAAATAATCTTGCAAACCTTCCAGTTGTCATGGTCCCGAATGATAAGCTGATCATCTACAACCAGCCGAAATCTTTGCGTGCAGCTGCCGTGAAAGGTTCACCGGACTTAAACGCAGACAAATGCGAGACATTTAGGTCAGCTTGGAGTGAAACCCGAGGGACTTCATAACCCTTGAATACATATTGCGTCGGTGGGTCATTTAATCCTATTTGAATAAAAACCTTTAGGCGCGTTAGATAGCCGGATGTTACAAAGCAGGCAAGTTCCATAGTCTGTCTGGAGCCCTTGTAGGGCCTGTGTACAACTAGTACCCATTTTCCTGGACCAGGAGTTTAAGTCGCCTTGGAAAATTCGCGCGTGCACACCCAGTTCATCGAGTAACGCAATAACGGAAGGAGAGCGGCCAACTCACTACCCTTTTGGTGCTTTCAAGAATTTGTAATCGTTTTATCAAGTTGATTATACATAAATAGCATAGCGCAGGAACATTACCTATGAACTCATTAAGTGTGCAGATTTGATAAAATTGGCATCTGTCAAGTTGTTCTCTATAAGAATATAGGTTCCTCCATGTTGCGTCGTGACCCCATATTTGCCGCTAAATACACGTTTGCTTTACAATCGATCAATACAAGACTATCTAACATTCATCAATTCTTCCATCAAGCAACTTTAACGTGAACTATCGCAATAAGTGCTGCATAACTCCTCGTACGCATTACGTCGTTACAAAGAAGTAACACGTTACAGAGGTTTTCAGGGGTCTAGGTGAAAGCTCTGAAGTCCGAATTGTGGAAGTTGAACATCTTGTAAGGTTCACTGCATAGTTTTTGTTCACGGTCGGCCGTTAAGCGTGCGTAAACCCACTCCAACACACGTGCAATATTTATGGGTTCACGTACTGTAGGAATGCGCACATTTGCTCTGAACCCCCCATTGTCGGAAGGCATGCGTCGTTAGTTCCAACAACCCAGCAAATAACAATTTCCCGCCGTTATAACTATTGCAAACTGAGAAAACGTGTTACCAAATCTTCAGAAAGTTGAAACCGTCGATGGCACAGCAAACATGACACGACGTTTAGGTAGTGCTCAACCTCATTTGACAAGGAAATACCGCACCATATTGTAAGCTCCGGGGATGTTAATTCCGCATGATAGGAGCCAGATCGGCGCCTGATAAAGGTCCGGGGGATACAAATTCCGGGCTTTTGTAATCGCCCGAATTTAGTCCGATTAATGGATATCTTCGTTAGCTCAGTTAAATATGGCAGTCGCATACCCCATTCGGGTGTAACGATTTCTACTTTCTCTTACTGCCATGACACGTCTGTATGATCGCACTTATTTGATCAGGCCCTAGCGGGCATGCCTTGCATAGCCGAGAATAAATATTTATTTATTTACTTATTTAATTCCAAAACCACCGCACGGCTGTGCGAAATCACAGACTTCGTTGCCATAAACAATAATTATATTCAAACATTTAGTGTTTAGCTCCATGTGCGCACAACTTTAAGCCTATAGAAGACTATTTAGGGTCCTAAGCTAAAAGTTGGATAGGCATTTCCTTACTGGAAGAGGAGAATTTTGCATTGCTTCTAACATATTCCCATAATCACCACATTTTTACCAGGAAGCGCAGAAATCTGGCTCCCCTGCGACATTCGTTCCACTAATTTCTCAAGCACCCTACACGCCGGTTTACGCTGATAAGCAACGGAGACATCTCTGTGTCGTCATCTGTTTACACCAGAATACGGAACAGTTAACTGCTTTGTAATAATAAGGTATGGTTACAGCGCTTTCGTACAACCGAAGAGTTAATTTAATGGGCTCGCACAGCCCGAATGTCAACACCCTTTCGAGACTCCCAGGCCCAGCATGTTAAAGATCGATGGGGAACACGATATAGTCTCCATGTCATGTGTTGCCAAATGTTAGCCCTTCTGGTACACACACGTAGACGCCGGGAACGTAATTCATTGTCGGTCCTGAGGAAAACTTACTAAGCGACCGAGTACCAGCAGCCGCGCTTGATGAACGCCTAGGGCAGGCGATTGTACATCGAACGTCCGACATACCGACGACAGCACACTGTTCTCACGAGAGATATCCCGAAGTTTGCTTCTTTCGCTTTAGCTATGTTCAGGAACGTTACCTCATCGGGAAGCCACAATAGGATGCCTACAAAGCAGTAAGGGGTGAGATAAGCCTAACGCTTGCCATGGGTCCTAAATAGTTCGCCAAATACCGTACGGTTCTTGGTGCTCCCCGCAGCAGCTGTAGCTACTGCGCCAACAACGGACAACCGCGCCTAAAAATGGCATATACTTACATCCACAGTTTCCTCACCAACCAAACATCTTACATGCGCACGCTCGGTGGTGCATCTAAAGAATATCGCCTGCTAAAGTAGGTGGTCCATATCTGCAAGTGCACGCGAAGAGGGAATTATATGCGAAAGCTCTTCAACATGTCTGTCAAACTTTGGCTACTGGGGCTGAAGCAACCGTCACGAGACGTGATCCGTTCCTCGTCAATGGCAAAGGTTGCAGTAACAAAGAAACCTATAAAATCAGAAGCTATAGACCAATAGGAGAGTAATAATTGACGCAGTTAGCGTAGTTTAGGTAACATATACTTAAAACCGTATGCAAAGTATGGTACACGAATTTTACACATGGAAATTTATAATCAGAAATATTTTATTTATCAATCAATAAATGCATATCCATCGATCACCATAATTTAGTTCCAAGTCCGGAGCCTGGTAATCACATAGTGCGTTCAGGACCGGTATTGAGCCACGGGGCATCAGGAAAAGTGCCATAATAGTTGCCTATGCTGGTAGACAGGACTGGTCACGTCTATAGGAACAACTTGTGCAGCTGCTATTAGGACTTGCTTGGTAGACGGAATGATGTACCACAGTAACTTGTTACTGCTACAGCTAGTATTGGATGACTTGATGAAAGCTAAAAGTATTGTTTGTTTGTAGACCATAACGCGGGTATCCAAAGCCGGTTGAAATCCACCAATCTATTGGACCTTCCATCAGGGATCTGCGCACAGAACCACGCAAAGGTGTTTAGCTGCCTTTGGAAGACCATAAAACCGTACTGTTGTTGAAGAGCAACGTGGCAACTACAGCTGCACCATGGCTTAACAGATAAGCAAACCAGCACTCTAGATACATCGCATGTGATACGCGCAGCATTATGGGTTCAATTCGACATTCGACTAAAACTTCGTTTGAGACCAGGCCATTGAATGTTACTGCTGCTGCCTATCAGTAAACCAATAATGGCTAGGTCGAATTGAACTTTGAAAGGCCTAGAACGGAAACCGCCTTGTACCCTAACCAGCCAGTTACTGCCTACAACTTTTGCACACCACTACCCGCTAGGCTGGTTCCTGGGAAGAAAGAAGGGTGAATGGCAAGCAAGTAATATAAACAAATATATGTCAACCAAATGATGGTACTATTAAGGTTTGAGAAGAACTAGTAAAAAAGGATTAGAAAGTTGTAGCCACAAGTCGTTTAGGAGGATGGAATTGTTTGACATTGCCCAAAAGCGCAACTAACTGAGGCTCGAAACCCCCAACATTGTATTTCCTAATCACGTGCTCAGTACGGAATTTCCCAATTTGAAGAACGGCGCAACAAACGAGATTCTGTTCTCGCCAGTTCAAAACACAACTTGTGCGGCCGCAACAGGTGTCCGTATTGACTTGGCAGGTTGGCAGGGCTAAATGGCTAGAACAATCCTGGACCGATCTTACTCGCTTGGAGGCGATACATAAGGAGCAATTACCCCTGCTTCTTTGGTAGTGTAATGAGTAAGTACCCAAACTCTGCATATTTTCGGTATACGCCTTTTCCAGGGTTCTTGACGGCTAGTCTAAACAGGCACGTGCACACAAACCCGGACACACACACACACAAAGCGTCTAAGTTTCTGCTTCCCTATTGGTTCATCCCTCTCCTTGGGACACCTTTATGTACTCACCCAGTTAGACATTGCTCAGATTACAGCGGTCCGTTTACGAGAGTGACCTTTTCGTATAAAACATTGGCGTCGCGGCTTACGAACCTACGCCATGGAATTACCTCCTCCTACGGTTTACTAGGCTCAGCCGATCTTACGTCCTACCAAAAGTGCATGGGCCCAGTGGAAGTCCTCGTTTACCAACTATCCTGACGTACTACCTGCAGCTTCAAACTATACTGAAGACCAGAAACTGAAGCTGCCCAGCCACATGCTCGGTGATGAGGGCCAACGTCAACTTGGTGCTTTGGGGCTCCACTCACGATATACCTTAACGAAAGCACTGGAAGTGCTGGAAAAATCAAGAGGACAGCGTACGAACCGCTTCATCGCTCGCCTCAAATTCGGCTGACTTACAAAGGAAACATCGGCAACGCTAGACGGTTTCCTTGATCGCCTCATTCGCGGTGTACGACCCTGCTAGTATCCAACCATACCGAAGAACAGCATCAATGGCGTAATGCTTGTGCAGCAGTTGCTTAGTGGAATCATGAGCAACCGAAATCGGGAATGTCTACCTTCCGAAGATGCTTCCAAATTGACTTGGGATAGGGCTGTGGACTTAGCTCGCCTCAAAACATGCACGGTCGAACAGTTGCGATGTTTCGCCGCCTACACAGACATACAGGAGGTTGCCAAGATCCATCGCTAGCCAACGGAATTCCAACCCCCGAAATGCTTCCGCTGCGGCAGCCTACAGCATAAAGCCAATTTTACCAAGTGCACTGTCTTAGAAATGGATTGCCTGAAGTGCGGTAAGCTTGGACATTTTGCCAGTTGTCGTCGTTAAGTAGGCGTTTCTCAGTTGCATCCTACGTATTTTGTTTCTAGTCAGCAGTTACAGACTTCTGTAATTATATTTTCCACTGATAACACAGACACCTTGTTTAACTATCATTCCAATTGTCCTGAGCCGAAACTACCTATGCTTGACATTCGTACTGTTACAGTTACTGCACAAGACAGAACAACACATGTTGACACGGAACTTGCTTCAGCCTATCCTAGCAACATAGTACCGAGTAGTTTCATGTTATTCACCTACATGACAGGCTTATACATCCCTTAGCCTATCGATTTGACAGGTATACAGAGACCCCGGTAGAAATACGAGGCGTTGTGGTGCTTGTGTTGAACTTGGGGCCGTGAAATCGTCAGCTTCTGTGTACCTTACCCGCGGAAATAACCGTCCCTTACTCGAGCGCAACGTTATGGTTGCAATGGGAGTCACGCCGTCACTGTCTCGTAGGCGTATCATGGCAACCAACCTATCAGACCTACATATACAGTACCCGAAATTATTTGAACAAACAATTTAGCGCGCGCCCTCCTCCTTTCACCGCATATGTCTGAACATGGATGCTGAACCGGTAGCAATTGCTCATCCACGTCCATGCTCATGCCTGTAAAGTCGTGCATCACCTTGTTGAGCATAAAAGATTTAATTATTTATATATTTAATTCCTTTGGCCAGAAGAGAGGGTTTCGTCAGCGTTACGGCAGGTGATTATAGTTGATCCCGTCGAACGCATTAACTGTTCTGTATGCGTCCAACCTATGGTTAAGTCCTCAAGAAGGACGGTACAGTAAGAATATTCGAAGATCTATAGGCCATAAATCGGCCACTCGTGGTAGAAAAGGTTGTGCTTCCAATCGCGGATGAACGAGTAGTCAAACTAGCCGGCGCCAGATATTGTCCAAATTGGACCTTAGGAAGGCTTTCTTGCACATGCCTATAATTAAGCAGTCAAGACCGCTGACCGCATTCCTCACTATGGAAGGACTCTTAAGCATAAAGTCTTGCCAATGGGCTTGAGTTCATCCCCAGCAGCTTGGCGAAAGTTTATGGTTCACTCATTTGCCAATTTACCTGGTCAACTAGTATACACGGATGACATCTGTGTATTCGGTAGGAATCCAGAAGAACATGATTCATGACTGCATGCTGTGTTACGTCGACCTCCAAGTAAACCTCGAGCAGTTTAATGCTAGTGAGATCGAATTTGGGGGCCAAATTATAACAATGGACGGTATGAATCCGAGGTTTGACAACGCGCCTGCCATCACCAAGGCTCCATGTCCACAGAACTACACTGAAATAAAGCATTTCTGGGTATGTGTTCTTACAACCCACGTTACGCGCAGGATTTTACGAATATTGCTGAGCCACTGCGTGAACTGACAAAGGAGAAAAGTGTATTTGTTTAGGGCCCACTTCAACAAAAGACATTTGGTGAGATAAAACGCCGCGTTTCTTCCACACCAGTCATGGCGATTTTCAAAGAGACGTGCCCAACGATTGTCTTTACTTATGCATCAAACATTGGGTTGGGTGCTATACTATCCCAAATTCATAATGTTCATGAGAGTTATTGCATACGCCTTTAGAAAATTGTCGGTGGCGGAGCTTTCTTAATCTGCCGGGGCAAAAGAAGCCCTTGCCTGTGTTTGGGCCAGTGAGAAGTGGAATTTGCTCTCGTTCGGAAGACGCTACACCCATCGTACAGACCACGCAGCGATAACTAGTTTACTTACTCGGGGAACAATTAGCATCAGGCCACTTCGGATACATCGTTGGTAGGCAACATGCTTAAAATACAAGTTCAAAGTAACTTCCATCCAGAAAGCGAAAACCAGTTAGCGAATTGGCACTCTCGACTGCCCCTCAAGGAAACTGCAAATAATGAGGATGGTAATGGGAGGCTACTGGTGTCTTCCCTTAGTAATGAACCAATCCCAGCTTTGACTAAGGAAGAACTTTAGAAGGCGACTTAGGAACATAAGACACTGCCGCGTTCAGGGGTTTCTGCTAAATGGTCAGTCACAAAATAACAAGATCACAGGCGAGTTTCGTCCGTACTACGTGTTGCATCACGAACTTTCATTTATAGATGGATGTTTAATGCGTGGCGAAAAATTTGTGGCTCCTCGGAGTTTGATACAAAAGATCATGCTATGTGCGCACGAAAGCCACCCCGGTATCGTTCATACGAAACGCAAGGTTGACGCATGCGTCTAGTGGCCCAAGAGGTCACACGAAATAGAAAAACTTGTTCACGACTGCTCACCATGTCAAAGGGCAGACAAGAGTTTAAGGCCGGTTTCATCCCCTATACAACACACTGACTATTCTATGCGACCGTGGACCAAAATAGCTGTTGACCACATGGGTCCATTTAGCCCAGCGCCTCAGCATCAAATGAACTGTTTGGTGGCGACCTGCTGTTACAGTAAGTGGCCGGAATTCCATTTGTGTGGAGAGGTACTACTACCAGCATTATTTGATGGCTGAAATATATGTTTACCGCTTCGGATTACCAGAGGACTTAATGAGAGACGACGGGCCGCAGTTTACTAGCCACGAGTTTCATTCGTTCCTTCAACTGCACTCTATCCGGCACTCACGTACAACGCCGTATAATCCAGCGGCAAACGACATGGTAGAGAGGTTCAATGGACCCTTGAAAGAAAGTATCCAAACTGTTTGCCCATCTGGTACAGGTTGGGAGGATGCAGTTCTACAAGCACTATTTTCTTACCGAACGGCACACCACCGAGCCACAGAAAAAACGCCAGCTGAAATCCTGCTTGGGCGTGCCCTTCGAAAAAAGTTGAATTCCGCACTTTCTATTCCTGCAACCAATAATTCTGACGGGGTAGGTAGTCGCCATGGATATCAGACTACTTGCCCGAAGCATACTACTCCGCTCCAGCCCACGTGCACGTGAAGGTAAAAGCTGCATCAAAAGGACAGCCCATGTTATCAGATCCGATAAGGTTAACGCGTGCATGTGGGCCAGGCACTTACCAGCTGGAGGATGGCCGCACAATCAACACCCGGAGGTTGTTCACCAGTACCAGACGAACGGAGCATAAGCCACCAACCTTCCCTAACGAACCCACGCAAACCACGCAGCTCCGCAGGACGGGCCGAGAACAAAGACGACCGAATCGATATGGTTTTGACGCATCATCCCATTAAGCGGAGAGGTGAGGTTGCGTATTATATCGGCAAACCTGACGGCTAGTCTAAACAGACACGTGCACGCAACCCCAGACCTACACGCACAAAGCGTTTACTTCTCTGTTTCCCTATTGGTTCCTCTCAATCCTTGGGGCACCCTATTATACTCACCCAGTTAGACATTGACCAGCTTACAGCAGTCCGTTTACAAGAGTGACCTTTTGGTGTACAATATCTTGCACTGACCTTGTACCTGCGCGCAATTTATTAGGCGGTCCCCTGTTGTCCGTTACGACACAATGTGCGAGGCCGGATACAGTAGTCATGCCTCCATGGCTGTGCCTCGCATAGTCGAGAACAAAATATTTATTTATTTAAACAAGGTTGCACCATGGCTGAGAAACGCTTCACAAATCTATGGACCGTTAGGACATGGAAGAGCGGCGAATGACTCAAACCATCCGGAACCCTTCACTAGTAACTTTTCTGTAAATGTTCCAAGGGCAGAGTTTTAACTTTTGGACCACGCCTGGATCAATCTATCGACTGGAAACAAGGCTTTCACTACCACCGACACCGTGGCTCGTGGGTTACTAACAGCTGCAATGTGCAAGAAAAGCATTTAGCTGCACGTACAGATATCAATCGCAAGTTACGCCAATCCTAATTTGCCTCAGTCTTCCAGGCACCTCTACAATATTCCACAGCTTGAGGTCATCAGCAAACAAATGGCGACGGCGCCGCTAGCTCCTTTGGTAGAGCATGAATATAACTTGCGTACAGCAATAGCCACTAAGAACAGCTTACCTAAGCGCGAGGCTACATCTCACTCGTACGCATTGTTCTCTCCAACCTAAAAATACTAGACAACCATTTTAGAGTATCAACGAATATCCCGTAAAATATTAAGTTTCGTGTGCGTCCTATAAGGAGGACACTATCAAATGCTTCCGTTAAGTCGACACAAAGCAAGTCAATAGCACGGTCGCTGTCCACCGCCGCAGTACAGTTTTCACGACCTACAAGTACAATTGTCAGACAGGCAAGCTGGCTGGCTGACCGAACAACCTCCTCGTGGTGCCAGCTGGGTGATTCGGGTTTACACCCTTCCAGCAAATAGTTCGGTGGCCGTGTTCCAGGACGTGGTGGGTTTTCGTCTGACAAGCGTTCTCCCCATAAAAAGCCACAAAAGTCCGTTTAACAACACTGTGACGTGGCGGTTATGACTCGCCACTAACTAAAGTCACCCATTGGTTATTCGGACAATCACTTCAAGTCCACAGATAGCAAGCATCCATTTTGCACTGGCGACTCCTTCAAACACATTGAAGGAAAACGACAGGAAACATTTACTAATCCCATAACCAAAATGAACACGCCTACGTGCAAACTTACCTTCATATATAAACATATGCAACCATCCCATTTTCTATTGTACATTAACTGATCACACTAGTATTCTTAACATGATCACGCCTGCGCAGGCGTGCCTCGCTTAGTCGAGAATACACAAATTATTTATTTATTTATTTAAGAAAACAGTTGTGCAGCATTATTAAAGTTAGTTGGATGGCTCTCCACTGACTGCCACATTAGTTTTACAAAAAGTTGTCTCTTAACATGGTCTAATTGACAAGTCAATAGTTCGCGGGCGAAGTACCCACATGATTTTTAAAAATCGGATTGCTGATGGCATCGTTCCATTCCGGGGTAAGGCTCAGCTGTTGAGAGACCTTGTAGATACGCATATAAATAAATTATTAAATACAGGGTATATTATCGGTAAAACGAGACACACCTGTGAAGTGAAATATGTTACCGACAGAAAGCTTACAGCCAGTGGTCAAGCCGAGAGCAGTGGCGTAGAAGCGGATCGATCTACAATTAGAGAACGAACGCGAGTACAGATCAAAATGCGAATCGATTTGGAATCAGTGGCAAGTTGGGTCATGAACTTGAGCCATTTGAGTTGTGTTAATTAACGTCAATTTGCATCTCAAATATTGTTGTTTCAGCAGTTGTCCACAACCTATTTATTGCGCCATGCTCTCATACAACGCGTCTCTTTGTCTACCTAGTTCTGATCCTTTTGTATTCCGTCGGTTGGCTGGGCGCGTGGCTTAGAAGTCAGACAGTTGCAGTCTCATACGGCAGCTAGCAACAGTAAAGTAGTCGTCAGTGGCTGGGAGAAGCATTACAACAAAAGCATTACAACAGACTACTTAGTTCAGCGAACAGCTCATGCGACAGAGTTGGGCGAATTGAATAAGGGCCGGAAGCTTTGGAAGGATGTAGCCCATGTAATAGCCGAAAGGTTTGGGTCGCCATTATTGTAATTGCATTTGACGGGTGTCCTCCACACATTTAAGACTAACCCAACTTGTGATGATGAGGCCTCACGAGTGGCTAGACGAAAAATTCTAGCCAGCCGAACAATCACCACCTGGTGCCAGCTGAGTGGTCCGGGTTATTTCTGTTCCACCGACTGTTTCGGCAGCAGTATTCCAGGACTTGGTGGGTTGTTGCCTGGCAAGTATTCTTTCCATAAAAGCCACAAATTTCTGCTTACCAACACTGTGAAGTGGTGGATGGGACTCGCCAATACATAAAGCCACTGCCTCCTGTCCCTCCCGTGGGTCACGCCGTACTCACGGTCAGCAAATTGGAATCTATTAGTTGCTCGCATCCTGGGTTGGCGCATTTACTTAACACAACTACAAATTAGCAAAACAGTAACAAATTCACTCAAGAAGAGCACTAACCCATACTCTTACATGTATATATAATCTAGCTCCTGCCCGTGCCAGTTAAATCTGTGACTATTGCTGTTACGCGCCGGTGTTCCGATGCTCATACCTTTCTACGCGTGCCCTGCACTGTCGGAAATAACACATTTATTTAGTATTTTAGTTATTTATTGTATATAATTCGTATCCTAGTCAGTAGGCACAAGGGTCCCGCCCGCCCGTGGTAACGCATTTATGCACCAGGATGTACCGCTGAGCCTCTTTGGGTAACAAAAGAATCACGTGGAGCCGTTTTTCGACGTTTGTTGTTTTTATTTATAGACTCGATAGCTTTTGTGGGTGCTGGTTTATGAGGCTGCTTGGTAAACTGGCCTGCGTTTAAACCGCTTAATGATCAGAGGTTAGCTCGTATAATATAGCTATGGAGGCTGCGTCCGTCTCTCCCTTTTCTTACTATGTGAGATGTTAGGGGAAAGACCACTGTGTGTTATACCTTAAGTTTCTCCCAGACTGACTCAGCCGTGTCGGCCAAGGAGGCTACAAGAAGCAATGCTAAAGCTTTGGCCGGAATTACGTTACAGACCGCCCGCTAAGCAATTGAGCGTACCTCAACGGTAACCGAAAGATGAGCATGAGAGAACAGTCCATAAGAAGATGCATACGTGAGCGCTGGTTCCTAACGAAACGCCGGGTGCAAGCTCAGTTAGGCAATTGACTGAGTTCGCACCAATATGCACCAAATTAGACGGCAGCTGGTTGCGCTCGTACCTAGGCGTGGAAACCGCGGGCCGCTGCAAAGGCTGTGGCATTGTTAGCTAGGATAGGTTGTAACTGATTACTACGTAAATACTAAGCAGTACAGCCCATATAAGAGCAATATGTTTCTGCTTTCTGCTGATGTGGGAATGATAATTCATATCTAATTTCATCCGTGAAGACCGCCACAGCTTCACTTTGGCCATCCGCTACTTGCATGCTAGGAGAAAGAGGTGGAGTCGGGTTTCTATTTAGAGTACATGAGAGCGCTGTGTCTGTTATTAACCAAACATTTGACTACTATGTGCCGTTAAGGCTCACTTGCCGGGATGTGAGATTACCGAAACCCAGTGTTACAGGCAACTAATCCCTTTCCCTTGTAAAAGCATTTATCAATATTTTCTAACTTTGGTGCTGTACATTTGTTGATGTGAATGGACAGAAGACAGGGGATTTATTTATTATTAGTTTTAATTGGCTAGCGTACTAAAGCAGATGTTCAAGCATGACTTATATATTGTGGCTCCCTGCCTTCAGGAATAAAATATTTAGCTATTTATTGCAAGATACTGCCAGCATTTTCTTGGCTTCTTAATAACTCCTTACGTCATTTGCATTAGGAAAGGTTAACGTTCCTCAGCTTGGGAAAATTGCATTGTCTAGCTTTGCCAAGCAAATTGTTGCATTGTACTGAGAACGGAAATAAGTGATCCATCTGTGTACCCGATGGCGTTTAATGGTGGATGCGGGGCTTAGGTATAATTATCTGCTTCTAACCATTGGCGACAGAACTAAGACTTATATTTAACGTGGTAACTTATACAAAATAATCAGCAGTGTTAATGGCGTTGTTTAAAATTGCCAACAGCTGGCCTCAAAAGACGCAATTTCAAATTCTATTTGCGGATTTTGAATTTTGAAAGGAATTGGCAAGGCTCTCTTTACCGCTGATCTGGGAGTCTCATTCGCTAGTCACGTGTTGAAGTATGTGCTGTCCCAGTATATATATGTTGACGGAGTAGCTATAAATCACCAGCAGGCAAGGCTTTGCAGGGTGCATTGAGAGCTGCTTCCTACTGCCTACTGTTTGATCCTGTCTATCTGGTTCTTCAGCCGCGGTAGGATACTCAGCCAATTGCTGTCCATATTGCTGTATCACCTGGAAATATTCGCATCAGCGGCAGAATTTTTGTTAGAAAGCTATTGCGGTAGGCTAAACATAGTAGCCGACGGAGCAGGGATCCTTGCGGCACACCATGAGAACTGCATAGGTTTTCTGGTGAGCATAGGCCACTCTTAGCTTGATTCTCTGAAGCGCAATAAGTCTTCCAACGAAGTGGGCAGGGGAACATCGCTTGTGTAGGCAGCAACCTTCTAGATAAGAAAAAAGTGACTGACGTTGTCAAATGGCTTGAAAAGGTTTTGCAGAATTCACATCTAAGGGGTTCCTGCATCTACCGCCGTAGTTCATGCGCCCCTAACACGAAACAAGTTGTTGAAATCAGATCAGGTAACGAAACACCTTAGCATAACTTTCAAATATCTGGTCAGTATATAATAACATTTTAACATGCTGTAGCGCGAAAATTCCACTAAAATTATTGTGGGAAAGTGTGCACTACTTTTGGCATAGAACTGTCTTAGTTGTAATACTTAATTATTTATGTTCTTTTATGGATTTTCTACGCTTATCACGGCTTGGTATGTAGTTAACTAAACAAAAAAGTTAGTGTGCAGAAGTAAATAAGTGCTGCCTCATCTCGGGTGAAAAACCTAAAAGTAGGCATTTCTGATGATTTCCCGGCCGGTAGTGTAAAATGTTTGTGTGAAAAATTGCTGCAAAGCTCTTAAATAAATAAATAAATAGTATATTCTTGGTAAAACGAGACATACCTGTAAAGGCGTGATTAAATATGCATACAAGCATAGCTTCTTTGGAATGTAAAACATATTGTTTTAATGAAAGGTATAAAGAAAAAGATGTAGTCCATAGGAGTGAGCACATTGTCAGGTAATAGCCAGACCAAGGGATATTATGGCGTTGTAGCGCGCAAAAATCCGTCAAAACACAAGTTGGGGTAATTTCGCCAGATAGTGATCCGTGAGCACAGGAGTCTGAACAAGATTTTGGTGCAACCAACAACCATTACGAGATAGGGCTGATCTGTGCTCCAACAAAGCATTTTCCATAGTAGAATTAGTTGCACAGGTTGGATGTAAAAGGCTGAGGACTGCGTCAGTGTCAAATGCTTAGCTGTGACTTTATTTTGTGTCGGGTCACTTCCGCCACGTTGTAGTGTTGTTCAGCGGACATTTGTGGCCTTTTATAGGGAGAACGCTTGCCAGGCGAAAACCCACCACGCACTGGAACACTGCTGTAGCTTCCAATGAACACTAGTGCAAGTCGGCTATGCGTCGTATAGGCCGATTTTGCACTCTATTATTCGCAGTCGGTTGACAGCCAAAATTCTTCGTTGGTTGGCCGAGTGGCTTAGTACTGATAAGGCAGCAGCCGTTGAAACCGGTCAATGATGCAAGATTCGAAGATTCGAATGATAATGATGCAGGTGAGTAAACACATTGTTAATAGAGGCCGGCTCTTCTATTATATTCATGCTCGGCTCGCAAACCATGTCCAGCTATCCTCCCTGCACTTGTCATGGGGTCGGTGAGTGAAGTTGTTTCTTGTGGCTGAATATGTCCTTAATAGGTAAAAACGCCAGTCTCCGCAAATTGGGTTTGGGATTCCTGCAAATGTGAGTAAGTGTAACTGTTTCCGTAGACAAGTGAAAATTCCATGGAAGACCATCAGAAAAGCCACGTATACGTGCGCAACGCTGTCCTTGAAATGATATCAGAATAGCTCCAGGTGACTGGCGAATAGGAATGTGAAGGTACTCACGCCAGAGTTGTTTGTCTTCGGTTGTGGAACGTGTGATCCATGTAAATATATTATTCAAGGTGAGTAACTTGTTCTCTCTGAGTACGAGGCGAGCTAAGCCCCTTTGTTTAGGCCCCGTGAAGGTAGCGCCTCCAGGATGGCGGAAAGAGCTCCATTTGGACCAGTGTGTGGGTTTTGCATTTCCGGGAGAAAGGACCAAGCGTTTGAGGATGGGTCGACTGGTCCCAGTGGATAAACCTTCTTGTGTTGGCGGGTGTAACTATGGGAATCTCGGGAAAAAACAAGCAACGGACAAGAGGCAGCCAAACCGAGACAGCAATGAATCAAGAAGCACTAACACAGACTGGTGGCGCTCACCGGTGCTCATGATACATTAAAACTTATGTAACTTTGTTTAGTATACATGATTTGCAAGCGCGTTCTATACAGTACGTCGCTGGTGTGACTCAGACTATAGCTACTAAGTGGGAAGAAGGTTCTGCACGCGCAGGGTAAAACACCGATATAACAAAGCGTTTTAACAGAAGTTAAGCGAACGATGCGATGATTGGAGAGAAACAGGTAAACCGATGTTGATGGCGGAAGTCCGAATGCAAGAGGCATCTTAGGTGAAACTAAGGACAACTAGGTTGAGACCTAATGATGGAGCGAGATAGGTAGAGCAACGTTCCAAGAGGAAAAGGAATTTCAAGGAATCGGCTAGGTGCGAATGAATGCTGACGGCAGTGCGAAGAGTAGTTCGTAAGAGTAAGTACGCTAAAGCGCTCATGGTTCCACAGTCCAAAAGCCGTCAGAATCTAGGAAAATGGTCACAGGGGGCCAAAGCTGCCGTGCTTTGGGAGTCGTTATGACACGTACGGTTTCAATAATAGACAAATGCGAGCATTAGGGAAAGAGCATAGGATTGGGATGGTTGGTAAGTTGAGCATACTAATGGAAGTACTAGTCAAGAAACACTTAGCAATTGTCCGAGAGCCGCCAATAAGTGTAAGCCGTGGGAATAAAAATTGAGCGCCATAAGAGAAAAGGCGATGGATAATGGGAAATAAAAGCAGGCAGACAGAGACAGACGCGTCAGGTGGGACAATATAACGGCAGGGCAGTAAAGCCGGCCGCCCGAGTTAGAAAGGAATGAAAACGGAAGGCGGTAGAAAAGATTAGGGTCTAGACGAGAAGGGATCATTGGTAAAGCGTGGAAAGTCCCACAAGCCTATCCAAGTAGTGTTTACAGAACCAGTAGGTCAGCCGAACCAACAGAAGTGACGTCTCAGAAGTCCATATGTATTCATTGAGTATGGGGCCGACTAAGCGGGATGGGATTAATCGGCGCTTTGGGGCTACGCTTATAAATAAGGTAAGAAAAGTGCTGTAACACTAACGAGAGAACTAGTCCAGCAGTCTCTACGATTTGTAACGTCGAAGAGCTCTGAGTGAAATCTGAAAACTAGTGGCCAGTCTGGCGAGACTGAGTTAGTCAGCGCGTAGGAATAGCACGTAAAATAAACGCAGGAAAAGTGGCTGTAACAAAAAGTGAAAGATTCTAGCAGCCTCACGAAATAGGGGAACAAGGGCTTTGCGTCTGTATAGCATATACCACTGAACTCAGAGAAGCATAGGAGCAGAAAGAGAGAAGGAAACAAATCGGTGGACTAGCTCACCACACCGCCAGTTGAAGATAAATTGAAAACAGAGCGCCATGCAATATACTTTGGCGGCAGGATGAGAAAGACTTATTGACGAATGGTGGGAGAAGCCCACGTGGCTGTCCAGGTAATGTAAAGAGATAGTGGAGTCAGCCGAACTAAGAGGGATGACGTATCAGTAGTCTGAATAAATCCGGAGCGCAGGAGGCTGATCGGGTAGGACTTGATTAGTCGGCGCGTTTGGATAAGGACATGCAGTAAACGTAAGCAACGAGCCAGCAGTAAATGGTGGGCAAGTCTAGCAGGCTCTAGATTTAAGGGAAACATCATGTTTATACTACGGGGCGCATATAGCGTAAGTATCAGTAGCATAGTAGCAGACTGAGGGAAACAGACTAGGCTGGTAAACCAAGATCACGACAATGCGGTAAAGCCGGACATCCGATTAAAAAAGGGTTGAAAACAGAAAGCGAGAGAAGAAATGGTTAGGGTCGGAGTGAAAAGGGTTTATTGGTTAAGAGTGGAAAAGCCCACGAGGCTCTCGAAGTAGTGGAAACACAACCATTAGGTCAGCCGAACCAACAGAAGTGATGCCTCGGAGGTCCAAATGCATTCAGTGAATACAGTTATAATCTTCTCACTAGACGCAACTCCAAAAATAACAATTCACTGCTCCACAAAACTTCTAGCCCAACCGAAGGAAAAAAGCAAAACGCCAATGACCCTGACAAAAGAACGTATTAATCGCAGCCAACGAACACTGTACAACAACTGCGGACCTTGGTTGCATTTATAGGTCTCTACTGACCTTCGACTTTAGAATTGGAGGTCAGCTGCCAAGGTTAGTGGTTCCCCATATCTTTTGCCGAGAGGTCAGGTGGATTTTGATCACGTGTAGAAGAAGAACATTCAGGAACGTTCGAAATCGATGCGATAATCGTTAATAACCGATTAATCGCTAAAATAGGTAATTTCCAAGGCAATTCTTACTTTCTCCCGGACAAATACGATGTCGACTAAGCTGTATTGGATTAATCGGCGCTTTGGGACTACGTAGTACAATGCAGATATGAAAGAGACTGTAACACTAATGAGGGTTCAAGTCTAGCAGTCCCTCAGAGTAGGGATAATAGAGTTAACTTTGCGGAGCCTATACCGTTTAAGGCTCGGTAGCGTGGGTGCAGTCAGAAAGAAACAGACTAGTTTAGTGGGACAGGATCGCGGCAGGGCAGTAAAGCTGGCGCGATACTAAGAGTTAGGGCGAGGATGGGAAAGGTTTATTTACGAAAGATGGAAAAGCCCACGATGCTCTCCAGGTAGGGTTATCGGGTAGTTGAGTCAGCCGAACTAAGAAAGATGACGTCACAGAAGTCTGAATAAATCCGGAGCGCAGGGGGCTGATCGGGTAGGACTTGATTAGTCGGCGCGGTTGGATAAGGACAAGTAGTAAAGGTAAGCAAGGAGCCATCAGTATATGGTGGGCAAGTTAGCAAGGTAGCAAGTTGTCTATGTTTGGATGATCGGAAATGTGCAGTATTCTCGGCTGCCCGGACTTGTAGTGGTAGCCTGTTCCAGACGCAAGGTTCAAGACCAAAGAAACGTCTCGGGACGAGGGGAACAGAGCGTTTGGAACGTAGAGCCTAGCGTAATAAGTAAGTGAAATAAGTAAGTGAAATATTTGGACCAAGGAGATGGAAGTCTTGATGCAGTCTCGACTAGGTAGGGATAGGAAGGACAAAAGAGAGCAGACGTGCGAATAAGGTATCAGAAACAGCCGTGATGGGAGGTTAAAATGAAGTAGCAAACTGTTGGTAATAAAGCATTAAAAAGGGGATGTAGGTTATTTCGCTAGAGGTTGTTTTTTTCCTGTCTCCCATAGCTCGTCTTCCGTCACTTTGAGGCTTACTTGTTCGGAGACTGTGTTTACGTCGATGAATCTCCGTATAGAATTGCTGGAGTGTGTACTGGTCATAGATGATCGGATTGGCAGAGGTAATTTGTTCCAGGTGTTCGCGTATCTATAAAGGAAGAAGTTATGTCGTATGCCACAACGAGCAGCCGGCAGATTGAATGAAAAGGTCGCGTTGCGCAGATGATATCGGGTATCTCCTTCCGTTCGGAAGTGTCGGGTCAGGTTCGTTTCCGGCTTTTGTTTAAGTTTGTATAGAAACGTAAAGTTTATCTTTAGCCTACGTAGCCACAGAGGGTCCAGTCCCAGTTGTTTGCATCGACCACGATAGTTCAGCATGTTTGAGCCCAACAGACGTTTGGTGAAGGAACGCTGTACGTTCTCGAGTGCAATCCTATCGCACTTGTGTGAGTTCGTAAGGATTATCCAGCAGTATTCGAGAATAGGCCTAGCGCACGTTTTATACAATGTCAATCGAGATTCCAAAAGCGATATGGATTCGAAGATATAGCCTATTAACGACCTAGCTTCAGCTGCACTATAGCTTACCTGTTCCGCAAAGTTAAAGGTATTGGAGTATTAAACCCACATTTCACGAACAAAGTGGCTAACGGTAAGAGGAGCGCCAAAGAGAGTAAGGTTATTCGGTGGCACGGGGCATTTGTAAGAGAGAATGTTGCTTTTTCCTTAGGAGAATTCGATATTCCATATTGCGCACCAGTTTTCTAGCGCCTTAAGGTCTCTTTGTATTGTGGATAGGTTATCTTTCATATTATGAGAGTCGAAGGAAAATACGACTTTGATGTCATCTGCAAATAGGTATGGCGTTCCCCAGCGGAAGACTTGGAAGATGTCATTGACGTAGAGTAAGAAGAGCATGGGGCCCAGGACACTTCCTTGAAAGACCCCGCTGGTGACAGCATTTTTGAAGGCTGCGTACCGTCCAGGTTCACCGATTGTGTTCGATTTGATAGGTAGGATGCCAACCAGGAGAGCAGCTTCCCGGCGATGCCAAAAGAGACGAGTTTGGTCAGTAGTTTTAGGTGTGGAACGCCGTCGAATCATTTTTCATGTCGAGGAAGATGATGACCACTTTATGCCCTATATTTATCGCGTCAGTGACGTTGTTTAAAATCTCACACATACAAGTCTGGCAGGATTTCGAGGGCAGGAACCCGTTGTGAGACCTATTAATGAGTTTACGAGGCAAAAGAAAGTTAAGGATTTCTGCTTTCACCTATCTCTCCATAACTCTTGATGCAATGGGTGTGTGGCTGATAGGCCGAGAATTGTCATTGTCAAGACGGGATCCTCGTTTATGTCGTGGTAGGACTACAGCATGCTTCCAAGCAGCGGGGAAGGTATGGGTTGTCATGGATAGTGTAAATAGATTAAGGAGGAGAACTGGAATGTCTGGACCTCCTAGTATCAGCACTACGGATGGAACGCCATCAGGACCGGGGTATTGGGACATTTTGAGTGTACGAATATCGCGCGTGATTGCGCGTAGGTTAAATTCGATGATGGTCAGTCTATCGTCAGTGAGCAGGGGTGTTGTAAGCGAAGTTGCCGAATCAGGGACCGAAAAAGAGTTGCAAACTGCTTGTTGATATAACCACAGAGTTGGGCGGGGTCCGTCATGGGATTGCCATTAGGAAGTGATAATGAGGCAATTGTTGGAGCGCTGTTGTTTGCTCTGCGTTTCGTCAGTTGGGTGAGTGCTTTAACCTTGTTGTTACTGCTGAGTGCAGCTTGTTTCGCTGATGTGGCAGAGGTGGCTTGCAGGTTTCTCCAACTTGTTAGTGTGTCGTTCATGCGTATTATTATGTGGAAGTCCTTTGTCTTGTTGTAGTTGGAGCGCATTTTTCTCAGTTTTTTAAGGACTCTATGTGTATCAGCTACACCCTTCGTTTCGTAGGTTTCCTCATGTTCTGCTTAGGAGCGACCACGTCAAGAGAGAACATAATGTGGTTGTATATCTCTTGAGTCGCCATATCTGTGTCTGTTGCCAGAAAGAATGCATCCCAGTTAAGAGATCGTAGAAGTGTGGAGAAGCTTTCCCAATCGACGCGTTGTAGAGGACGGAAGAATTCGCTGGGGGAGAGGTTGTAGTGCTTAGTGGTGGGCAGTCTGAATGTTAACTTCACTGCCTTATGATCACTACCAAGAAGGTTGTCAAGCACACAAACCTGTGCTTGGTTGATGCCTGTCGTGAATATTAAGTCAAGGATGTTAGATTTCCTGGTAGGTACGTTAACTTGTTGGGTACAGTCGTACGCGAAGATAAGGTCGACAAACGCTCTATATTTGGGAGGTGAGGACTGGGTAGACCACTCAATGTGCGGCATATTAAAGTCACCGCCGATTATCTTAAGGCGTGCAGGTAACAGCGAAACTTCGGTGAAGAGCTCGACCAACTTTTGCTTTCAGCTGTTGAGATATGTGGTCGGATATAGATGCAACCAATGAGGAGATCTAGGTGCTCGCCATCTGCTTGAATCCATATGGAGTCTTCCGGGTTACCCAAAGATATTACTTGGAAGGAGGATGCATGAAAGTCTTCGCTGACGTAGATGAGGCATCCTCCGCCTCGTCACTTTTCGCGTCCACTGCAGAATGGAGAGTAGCCAGGTACTTGGATGGGTGAGTCAGACGAGCTGGCTGAGTGCCATGTCTCTGTGATTAGAACCAGTTGTGCTTTGGACATAGTAATAATCGGACCCAGAAGGTGATTCTTTTGATTAATAGACCTGGCGTTGATGAGAAGCATATTATGGATCCCCAGCTTACCAGCTTCGTCGAAGTGGGATGAAGTAGGGAGTGTTGGGGCATCTCTTGGTGGATATTTATTGGTTGGATTGCTGAAATTGAGTGAACCGTCTAGCCGCATCACAGGCGATGCAGAATGAGGTGAGGGGCTTGTTTGCATGCATGCGTGGGGGTGTATGCCGGGTAGGTCGATGGAAATTAATGGGAGAGGTTGGGAGTAGCATGGAGCATCGAGTCCGGGGGAAAAGGCGGTGGAGGTAACTGCTGATGCATACGAGCCGAGAAAACTAGCCCGAAGTCGTTCATGAGGTTGGCGTTTAGAGGGACCGTCTGAATGCCTGAGATACGTTGGTTGGAATCAGTTGTGCCATGTCTAGGAATCGAGTCAGGTGATACAGAGCCACCGCTTGACCCTTTGAGCTAGAAGAGGAGGCCCGCAACTTGCAGCGTCTCACCAAAAAGGGACCGCGGAAGGTGTCGTCCTGATTTGTGGCATTATGGTGTGTTGTTGAATGAGTGTTGACTGGCGTGATGGGATGGGTATATGGGGGATCGGGGCATGTGCAGAGTTCATCGGTTCGTTGCGCCCATGTGGGTTTCGCCCCGGTGATTGTGCTGTTTGGTCAACAGTGTATTGGAGTTTGCGCGGGGTCTGGAGACGCACGGCGGGGCGTGGTGTTCTGAGTAAGTGGTTCTTATGTTGCGGCTCCTCAATACCGATTGTCGCTGTAGGAGATTTCGCTTCATGTCGTGGGGTGAAGGCCTAGTTTTTTCCTGATGGGTTATGTTGGCTATATTTGTATGGTTGGTCTGGACGACCTATCTTATTGGGCTATGCCCGCGCAGCATTGCAGTTCGGCCGGCAGAGGAGCGAAGTGTACGCGGGGTCTGGTTGTGCATCGCGGGGCTTGGGGTTCTAAGTAAGTAATTCCTACGTTGTGACCGCTCAGTCCTGACTGTAGATGTAGTAGATTTTGCTTCGTAACGAGGGTGTTGAAGCCAACTGGTGTTCGGACGATTTATGTTGCCTATATTTTCATGCTTAGTTCGGTCTGCGTATCGCTTTGAGCTTTGCCGGAGTGGCGATGCAGATCGACTGGAAGTGTAGGGGGTTGGGTTTAATCCAATTAATGGTTGTTGAGCTAGGGGTTACAAGAAGATAATTCTTCTGTTGTGGCTGATCATCCTTGACTGTCGCTTTACTAGGCTTCGGCGTAAAGCGTGGTTTGCATTTTAAACAAGTGGGTGTTATCTTGGCCGTTTTGGCGCGCTTGGGCATCGACTCATTGTTATAATATTGTGGTTTGGAAGGAAGCTGAGGAGACACAGTTAAAAACAACCTGGGTTTCGGCAGCTGGGCTTAGGTGCCGTGTCAGTATCAGGCTGCGTGAGATCGTGTACAATACTGGAAAACGGTGTATATGATGATAAGAAGCACAAGCTATCGAGCTCAGTGTTCGTGTCACGTACAACAGACACGCTGTTGGGCTTCTCGCTGCGCTCTGTTCTGTCCATGATTGCATTCAAGGTGGCCGTAACTTTTGCCCGTCCTTCAACTGCCGGTACCGCTAATGCGATAGGATTTAATTGTCGTTGTGACATGTCCATGTCAACGTTGTATGTCATTGATGAGCTTGCCGTGGGAGTAGCGTTCAGATGCATATCAGTTAACTGCATGCCCGGTATTGGTGTCGTATTGACAATTGAATTAGCAAAGGTAGTGACAGCGGTTGCTAGAGACCGTTCAGTAGCGTTTCTTCTGAGGGGCTGTTGGAGGGTTCAGGGGCATATTTATGGAATTGTGCAGACTCTGCTTATTAGGGTTCGTAAATTTGACATGAGCGCCCTTTGAAGTGGCGTCATGTCCTGTTTAATCAGTATGGGTCCGAGATTCGCTTGCTTTCTTATGATGAACTTGTAGTCTAGAAAGCATTTGGCGTGATCTTGGCTGCTGAACTTGAGGACAATTGGGCATGGTCGTTTTTTTCTTTTTTCGAAGGCGGCTGCACGAGCAGCAGTCCCGGTCCATTTTGCATACACTTAGAAGTGAGCGTGTCACTTTCTCAAGTGGTATGCGATCTGGCACATTAAATATTATTACAATTCGTGCATGGATGACTTGTTCGTTGACTTCCTTGGCGAGCGTGTTGAGCAATTCAACCGCTGCGTTAAGATCTTCCACTTTGTCTGATTTGTGTGGATCCGATAGTTGCGCCAGCGGTAGCATTTTTACTAACAATTGATTGATATTTTGCAATTTTGATTTCACCGCGTTTAGCTCATTTTCGATGATTTGGAGTTTACGAAGCGCGTCTATCAGCTGATCTTGTGGTGCTGCCTTACAGTCTGAAAGCAAAGGCGACGGACACTTAGGTGGTAACGATTTTAGTGCCGTTACTGACATTTTAGCGTCATGTAGTGCATCCGTCCTTGGATCGGAAAGGAGCACAAAGCAATTAGCTAATTTTCCTAGTGTAAGAGCCGCAGAGTTACCGGTTGTCACGTTGATATTTGTGTTATAGCTGACTAACGGGGGTGTCAGTGCTGAGACTACAGTGGGCGCAAGACCGTTATTGATAGTGCCCTTATCCTTCTGAACGCCGATCCGGCGTCTTCCCCTGATCATAGCTCTGGGGACTTTCGGTTGTGTTTCACTTCTTTGAACCATTTGACAAAAGTCAAGTGCTTCCGTTAGTGTTTGTTCAAACACTGTATTTCACCGGTTTTTATCTAAAAAGCTCGTTAGTAGGGAATGTCAGCTTTCAGGTTACTGCGTCAAGGTCAAGGTCACGCAGGCAAGTAGGAAGTATACTTACTGCGTTCATAGAGCTATCAGTTAGTAAGTACGGTAGAGCACATCAAAGTATCCCCTATATACAAACTGGTAGAACGCCCATTAAAATAAACGGTTAAGGATCTCAATAATCCGAAGAATTAATTGCAATAAGATATTGTGCAGACTCGCATAGTTACTTATGTGTGTCTTACCAGTAGTATTTTTATAATAATAACGTTATACCTACAGGAAATTCAATATGTGCTAACATTGCTACAGTTCATTTGCGATCACCGATCCTACCAATTTTAGCTGAAATAGGAAGGCAGGTAATGGATCGGCAGTTTACGTGATCCGAGCGCTTGCCTCCTCTGTATTTTGGAGCAATTATTCCATCCTGCCAATCAGATATGAGAGTTAGGTTGAACCTGGAAATAGGCTGCAAGAATTTCTGCTGCAGTGGGGTGAGTTGTAAGTACATTTGTGCATAAATTTTCGATTCCCGAGGCAGGTTTCGCCGAAAAACTCTAATTTGCATGTGACGGTTGATGGTAGAAACGTGACACTAGAGGCCGAGGATGTTTGTTAAGACTTGATAGAGCGAAGATACCGCGGTGTTTGTGGCTACTAAGCCAAACTGCTGGAATAGTAAGTTCTCAGTATCCATAACAGCAGTCGCTAGACCACTGGCTACATTGGGCGGTGGCATTGCAGGCCAGACCATTCGTTTGCCATTCAACCCTTGTCAAACAGCTTGGTGTTATTCGTAAGCACGAGTACCATACGTTCCTGTCTTTTGTACCCGTCGGTCTTAATGGGTGAAGTGCAGTAGTATTTGCAGTGTCTTTTAATACTGTCATGTGGTATTGTTTGGAATTGGTGTAGGTTGTCTAAAAATCGCGTCTGAACAAGTTACGTATTCTGCGTCGGATCCAGGTGTTGGCGCGACGCAATAATTTTACTGGTATAAATTTTGAGGCACGGTACATGATCCCGTTAACTTCATCTTTCGATGCATTCCATGCGTCATTTTCCGAAAGGTGCGGCTGTAGGTCCCAGTCAAAGGTTGTTGCCAAACTGTGAATTTTAGAATTACCAGTTTAGTTTGTTGGGCTTCTGGTTCTTTGACAGTATTGCTATAAAATACATAACCAAACATAAGGACAAAATAATCGCCATTACCTAGTGGACGGTCGTATGCGATGGACTTAACTATTAACGTTTCGTTAGTCAGGATTAGGTCCAGAAGTAATGGCACTGTTGAACTACGGAAGATCGATGCACCTGGGCACAGAAAACCACTATATCCACCAATTCAACTAGTCTGATTTTAATGGACCTCTTGATACAGCCTAATGATATGTGTTTACAAGAAGTTTCTTGATCTTTGCGGTTGAGTTTGGTGGTGTATAAACTACTACAAATATGCTTGCATCACCCGCCTTCTCTTGGGGTCCACATCCAATACCTGCAAGCTGCTTTCGCAAAATAATGCGCGGAGAGTATTTAGTGAGAGGTTCATTGAGGGCCTACCATTTCAGGTAACTTACATAATAAATAGCAAAGCTGCCAACGCCAGGCGGATGACAATTTCGAATGATATTTCACTGTTTAAGCTACGGATCTAGCATGCCGTTTGCCAGCTCTGTTTCCCTGTGCTGTGGTTTCTAAAGTTGCTTGTTCATGTCTATGACGCAGTTCCGGATGCCTATCAGACAATCTTTTGATGTTGGTACACAAACCCCTTATTAGTTTAAGTATTAGAACCCCTGTTTGCTATTGCAGCTCCGCACAAATAGTGCCAGTCCGCGGACGCGTTTGCAATGGGAGTTTGTAGAGTAGATTAACCTGAGGTAGCGGGGACCGACTGGCATGATTGTCTCCGATATGCGTACATCTTAAATGAATCTTCTTACCCGTGGTTCCGGTGGCCTAAGCATTCTGTTGTCATGCCACGCTCAAAGCGGCATCACTAATCCCCGTGCGTGACCAAGGTGACGTACAAAAGGTATGGCATGCAGCCGTAGCAGTTTGGAAGATAAATAGAGAAAATGCCATTAAAATCTACCATAATTTTCACGTTAAATTGATCTGTGCTATACTTACGTTTCGCACTGTCGCGCTTTGCTTGTTCACCGTTAGCGACATGCTTCAATGCTGGCACACTTTGAACAAGTAATAGTCCCTTAATCACATTTTGCCATGATACCATCGGGTGGGAATTCCTCAAACCTTTCCTGCCCATGATTTGTACGGAAAAACGCCTACACTGACAGAAGGTTTCAATGAAGGGTGGCTTGCTATGGGAAGCACTACAAGGTCCCGGGGTTTGTCAATCGTTAATCGCAGTAATCCACTTTCCCTACGTAAAGTGATGATGGATTACCTAAAGACGTTTAAGACTAGTTAGGAGAACTTTCAGTCGGAATGCGCGGATTAGCACAGCCCAGGGCATTTGCTTCTCGGTTGGTTTAGCTTGTACTGGATTGATAGTAGGTTATTGGACGTTTGAACTTACTACCGTCTTCCTCTTTCGGTTGCGTGGCAGATGTTTGCTTAGCGGTTCATATGAGCTATTTGCCATGTAGAGTCGTTTGTTTTGGCTTACTTAGAGGGCGCGCTGACACTACGGCAAGAATGTTTACACGCAACGATGTGTTTCGCACTAACTGTAAGCGGTAGTTTTGTTTCCAAGCTAATAATGGATGATCGCGCGATTCGTGCAAAACTAAATTGGTTTCGGTTTTTCCGAAAGAACATTCTTCTCCATACACCTGGAGCTTTTCCGATGTTATTTCACGGACAGCTTTGCACTCGTTAATCCATCGCAATGAGGCTGGAACTTACCGTTGTGCGATGGTTTGTGTGCCTCTGTGATCCATTGAGCTATACTGTGTGGTGCAATTTTTTGCAGCTTCAGAGCCGCTCATACCAGATTGGTCAATGGTTAGAGGCCAGACAACCTCAGCCTCCTGGTCCTCCAGGTTGAGGGTTGGAATGAGGGTGGCTCCTTATTCCTTAAAACGGACTCCTTGTAGCCCAATGTCAAACCCGCTGCCTTGCGGTCAGGCTTTTAACCAAAGGCTTTGGTTGAGAACCCTAATCGTTCTCCTGTCTAGGCCTGGGCAACCTGACAGTATTCTGCCCACGTAATACAATGAATCACACTTCTAACAAATTTCTGATGCTCTGGCCACTGCAGAGGATAATCAACTGTGCCCTAACGGCTCCATCGGGACGGGTAGATAGGGGTTTGGATGCTACTGCTCAAGCCTTCCCGTCCTCTTATTCTCTCTCTTGCGCTTTTTCACCCTTATCGTCCCGTTCCAGCATCACTTTTATCCCCCTGTTTTCAACCCAAAATTCTCGGCCCTCCGACACGTTGCTTCAATAGTCGCTTGCCTTTTAGTTTCAACTCACATGTGAACGCGGTGCGTCATTCCTGCAATTTCAACAGGCCCACGTCCAAGCCAGCGGCCCATTCCAGTTCATCGACTTCCATTTCGAGCCCTCGATCCTCCTTCAGGTTGGAATGCCTCAATGTTCGCACGTTGCTTCAGATCGGTTAACAGGCAGTACTTGCTCGAACATTAGAGACCATCTCCATCGACATCTGCTGCATATCGGAGATCCGCCTGCGAGACTCGAGCTTTGTGCTCCCTCTACCATCCCTTTCAGGTGACACTAGCAGCACTTTCTCGTTGCACCTATCCGGCGACCATGCAGCTTCGAGCACCGGCCAAGCCGGTGTTGATATTGCCCTGAGTCCCCGGCTGAAGCTACTTTGGTTACTTGGATGCCATTAAGTAGCCGGATGTATGCGGTCCGATTGGCTGGCTCGTTCAAAGCTTCGAAGTCACGTGGTACTAACAGGTGTCTATTCGTTATCGCTGCCTACGCACCCACAAACTGTAGCGATGACTCGGTAAAAGACGACGTCTATCGTCAACTGAACGAGCTCCCTCGCCGCAGAAGAAGCTCGGACACTGTAGTGCTGGCTGCTGATTTGAACGCTCAAGTTGGAAAATTATCCACAGATGAGCTACATCTGGGCAGTCAGAAAGGTGTGGGCTCCTGTAATGATAAAGGTGAGCGGTTACTTCATTTGTGTGAGGCTGCTCGCCTATTTCTTGCAAGCCCTAATTTCGGACACAGCACCCGCCGAAGGGTGACTTGACGCCCACCAGTCTCGAACTAGCCTTGGAAGCAAATCGATCACATTGCGATAAGTTACCGCTGGAGAGGCTGCGTCCAGAACTGCCGCTCAATTTGGAGCACAGGTGTGTACACCGATCATGCATTTGTATGTACTGACATTCGGATGCGTTTTTGCGGACGCCCACGACGACGATGTGAGCGCATTGACACCAGCCAACTGGCGAAGCCAGCTGTTCTGAAAGCCTATCAAAGTACGCTGTCATGCGAGTTGGATAAACACACACTGGATGCAATTGAAGCTCACTGGTCTCATATTCACCAGACCTTACTAGCAGCAGGACAATCCTTATGTGGTGTGTCTAATCGCCAACATGGACATCGGGTCTCTTCACAGTCTCTGGAACTTAGCTATGCTCGCCGGCATCTTCCGGCTGGAAGCGGACACAATGAAACACGCAAAAAGCTCCGGGCAAAACTCCGTGCTAGCTTGAAGAGAGACCGCGAATCCTGGTGGTCTCGTCGTGCAACAGAGATGGAAATGGCCGCTGCCCTTGTTAACCATCATAAGTTATTCCGTCTGAGGTGGGAAACAGGCAGCAGGAGACCTGGTGTTAGTGAAGCTGTACTTGACGAGAGTGGGCAGCCTATACACAACTTATCAAAAGGCTTGGAGCGTTGGGCTGAGCACCCTGAAAGGCAATTTAGCTGGACGGAATGGTTAGATTTCTCGCCGGTCAATGATCACCCTGCTCCGTGTGCTGTTCCTTTGGATCCACCCTCTCGCTCAGAAGTCGAAAGCGAGATCGGAATGTTGAAGATAAATAAAGCAGCGGGACTAGATGATCTTCCTCCAGCCCTCTTCAAATTCGGGGGACCAGCTCTTATGGATAAGTTACACGAGTTACTAGTCAAACTGTGGGAGCAGGAAACTGTCCCAACCGATTGGAGCCGCTTCATCATAGTCCCAAGTTTCAAAGGAGGCCCACGATCGGAATGCGGCAACCATAGAGGATTCAGTCTGATCTCCATCGCCTCCAAATTAGTTGCCCCTGTAATCCTTCACAGACTGACTGGCACTCGTAAAAGCCAGATTCGTGAAGAGCAAGCTGGATTTCGTCGAGATCGTGGCTGCACTGACCACATTTTCACCTTGCGCCAGTCGCTGGAGCACAGTCACATATATTGGCTGCCCACCGTTGTCGTGTTCCTCGATCTCAACGGTGTATTCGATTCGGTGGATAGACATGCACTTTGAGGCTGTCTACTCAGGAGAGGTGTACCTGAGAAATATGTGAATATAATCCGAGCATTATACGCTCGTAGCTCGAGCCGAGTGAGGGCTTACGGCAAGTTGTCGTCGCCCTTCAATATCTCCAGCGGCGTGAGACAAGGATGCCCGCTGTCACCTTTCCTCTTCAACTTCGCTGTTGACGAAGTCATGGAAATCGCGTTTACAGCACACGGCTTAGAAGGTGTGGAGTCACTCCCAGGAGAACGACTTCTTGACTTGGAGTATGCGACCGACATTGCCTTAATCTGTGACAGCTCACAAATGTGCCAAGCGGCACTGGACAGATTAGCACTAGCTGTCCGTCATTTCGGGCTTTGCTTCGCACCCTCGAAGTGCAAAGTGTTCCTCCAAGATTGGTCTGGACCGCACCCTACTTTGACCTTTGGTGGGGATCAGCTAGTAGTCGTTCAAAAATTCAACTACCTATGAAGTTGTATCGGCGCCCGTGGGATTGAAGATGAAATCACGAATGGTATAGCGAAAGCTCGGGGCGCTTTTGCTAACCTTCTCCAATTATGGCGCCAGCGTGGCCTCACTCTTGCCCTGAAGGGTGGAGTGTACCATGCCGCAGTACGTTCGACCCTACTGTACGGTTGTGAAACCTGGCCGCTTAAAGCAGCGGACCTGAAGAGGCTAGTATGTTCGACCACCGGCACCTTCATAATTTAGCTCACATCTGGTGGGAACACCGCGTGAGCAACCAGCGTGTTCGACGCCTTGTTTATGGCACAGGAAAAGGGAATGAACCGCTCACCACCGTTATTTCACGCACCAGGCTCCGATGGCTCGGCCACGTGTTACGCATGCCAGCCCACCGACTCCCGCGACTTGCGTTGTTTGCGTGCCCTGGTTGTGGATGGAAGAAGAAGAGGGGTGGCCAAGCGATGACTTGGTCGTGAGGAAAGAAGTCCCTCGCTTCTGAGCTGGCCTCAGTTGGAGCGTCTCGGCTCCCTGGTTGGGATCCGAAAGACGCTGAACACGTTTGGCTGGACACACTTGCTGTTATATCTAGGAGCCGACTTCAGTGGCGTTCGTGCTGTGAGTTTCTTTATCCCACCCCGTCCCTCTTAGCCTCCCCCAACCGCGATCTCCTTATTTAACCTTATATAATTTTACATAGTAATGTTTTGATGCATATTAGCCGGCAGGTAGCTTACCGGAACGATGCCCATCCGTTACCGGTAGCTCAGCCGGCTTGCCTCAGTTGAATTCATTTTTCTCTCCTTTTTCTGTGTATTGCGGCACAGTAGCTGAGGTGTTCCTCACCTCTAGTTAACGTGTATGATGATGATAATGTTTGCACTCGTTAATGAGTTTTCCGATGGTCTTTCATGGAGTTCGTACATAACAATGGAGACAAGTACGCTTACTTAATTAACTTTGAAGGAATTTCGGTTCTATTTTGCGAGGAAAGAAACTCGTAACGCTCCCGCCGTGGACAAAGGGATAACTGTTTCGCCACAAGGTACAACGGCACATACCATCCCGACAAGCCTGGCGTGGACAGCTGGACACGGTCTGCAAACCGAGCAAGTATAAACCGGAAGAAACCGACTGCTATTAGCAATGTGTTACTTAGCTGCACCATTTATCATTTGACTCTACAACCCTTTTTCAACATTGACCTCTTTCAACGTATAATGCCAGACCATTATCAAGTCCATTGGTCAAGCAACGAAGAAATTTGGCCGGCAAAGGACCGCGAATATTAGAGTGCAAATTCTGGCTTATGATGCATCGCCGGCTAGCACTACCGTTCAACGGAAGCAACGTCAGTTTTCCAGGACGTCGTGGGTTCCGCTTGGCAAGCGTTCTCCTTATAAAAATTCACAAATGTTTGCTTAACAACAAGGAAACATGCCGAATGTGACTAGCCACTTAATAAAGTCACAGCTGTACCTTTCACACTGACACAGTCATCAGACTACTACAAATAACCTGTGCAATTGATTTTACTACGCAGAATGCTTTGCTGGAGCACAGCACATTCCGATATTTTAATGGAGTTGGGTTGCACAAAAAGCATGTTTTGGCTTCTTTGCTCATTGATTACTACATGGCGAAAAGCCGCCTAACTTGTATATTGGCACAAAAGTTATGACTGATTTTCACGCGTCGCAGCGCCATTATGTTCCTGGTCGGATTATTACCTGACAAAATGCTCACTCGTATGGACTACATCTTTTCGGTTATACCTTTCATTAAAACGAAATGTGTTACTATTCCAATGAAGCTATGCTTGTATGTATATTTGATCACGCCTTCACAAATATGTCTCGTTTTACCGATAATATACCCTTATTTACCTATTCATTTAATTAGACATTTTCGCGTTTCGTGAGATTTGTGAGCAAGTGCAACCATGCTTTGTCATTGCTATTTATCGACCAACTTCGCTTTTGCTGTACTGTGCAGCACATTCTGCCTGTGATACGGGGACTAGACATCCCACCAGGTCAAAAGCTGAAACCATGGTAGAAAATGAGACTGGTATGCAGACCAGTGCATGTATTCCGTCACCTAACCAACTCGTGAGATATTCACTTTTAGAGCAGCCCTTGTAAGTATGCAGTATTCCCTTTTCCGCCCAACCTCTGAAAGCATGAAAAATACGCACTTTTCACCTAGGGAACCCTCACCCTTCAAGTCCACTAAGCTCCTATTCGCCACGAGGACATCATCTACATTTACACCCCAATTACCCGTTCTTTACAAACGTATTCATGGCCAATATATATTACAGGTACATGTTCCTCGCCCGCTTCGTGTAAATCATACATCTCAACCGTGCTCGAAGTGTATTTCAATACAAAAGTATTCCAACTTACTATGTTTTTAAACTGCTTGCAGCTAGTATAAATCTCACACAGCTGTTTTAGTTCCGCTATAGTCTGATCAATTGAGCCTTCTCCCGTTGCTTATAGATGCCGGCTTTTGGTCCGCACTTCACCCTTAGTTCCTTTTCCGAGACCTGAAACAAAGAACAAGTTAAACTAGCCTGATGGGCAATAGCCAGTGGAAACTTGTACAACCGACCTTCGCGAATGAAGGAGGTCTGCATGTACACAAATGGAATAGAAGTTTCCCTGGGAAGATTGCCCTCTGGAAAACCTTTAAATGATCAGTATAATTGGTAGCACGTTATCATCCTTATAAACTCCTAAAACTTCCGAATTCCAAGTTCGTCCGGGTTTCATGAATAATGGTGGATACTGACCGAGCCATTCTGCCAGCCAATGTAAAACAATATCCCTAATCCAAATGCGAATAATCGAGTGCACGACCGGTCATACATAAGCAGTGCCAATTGTACATTACAACCGGCAGTGTTCAAGGACGCAGTGGAGTTTGCTTGGCAGGTGTTCCCCAGGTAAAAGCCACAATTGTTCGCTTAACAACGCTTCGACGTATCGGACGTATTTCGACACTGCATTAAGTTACAGCCCACAGACTCATACTGGCAAGCAGGTTTAAGGCGCAGATGTTATGCAGGCTTGGAATTGTGCAACTTGATGCACAGAAGAACAAATTGTTTCAAAGTTATTTACTCCCCGACCACGCAAGAGCGTAGGATTTGTGTGCACACTGATCTGATGACTCGCAAGCACTGCATCTAGCAACAACCGTGGAATACGTCTATCTTAAGTTTTCACATTTCGACATGTTCCGTTGACATATTCACTTAGTACCAATTCATTCTTATGCCACGATTCCAGGGTTTACAAACGCAAAAAATCCTAGGTAAAACCAGGTATTGCTCAACCGCGCTATATATGCAAAGCTGGACTGCGTTTTAATCTCCTTAGCCTGGCTAGAAAAGTGCTTGGGTCGCAAAGCCAGTTTTTAATCTTACACATTTTTGTGTTCGGTAGCCGCGTGTATAGTTTGCGTGCGATTAGGAACTAGTTCAACGTGCGTGTAAAATCATGTTGCCTCTAAGTCTCCGGGTGTGCTCATTAGAATTCTGTGGGTTATCTGCTCTGTGCAGAGTACCGTTTTGACCCGAGTCCGTTCGTTTAATTGGGACTCGCGCCAGTCGGTTACACACATGGTGTTTGGTTTTGTCCCGATGCCGGTTATTTAACTAGGACACGTACCGGTCTCTTATACACGTGACACGTCCAAAAGCCAGTCATAACGAAGTGGCAACAACGTGCTCGAAACATGAAGGTTGCGTACAATGCTTTTAAGTCGTTATTTTAATAACAACCAGGTTTAATATCTGCACCAGCCGAGAAACGCTATGGTTCCTCCATTCAGTCAGGTCCTACTGGCAATTCATTATCGGTCGGCAAAATTGCTCACCGTATCTCGGAGTTGCTGTACCACCCAGGCAATCGTGGCATCGATCCTTGGTATTAGCGACACGTAGACCTATTCACCATTGCCTTAGCTTATTAGAGTATCGCGTAGAAACTCCGACTGCTTCTGCGCCAACTGGGCAACGTCGAACAACTACGGTAAATCAGCTTCATCTTACTAATGTACCCCGAGACGTTAGCCTTGTCGGCACGGTCCGCACGCCGCGCAGCATGTTGACAACAGTCCGTTGTTTACTCCCGGTTCGAATACCTCTAGTTGCTCAAACGGGATCGCGATAAGTACAGCATCTACACGAGCGCTGTCGGTCAGGACTGCGTACGGTTCCAGCTTGGCACCCGCACAGGCGACAAGTACAAGTGCTTGGTTTTCCTTCCTGTACTCCAGTCCTCTCACGATGCCGAAAGCCGAACACGCCTCTCGTCCAAGTTACAGCAGAACATTAGGATCAAACTGCAGATCTGCGCCGCGGAGTGTCAAACATTGATCAAGCTGAAACATATCCGTCATGGTCCCATACGGTTACGCACCTGGTCCAAACCAGGAAGTTGCAGCACCAATGCCAGGATCTTCTGAGGGGCCCAACCATCTCAACTGAGCAAATTATTCGTCTTGTCAGTGCTAATTCTGTGGTGCCGGGTATGTTTACCGTGCATGCATATTCTGCCAGCGCCGATGCCAGCGACGTGGCTGGATGGGACACAGCGCTGCCCACTGTATTGCTACGCCGCACAAGGGGATAAACCGGTGCTGCCTCACATCAGCGGACCTGCACAATCCAAGGGACCAATCCCAGTGTGGTCCTCACCCACAGACAAAAGCTGCCACGATCCAGGCGCAGGCCAAAAACTGGAACGGTTGGTAGCTCCTTGAGCTTGTTGGCCGCCTTCCAAGCCAGGAAATTTGTCGACGTACTGAGCAATGGGCAGCTTGCTCGGTTGCAGTTGGACACTGCTTCAGACATCCCGATCATCTCCGAGACCCTCTGCAGAGCTCTTGGCAAAGCACCACTCGACTCAACCCTCCACGCTGCCAACAGCGCCTGGGGTGGGCGCATGCAAATGGCTGGGTACCAACATTGCTCCGTCTCCTTTCAAAGCGCCGCATCCGACGGGATCTTCCACGTCACGAAGTTAAAGCACAACCTCCATGGTCTCGCTTGGCTTGATCATTTTGGCTTGGCCGTTCTACTACTTCGGGCCAGTTGAAGCACAGTGCAATCCCCGGCAATACCAAGTGAACAAACCGACGACCTCTTGGGACGGCTTGTTCTAGTGCTCCAGGATAGTCTTTGCAACTCTGCACGCACGTGCGCCTAGTTGCAGCCCGTTGCCGGTGCTCAACCATTATTCCATCCTACCAGGCAGGTCGCTTACACAGCCTTACCGTTAGTCGAGGTTGAACGCAAAGCTTGTACAATATGCGTGGCTTCGTACCCGTGCCCTGCGCCACCCTGATCCTTTTGGTCAAGAAACCAACTGAAGCGCTCAGTAGCTGTGCCGATGTTTTTACTGGCCTCAACGCTGAGCTGAAGACAAACTGCCACCCATTACCCTCGCCAAACCACCTACTTACGCTGCTCAATGGTGTGCTGTGCTTCGCCAAGATTGTCCTGGCGAACGCCTACCTCGATTTCGAGCCGGCTACTATGTCGTAACCACTTCTGACGATCAGCACACATCCCAGGCTGCTCCAGTAGACCAAGCTGCCGGTTGGTGTCAAGATCGTAACAGCCCATTTCCAGCAAACGATGGACTAGAAGGTTTGTGTAAAGCTGGGTACGGCCACATACCTGGACGATGAACTTTTTGAGGGCTGAACCCCAGAAGGGTCTTGAGAATGCCAAGTCGGTTTATTTTAACGTATCTATAATTATGGCTTCCGCCTGAAGGCAGACGAACGTCATTTCTTTCCTGGCTCGGGCAGGGATCTCTGATTTGCCTTCGATGCCAAGTATGGGCATCCGGATCCAGGAAACGTCAGATGCCGGCTTCAAGTATGCCTGTCATCACCCGTCCTTCCTTGGTCTCATCAGTTTCCAAAGCGCCCATCTACAATTGCTATACAATGTACGTGCCCCGCTGAATCGACCTTCGCCAAAGACCTTCCCTGGCATTGACGCCGCATGCGAGAAGCCTTACGTAAGCCATAAAACTATGCTCAATTCTGACCTACTACGGACGCAGCAGGACCCAAGTCTACCCGCCTTGGTCGCTGCCAGTGTCACCAAGTACAGAATCGGAGCGGCGCACTTCCACCACTATCTTGCTTATTCTGCGTTGGTTGACATGTATGGCTTCCGCACACTGACGTACGCAGAGGAAAACAAAGTTTAGCTAGAGGAGACCTTAGCCATCGTTCTTGCCGTAAAGTACTTCCACATAACACTGCATGATGGTCATTCCACTATAATGGCCGACCACAAACCGCTGCTGTCTATTTCTGGTTCCAAGTAGGGCAATCAGCCATACTCAGCCCGCATCCATCAACGATGGGTCGTTATTCCTCCTGGGTGTGATTTCGAATTACATGCCTGTCTCACCCAGGCTATCCGTCAAGCTGTCGGTCTCTCTCACCCCCTCCCCAAGCGCGTCTCAAACGAAGACATGGAGCTCGCCGCTGGTGCCGTCGAGGAAGATGTTGTCATCCGGCTGCAAGCGCTCTTCGCGGCCTTCCGGTTACCGCTGTCGATATACGTCGCACAACTGTCCAGCACCCTGTCCTGTGCCAAGTTACGGCCTACATGAAGAAACGCTGACCTAATACTGCAGTATCTGGGAAATTCAAGAACCTACCTCAGCTGCGAGCATGTCTCGGTATTGAAATTCTCACAATCTCAGATAAAATAAATCAATAAACAAATAATAAAACGATTTATCCTTGACGGAGCGTGGCACGCCTTCAAAGGCTCGATCTTGGTAATAAAAGCGCGTTACGTCAGTATTGGTACAGAAATGTTACGATGTAATTAGTACCTATTGGATAATGTGTGTATGCATTAAAGTATTTGTGTGGGTACGTGTATGTAATCTTTGGAGTGAATGGTATGTTAGTGCTGCGTCGTTACTTTTTTCCGTGAGTGTACGAATCTAGGAATGGAGCAGATGGAAGCATTGCATTGATGGACCTTCGCGAATTATGCAACATCCGCCGGCTTGGCAAGGAAGTGACTTTGGTTAGTGGCGAACAATGTCGGTCACGTCGCAGTGCTGTTAAACAGACATTTGTGACTTTTGTCGAGAGAAGACTTGCCAAGCACAATCCCACCACATCCTGGAACACTGTCGCTGGACTATTAGCTGGAGTAGGAGTAATCCGAAGCATCCACCTAGCACTACGTGGAGGTTGGTAGACCAGCTCGCCTGCTTGCATTGGACAAGCCGTCTTTTGTCGATTCCATTCTGCACATCCTGGGAATAGGAAAATGAAAGTAATCGCTCGCCGCTTCATCTGTTGGCTCGGTATTGATACTGACATAGAAGATTTGGTTCAGCTTTTCTCAGGATGTCAATAAGCCGCCATGTTGCCCCGCTCCAGCCTCCAGTCCCCAAGCACTCAGCGGATGAACCCTGGTATCGCATACATTTCGGGTAGGTTAGTCTATACGCTAACATCTAGTACCTGGTCTGGTTGGTAACTACTCAATATAATCTGTAGTCGTGGCCTCGAACCCACCTCCCACATCGGCGACGATAAAGCCTTCAGTAAACCTTCAGCCAACACGGACTCTTTGATGTTCTAGTGTCCGGTAACGTAACGCAGTTCACGTTACCTAAATTAAAGGAGAGTGCGGCGCTGTCACCATAGCCAGCCCCACCGACCACCGCCATAACATCAACTGTCCGGCGGCCAGGCAAAAATTTTTTCCACGCCATTAGGAAAGCGCCCTTGAAAGCTCGTATGGAGGGAACAGTGGAAGCAGTTATCCACGCTTACCCGTTTGGCTATGCAATCACACCGAATCCAGCAACCCCTGGACGAAGAGCACTCGCCGAAGTCTTCGTGGGCAAGAAGCTGTGCAGCACACACGAATAGTTGGTCTGACCAAAGAGACACATGTAAAAACCAATTTTCCCCTGGAGCTACTGGCTTCGCTGTGACTATTGCACTAACCACCCGTACTGCGACCATGCTACTTTAACCTGCCCTCGTGGTACTATGTTACATTAAGTTGTTGCGCAAGAAGGCGCATGTGTTCGCCACCAAAACCAACTAAAGCAACTTGAGCGCTCAACGAGCAATCAAGTCGGATACACAAATACTGCTGCACATACTATTGGCTGCAAGCGGAAACACCTCGTCATAACAAGGGCATGTGATAGTAGTGCAACCAACGTCAAAACATACCGGTCCGCACGGCAGGTCGGAATGCTTCCGTTGAAGGAACGTAAGACTGCAGATCGACAAGCCACAAAAACCAAATTTCAAAATTCGAAAATTATACGCCTGGAATTGCAAATAGGAGCAGAAAGGTTGTGGAACACAACGTCACCGCTAGGTCATAAGACAAAACCACGGAAGGCAGAGCGACGGGTACTCAGACCTCTACACTTGGTTCCATGAGTTATCTAACTCGTGAGGCATTCAACTTTCGAGCAGCCACTGTACCTACGAAAAAGTTTCGCTTCATACCGACCAATGCGATTATGAAGCTTTCCACCATATTAACCCAAGTAACATTCATGTTTTCAGTCCAGCTTCCGCATCTACCTACATCCACTTTTTGGCAAGTTCATGCTGGCATATTCACGTAGTACCAAGTTGCATGCTTACACCTTGCTTTCAGGGTTCGCCTATGCAAACGATCCTACGTAGGGCCACATATTGCTCAACCATGCTACGTAAGCAAAGCTGGACTGCGTTGTAATCGCCTTAGCCTGGCTAGTAAAAAGACGTGGGTCGCAAGGCCTTTCTTTAATCTTATACGTTTCTGGGTTGGGTAGTCGCGTGTATAGTTTAGGTCCGGTTGAAAGCTCGTTAAGCGTGCGTGTAAAACCGTGTTGCGTCTAAGTCACCGTGTGTGCGAATTTGAATTCTGTCGGCCATCTTATCCGTGCGAAGTAGTGTTTTGACCTGAGTGCGTTCGTTTAACATAGAGTCTTGCCCATCTTTTATACATGTGGTGTCTAATCCTCTCCAGAGGCAGTTCATTCAACTAGGACTCGAACCAGTCCACTATATAGGTGGCGCATCTAAGACGCAGTCATACAACCATAGAGCTTTGTCTGTTTACGCGTAAAGCGTTACAGCGTAAGCCCTCGAGGTTAGAATGTCCCACATGTCCTGTACAGAAATACAATGCGGCGAATGAAAGATATATAAGGCCTTTATATTTTTAGGCACTAAACTTATATCCAAAATGGAAGTAAACCCGGGGTATTTTAAAAACCTTCACCCGTTTTTGTCAATTTTGCCTTAATGATATTGAAAATAGCTATTCAAATTAGTGGGTATACATTAATCGAATGTACCGGATGGTGTTATTTTGTATGGTGTGAACATTAACCGTTTATAAATGTTGTTCAGAGGCCCGTTTTTAAATGAAAGATTAAAACATGTTATGTGTGCTAACTGCGTAAACCTTCTCTGATATGGTTAAATGTCTCACGTTTCTGAGTTTACAAGCTTAATGTATTGCTGGCGCAGTGACCTTAAAGCATGCACGCGGTCAGTATTTTGAGATATTGAATTTTAATCTTGTTTATACCTTGCGGTCGTCTTTTTGTTTTACTGATTGTACGTATCATGCACTTGCTTTGCTTATTAGTCCCGCTGCAATCCTGCCGTCTGCTTCTGCTTATCTGCGATCCGCCCTTTGTAGCTTTCATCAATACAGCTTGGGTCCAGACGTCCTAACTGTTCTCCCTACTTCCGTATTCAGCACGCCATTTACGTGTCACCCCTTGCGATTAGCATGTAAACAGTACCCTATGATTGGTGCTCACGATTTCTAGCACCAGCACATTATCCCCGAAATCCTTGTTGGTGAGAGGTTCCTTTGCTCTACTGAATTGCGTTTTGGAAGCTGTGTTTTGTGATATTCTGCGGCTCAATCAGGTACTAAATAAATGAATAAACAAAGGTTTATTCCTTCACTTAGCTAGAAGCTGTGCCCTCGCGGGGTCAGACCATATGGTACAGTCAACACAAAGGCTTGCATGCGCAATAATGAAGTTAAGGTTATGACTCCCCGATCACGAGTACCACCTCAAGACGTCGGAGATCGCTTTTGTGGCATGTAATAGTTAACTAGGCGATTGATTTCAGCCGCCTGCAAACGGTGCACAGGTTTCAACACAATCCGTGATATAGTAAGTGGATACTACAGTCGATTAACACGCTTATTAATAGTATCGGTTACATTCCATTCCGCAAGGGGCCGGTGGTGCATTGCATAATCACGTACGCCAACGCTGTAGGAACCATCTCTCAGCCATATTCTTTCTCGCTTCATTAGCCATTTTCGCCAGATTAGGGGTCCTGACAAATGGTGAGCTCATGGGAAGAGAGAAGAAGAGCGATCGCATCAGTATTGTTGAAAAGGATGCCATTTGTAATGTTTGTCAGTGTAAATAAGTTACATATTAATAAAATATATATCTTCTTAAACCGGACGGCAACTCGGCATATTTAGCTAAACATCATTAGCCTAGAATAAAACAAATATATCTGATTAACGGATGACTTCCGGCTCCAAACTCAAATGGCTTTAATCGTAACCAAAATCCTATTATGAAGTGAGTACAGCCAAAATGAAAGCTACCTATACTAGTCAGAACAAGCCTAACGACTCTAGACCATAAGATCAACATTGCAACAACACCTGCGGTATTTCACGAGTATTGGCACAACTGCTTATAACGAAGCCAAACATCCTGCTGGAAATGCAGCAGTAGTGTTCTAGAACCTCCGGAAAAATAAGAAATACCATAAAACGTGGCTCGTTGTTATTGCATCCTAATAGAGCTGCGTATCTACTTGTACAAAGTAGCAGTACTTACAATGTACGATGCCGTGGCCACTAAACGCACTGTCCATGTGTACGGAATTAAACGTGGACAGAAACGCTCATAAGCCACTATAGCAGGTTTCCCTGCAGGAAATTCATGACCCTTTTTAATTAGGCCATGGTTAAACGACCTCAAGGTGCCGTTTTCAGAGGCCAGTTTGACAAAGTAATCACTGTATAAGTAAAATCCTAAGATTATTTAACTTTAAGCGGTTGTGAAAGTTGTCCCGATACTACGTGAGTCAGGTTTGCATGGATAAGCCAGGACAGCTCAACGTCCATTTGACACCAATGACCCTGTAAAGAGCATCAATCAATTAAACAAATTCCGCATGGTTTATTGATTTTAACTCCTTTTATTCATCCCAATGTATGGACCTCACTGCTAGTAAGTTATATACGCCTATCATCAAGAGTAAAGCAAGCAGCATCCTAAAAGTTGGTGAAATGCCTTTAAGCGTGTAATTGGCTAGAGCCTGCATGGGTGGGGCCGCCAGAACTTTTGTTTCAAGGTTTGAGGTTCTCTAGACCTAGTGCATTATAGTGCCCCCTGTGTTGGGACGCTCTACTTCGCAACTGTTTGTTCTTTATTAGTATTCTCTCCAAATTTGGAGGTCCAGTATAGATGACACAGATACAAGGCAATGCATGAATGTTCCACAGCAAGTACGATGGTGAATGTTCTGGTAAAAGCCATTCTACTTCGTCAGATAGCATAAACAAATAATAGTATAGGTTAAATAAATAAATATTTTATTCTCGACAAAGCGAGACACGCCTTTTGGGCATGATCAGCATATTGCATTATTGTACATGATAGCAGAATAAGCAGCACCAACAGTGGGAGTAGTACAGTTGGAGACAGTAGCGTGGGCCCATAGAGCCCAAAGGTTGTATGCAGTCTATGTACACAGAATGCCAGAGGTAAAGATAGTATTGAGATCACTTATATGGTATGTTGATGAGGAACTAGTCCGATGAGGTCCCGTAAGCAATGCAGGTCAGTGAGTGAAGTATGAGGAAACCGGTGAAAAATACTTAAGAATAGTGGTATGTCACTAATCAGATATGTAGGCGTGTTCGTGCGAGAGCCGATATATGCACGGAACTTGTAAATGTGGTGTCGATCAACTTGCCAATGTGTTAGGGGCGGTGACTTTATTGAGTGGCGAGTCACATCCGCTACGTCGCAGTGTTGTTTAACAGACATTTGTGGCTTTTTGTACGGAAAACGATTGCCAGACGAAGACCCACCACGTCCTGGAACACAGCCGGCCGGTGATATAACATTGGCAAGATTGTATCTGACCGATTATCCTCGCGGATATTCGCAGTCACGTAACGCCAATTTGTTTCCTATAACTGTGTAGTAGGAACAGCAAAGTACGCAGGACATGGGAGCTGGTTGACCACTCACCTCTACGCATGACGCAGGATGGGCAAGGTTGTCCGTTAAAAGAAACATTTTGTACAGACGGCCCAGCTAAGGCAAGAAGTGGATCAAAAAAGCTGGATTTCCAGCTAACCTGTGTGACAGGGTTCTGTGGCACATGGCTAGCTTTTGCGCCAGTATCAGAGAACATAAAATATTAAATGACAGGGTGACATGAATGGCGCTCAAAATAGATCAGGAGCACCACGTCGCCAGTCTACAAGTGGTTCTAATAGGGATTGATGAATGTACAACTTAGATAAGAGTTAAACGGTATAAGGCAAAGAGCAGATAAATTAGTTCAACAGGTCTGGTTTAGGAGGCTGTGACGCAACTCAAGGTTCCCATAATATTACGTTAAGCTCAGAAACTTCGTATTGACCTAGTTTTGTACATTCGTCGTAGATTTAGGCGGGAACAATGCACGCTTCTATTAACGGCGCCAGCGCGATGCTAACGTCGACCCCAAGGATAAGAGCTATTGGGGCACCCTAGTAGCGAGATCTGTAACGCTGTTATTAAGAACCATATGCGCAGAGCCACTGTTTGAACGATTGAAGCAGTAATAATGGATATATGGTTGATTGATGGAGGGAGTTGAAGATTTGTTTGTGGCTATTTCCACAAACGGCGCTCATGTAGGCAAATGAGTGTTGAAGTAAAAGCGTAGCTTTGTGTTGAATAATACCTATGGCTTCAGTTGTGCTCTGACAAGGGCAGTTAAGAGATGGACTCCATAGACTATCAGCACTTCTGCGCGTCCTTACTTTTCTCGGTGGCGAAACGTATCGCAAGGTAAGGGTTTCCGCAGTTTATTGATATTACCACCCGCCACGTACCCGCCGGATAGACTTAGAGCGTCTTAACATCAACCTACTTATGCAGGTGCGATATACCACCTATTCCGAGCTTGTCATAATACCTACAGAACAGGAGGCAGCACGCAGCGCTCTCGATTCTCTTCAGCACTCGATAACTAGCCAGTACCGAGAGTAATTCAGCCAAGCCCAGCAGCCCGCCAATCAACGAATTATGCAGGTAGTACTGTTGCTTTGGCCCTTAGGCGCAACGCTGTACTACTCTTTGCACCTTCAACTCTACTCGATCGGTGAACATTCCAAGCCCCAAATCATGGACCAATAAGGTAAACGCCCACCACACTGGCAGTCGCCTCCTTTACGTTTAGAGCTGCTAAGCTGGAACCGCGTTCCTAGTTGACACCGGGGCTGAAGTAAACGTGGGAAGGCGCCTCGGCCGTCAAGTCACAGTCTTAGTGCCGCCAACGCCACACTCATTCTTACTAGCGACCATGGCCCTTTAACCCTTAAGCTGGTTCTTCGTAACACATTTCTCTGGGCATTCATTATTGCCGACGTTCCGCTTGTCATCATCGGCATAGACTACCTCTGAAAGTTTGCTTACTTGGTCCATGCAAAACAAATGAGGATAGTCAACACCACCACTACGCTCAGCGGTACTGACACAAAAGCCGGCAGCTCAGTTCTCATCCAGTCTATGTGCGCCCACAAACTTCTCTCGATTACGCCGAATGTTTCAGTCGATGAACGCTTCGCTGCATATGGCACCCTAAGCCACGCACCATGTCCCTACCACCGGCCCATCCTTTCAACACGCTACTGCACTCCTTCATGGGAGAGGCTCCAGCTAGCTACGGCGGAGTTTAAGCACATGCTTGAACTTGTAATAATTCGTCTTTCAGATAGTCCCTGGCCCCCTCCACTACAGATGGTCCCAAGGAAATCTGACAAATGATGTCCATGCGGTGACTGCCGGGCATTACATAAGCTTACCATCCCTCCTAGGTACACTAGCTCACACATGCAGGACATCCCTGCATGTCTTACAGGTAAGCCGGTCGTTAGCAAAAGCATGCTGATTCGCGTCTATCACTAGATAGCTGTCAAGGTGGCTGACATATTTAAAACGGCCGTCATCCCTTCCTTCGGCTTGTTCGAATTTGTACGAACGCCTTTTGGATGGTGCAAAGACGCACAAGTTTTTCTAACCTTTATCCACGACCTTACTCGTAGCCTAGGCTTCGCTTAGCTATACCTCGATGACGTTCTTGAAGCCACTTTATCTGGCGAAGCGCACTACGCTCATCTCTTTCAAATGCTGACCCAACTTGCCGTCAACGTTAACCCGACTAAATGCAAATTTAGGAAGTCCACAGTAGAATTCCCGAGCCACCTCGCCTCAATATCTGGTATCACGTTCTTTGCATACAGGGTCCAAGCTATTAAATATTTCCGTTCTCCGACTTCGTTTAAACACCTCAGTCAATTTGTTGGCCTGGTCAACTACCATCGACGTTTCACCCCCCGCTACACTTAACTTTGACGGCCCAACTGTGCTTCATAGAAGAAACGAGCGTAAGTCCATTTTCCTTGACACGGCACATGGCTTTTACCGCTCTGAAGGGTGCTGTCTCCAACATAGCTCTCCTCACACACTCCGCACCGTCTGCTCCTCTTTCGCTTAGACCTGGTGCTTTAGAAATTGCGGTAGAGGCCGTTCTCTAATAACAGGTTGGTGGGCATTAACCTTCACTCGGTTTCTTATCAAAACGCTTGCAATCAGCGAAATTCCGCTACAGTACGTTTAGTGGAGAACTGCTCGCTATTTACTTGGCAATTCGTCATTTCGACACGTATTATAAGGTCGAGCTTCCACGTTCTACACCGATCACAAAACTCGCATTTTCGCTTTCACCTCGTCTTCTAACGAAAATTCACCACGGAATGTGGGGGCCTAGACCTTGTCACGCAGTTTACTGATGACTTACGCCAAGTCCTTGACATCGACGACCCCATCGCTGGCACTCCTTTGCACGTCATCCTCAACCTCCACTCTTTGCCTACTGTCGACTTGGTCGCTATGGCATCGGCACATGCTCAAGACGAGGCTCAAAAACGCACTCTGCCGTCTACTACTGCATGTTCAACACATTCTGCTCCAAAGTGTGGAAGGAACTACCCTTTTTGAGACTTCCACAGGTTTTAATAGACCCCTCTTGTCCGTCGCTTTTAGACGAACAGTCTTCGACACCATTCACTCAATGTCGCATCCTGGTATTCGAGCATCTTTAAAACTAGTCACTGAATGTTGCATTTGGACAGGCGTAAACAAAAATGTCCGTAACTGGGCTCAAGCTTGTCTTCACTGCCAGCGCTCCATGGTACACTGAGACACTCGCAGTCCACTCGGCTCATTCCAATGCCGGATTCCCGGTTCTCTTATTTACACTACAGCTTGCTTGGATACGTGCTCTTCTCTTGCGTTCTATGTACATACTGACATGTGTCGAACGCTTCACTAGATGGCCAGGAGCGATCCTTGTGTCAGACTGCAAGGCCAAAACGGTCATGCGTGCATGTTTGGACCATTGAGGGTCCCACTAAGGATGCCCACCTACCATTACTACCGACCGTCGAATGCTTCCAAATCTCCGCCATTCGTTACGTTCTGCAACTTTTCAGGCTGCCGCCGGATCCGCACGACGACGTCTCACCCAGGGAAGGATGGCTTATTCGCACATTTCGTTGACAGTTTAAGTTATCGCTCCGAGCCACTTCTGAAGCTGACGGAAGCGAAAATATCCCGTAAGCACTTTTAGGTGTCTGCCGCAACACCAAAACTGACCAGCGGTGAGTGCCGACAAAGCTGCACTACGGCATAATGCTTCAGCTCCTAGCAGAGTTCATTTAGTCCCTAGCCACCGTGTGTTCCACCGTCAACAATTGTACCCCCCCTTTCACAAAGCATGCGCACATTGCGCTGCTCCTCTGCTAGTCAGCAGACCAGAACTGTGCAGATGCACAGCGGACTGTGTATCTGCATACAAGTTTTTGTTTGCACAGGCACAGTGCGTAACCCCCTAAAGCCCTTACACCGGCCTCTTCAGAGAGCTTCAACAAACTCCCAAGCAGGTTATCTCCGACCGGAATCGCCACCGCGCAACCGTGTCCAATGATCGTCTTTAGCTGAGAGTTTTCGAAGATCCGTCCCCAACGTTACCTGGTAAAGCGGCAAAGGTGAATTTCCCGTCGCTGCCGCTTCGGCACCAGGCACTATTGAGGGCCATAGTGTTACCCTTGACCCAATGCCAACCCAGGGTATACCTCAGTAAATGACGGACGCGCTAGACAAGTCAAACGTCCGATCCGCTTTACAGATTTGCTAAACGTGTGCTATATTCCTTGACATCCGTATTTTAGACCTTAAATTATAAGCGCGTATTCCATTCACAGTTGTTTTGTACAACGCCAAAGGTTAGAAAAACGAAACAAGTAGTGTAACCAATTTTGGTTCGTATACTTGACTCATTAACCAGGCCGCATCACGCCGTCTATCCCGACCACGTTTTGCGTTCCCCGAGGTTTACCTTCGAGAACTCATTACTGCGAAACCACAGAATACCGCGCGCACCTGCTCAAAGCCTCCGACCCCATAATCACGGCTCTAAGCGACCGCGAAGCCCCCTGCCGTTGAGACAATGAATGGTCTGACGCCTAAAGAGGACGACGGGATTCTTCGTGGGCTGGGGATCCTTACGGCCGTGGACGCTAAATGTGGTCGGGGCAGTTACAACCCCCATTTATACCGCCGAGTTGCAGCAGAGGAAATTTCCTGTCGGGTGTTGCTCTGCCTTTGCCAGTCCCACTAGCCTGTTCCGACGGCCGACTGATGAAGCCCTCCAGTCCACATCCAAATAATAACTAACAAATACAAGGAAGCGAGGATCTAGCAAACCCAAGCGCGCCACCTGTCCGCTTGCGCCCAGTAAAATTACTACACGTTTCTGCCCTTCGCAGTTTAGCTCCCTCCCTGCCATCTCTCTGTCGATGGCTTCCATTATGCAGCATTCCAATTGAAGACCTTTGTAGTGGGCAGGAAGCACGCACGCATTCAATATTTTGAGATATGGAATTTTATCCTTGTTTATATCTTCAGGTAGTTCACCTGTTCAACTGAGTCTATGTACCCCTCACTTGCTTTTCAGTTGAGTCGCGCTGCAATTCTGCTGTCTGCCACTGTTAAGCTGCTTTTCATCCTTTGTAACTTTTGTCAATACAGGTTGGGTCCAGGTGTACTAACTGTTTTCCCACTTCTATAACTGGCACGCACCTTACGTGCCACCTCTTTCCATTAACATCTAAGCAGCACACCACAACCTCAACAACAAGTTGCTTATATCGTATGTAACGTAGTAGGCATATGCCTTATAATTAGCAATTGTTGTAGTCGCATAATATTTTGTCTCTGTTATTACGGGCATAGGATCAACAGGCTAAACCAGGATTAATCTTCTCCACAGGTTAACAACCTGAGAATTTACCAGCGAAAAGCAACTCGGGGGACGTTTAAGCGAGAAACAATAACGTCGGCTGTCTGTGCTGTGGTGCACAATGGTAAGCCCCACAGTTAGGTAGCCAAAATGTTTGGCCTAAGTATAAAACGCTTGGACGATACATAAAAATTTCCTTGCATACTGGTACCCTAGCAAATTCTAGTTTTGTTCATGAAGTCTTAAGAATGGTTTCTGCGGCACAACTGGAACAGACCTTTATTGATTATGGTATTAAAGCATCCCACGTCTGCAATGAACTGACCGCCTTTAAGCTTCGATGGCTCTCTCATTATTTATCCCTTACCAACAAAGTGGATATGCCAAGGTCTTGCATAGAAGATCAAGCTGCAAGAAAAGATTGGAGGGTAGCGTTTATGATAGAGCACAAAGGTATTAGTTCAATACGCACTTCTAAGAGCACGTCCTTGCAAAGGCTTGGTCCAACGAAGGAAATATTCTGCAGGTTTAGGAAAAGCTTCAGTATGTCCAGGATAAAGAGTCACAGCTGATAGAATTTACAACTGTGGTGCAAAAAAGGTCACCACTGCACAGCTCAGCCATACACAAATAGCGAAGGTGGGATATAAAAGAGTAGGAACAATAATGGCACAATAAGTTGGTTGTTTGAGCGGGTCTGTGCAACTATAAAAGTTCTTGGAAACACCATTACTCCGTTCATATTTTCCTTGCAGGTGAAGAAGCAAGAAATTTGGAGGACCATGGTGGTCGCCGGCTGTTGAACAGGTATTATAACATTGCAAGTTATATATCTTATTTAGTGCAGTATACATACATAATAATAATTACTTATAAAACCATGCAAAACGTATATATATATATGTGCGTGTGTAGAGCGCCAGTGCCGCCGTAGCAAGCTAGCAAATAACTTGTCGTTGAGCGTAGCCAATATGGTGAGCTTCGTTTCCGCTTTTCTCTAGCTTCCTAGTTTACCTTCTATGTCGTTGGAGTAGCAATCCATCGGGCGCTTTCACGTCCTCTACATATTTGCCTCTCGCTCATTCAAAATGTAGGCAGTGTGATATATTTTATTTTTTTCTTTT
>OX104062.1:49495758-49534809 GCA_944474145.2 Dicrocoelium dendriticum
TCCCATAAGTGGACAAGCTTCAAACATGCCCGCTTCCACTTCTCCAACCATAGACGTTTCACTTGGAGATTCAGTCATTACACCGACAGCTCAGAGCCGAAGGCAATCCGGTACAGATAACAAGCAGGTAACGTACGCATCGATTGCGTCCACAAACACACCGGGAGTGACACACATAGGTCCATCTTCAGTACCGAGCACGCGTGGCGCGAGCAGCTTTCACCGTCAACTGCAGTGGTGCATTCTAAACAACCCGAATTGCCAGCAAAGATATAAAGCCAACACTCGCTAGACAAAACCACGCTGCGTTAACTCTGTTTGCACCAATGTCCCCAAATCCAAATCTGGCACAATAAAAGGCAAGTTGCAAGACGATTGCAACCAGTGGAGTTCCATCTGCGAGGCGATTGATATTCGGACTGAGCCTGTAATGCGCCAACGCGTGGCGTGTCCCCCGACCTCAGTGCACGCTGGCGAACCTCGCATTCTTCGAGTAACACTAGACTCAGCAGATGAGACAGATGCTGTCCTGCTCTCAACGGTTCATCTTCGCAATTCGCCGAGCGGATGCGCTTATCACCAGATCTACCTTGGAAAGATGGCCCAAAAGAAGCAGTTGAGCAACGCGTCATTCCTAATAGGGATAGCAAGAAAACCGTATTTGTTCACAGTGTTCCCGAGCTTCTGCTTGCTTCTGATCACGATGCGCAAACACGTGACCGAGAGCAGTCGCGCTACATCCGCGAAGCACTCTCTGTTGACAATGTTATTGCCAAATCCTTGACAAGAGTTCCGTCATCACCTAACTACAAGGGCTGCGGTCCAACGCTAATGAAAGTAGTACTAAACTCAGAGGGATGACGCAAGTTCTGTTAGATAGCTGGTTAACGTTTTGAGCTAGGTTGCCAACAGCAATCCGTCTAAGGGCTGCAAGCGAACGGCCAAAAATCGAAAGCAATTCGATGGAACTTGCAACCTCTACGGATTATTTATTCGCACGGTCCTACGGAGGGACCGATGAAACAGCGCCCACGGCACACAACAGGACAGAGCACAGCACGAGTGAAACAGCTGCTCAGGAACGCTTAAAAATGTCTTGCAACTTGACTGAAATACATAGGCCAAACAACGATGAATGGTCAGCCACCTAACGGCCGGCTTAAAAACTTACGCAACCTTGACATCCGTCAACGCAATCCTGACAACAAAAGCCCCATCTTGCTTGTATCCAAACGCCCAAAGCCTTCTGAGCAAGTTGGCCGAACTTAGAGAACTCCATGCCTCACAACGGCGGGACCTCGTCATGAGTACAGGGACATGGTTGAACCCTCAGATAACCGATTCTGAGATCAGTTTACCCGGTAGGTCGCTGCTTCGGACGGATAGAACCGGAAGGGGTGGTGGTGGGCTTCTTTACTATACAACAAACCTCCGATGTGAAGTTATCGATCACCTGGAAATCCGAGCTCCTGATTCGCTATGGTGCCGCCTATGGTTGCGAAACAAGGACACATGTCTACTAGGCGTGGTTTATCGCCCACCAAACTCAACGTCGTACATGGGCTCCAAACTGAACTACGTCTTTCGGTTTACTTTGACCAAGTCCCACACCCACATTCTTATTGCTGGAGACCTTAACTTCACTACATAGAAACGCCGGCAACCGACGGTAGGCGCTTTAAAGCCTGCTTACAAGAGCTACTTGCTAGCCACCCTCTGCACAACCACGTAACCTCTCCCACCAGATTTCGAACTGCTAACAAGCTATCGATACTGGACCTTGTGCTAACTAACGAAGAACTCATGGTTGAAGGGATAGTTACCAGTACACCACTGGGTCCTAGTGATCATGTTACTCTACTCGTTGACTATACCTGCTATGCGGGGTACCCTGAAAAGTAGGAGGATAAAGTGCATACTGTCACGCACTACAATGTGCTATCTAAGCTTATTAAGGATACAGCTTAGACTTTCTTAACCGAATGCTCCCAGATGTTTCCTGGGAAATCTGTACAAGGGCGTTTTACACACGGGTGGCGCGCGCATGGGAAAAGAAGTCCTTCCAACCCAAAAAAGCATAAGTCATTTTGGAGGAGCAGGACATTTAAATGTATGTCCCGGAGGAATTTGACACGGCCAGATCACCAGGACTGCTGGAATACCGAAACCTGGACTGTATACGTGACACATCGTAACTTCTGGGTGAAACGGATCCGCGAAGACAGGGTCACTTATCAGCAGGATTAATTGAAGCGATTCTGAAAGAACCGCAAGCTCCTGTAAAAGCACGTTAACGGCCTTCAAAATGTGAAGCGGGGGTTCCAGCACTGGTCATGGCTGATGGATGCACGCGATCAGCAATGGAAGCAGGTGAGCTCCTACGGCTTCACCACTCCAAAACGTCCCAGCAGGTAACCAGCCCAAACATTCTCCTCATTTCTATTACTCCACCATCGGATATAGACAACGTCACTATCACTGCGGAAGCTGTGTTGCATAAGTTGTTATACTTGCGTATTCACAGTTCTGCTGGAGTCAACAACATCCGAACGAAGGCTCTACAGGCAGTAGCTAGTGATCTAGCGGAACCACTGGCTGTTTTCTATCAGCAATGTTTTGAAGCGAACTGTCTTCCACCAATATAGAAGCGTGTGGTCATCATCCCTATCCATAAAGGAGGTACCCGCACTGACCCTACCAACTACCGTCCAATAACACTACTTCCCGTACTATCCAAAGTGATGGAATCAATCATCGCAGATGCACTGAGGCAGTATCTGGAAAGCCACAACTTAAAAGCCCCAGAGAAACATGGCTTCCGTCAGAAGCATTCCTGTAATACTAACCTATTAATTGCACTTAATAGCTGGGCCGAAGCTGTTGCTGATGGAGTAGGAGTCGATTTCAGCTACCTGGAATTCTTTAAAGCGTTTGACCGCCCAGACCATCGAACTCTGCTTCAGAAGCTTTGGAACTACGGCATTGACGACGCAATCCTGAGTTGGATTAGAAGTTTTCTGCACGAACGACGGCTGGTGGTGAGAGTCCGAAAAATCGCTGGCCGATGCAATCGACGTGGCGTTTGGAGCACCACAAGGCTCGGTTCTTGGACCTCGTCTAACCTTGGTGTTCATTAACGATTTGGCGAGATCAATTACTTCCAATTTCCTATTTTTCGCGGATAATATCAAGATATGGCGAAGGATCAGAGGACCGGACGACCACGAACTGGTCAGTTCAAAACGCTCTACCATTTCACGTAGCCAAAGGTTGCGTTGTGCAATTGCGCCATAGAAATAACTACAGCTATTTGCTTGGGACAAACGGATTGCATACCAGCTCCCAGGAACGTAACCATGAGGTGATCGTACCGAGCGACCTCAACTGTTCAAAACAGGCTGAGGTAGCTGCAGAAAGAGGAAACCAGCATGTCGGCATGTTGCGATGAGCATTCGGGAGATTTGACCCATCAATGTTCCCAATGATGCACAATTCCTACGTGCGCCCGCATGTTGAATACGCTATCCAAGCTTGGCAACATTGGTTGAAGCGTGACCTAGAAGTGTTAGGGGCACCACAACGAAGGGCAACAAAGAATGGGAAGGGCCTGCGAGGTCACTCTTACCACCGAAGGCTGAAGTTGCTGGGAATTTCCAACGGACGCTATCGAAGACTGCGCGGTGATCTCATATTAGCGTATCAAATATTGAGTGACCCCAACCACGTATGCCGCCATTTGCTGAAACTTAGACACAACACGCAGCTCAGGGGTAACTGGTTAAAGTTGAAGGAACAATACATCCATCTAGAGTGTCGACGCAATTACTTTTCCCTTCGGGTTTGCAAACCTTGGAACACACTCTCAGACTCAGTTGTATCCTCTCCTACCTTGAATGTTTTCAAAAAATGATTAGATGTTGCTCTTAGCTCCCAACATTTGTTAACTAAACTTCCGTATTGTGGATTACGCCAAGGATGCATTTCAACAGGATTTATGTATCAATTGGACCTAAGTTAGCGACCATACTTCACTTTCCTCACGACTTATATTAACGATAACTGCACCCCAGTGTCTTTCTGAACGTTTACGCTTGATTTTCTTTTAAATTTTACACTAATGTAATATATCGAAATATTCATCTAGGCAGCCGTTCGGTAGATGACTCAGATATATTTTGATTTCATCATATTCACCCCAACCATCCTACGGGACGTGTCAAGCACTTGCTTTTATCCCGTGATAAATCATTGTTCATTGTCACGTGACTGGCAGGTTGTGCGCTTATCCGTCTTGATGTTGGTGCTGTCAGTATGCTGGGAAAGGAATCGAGAGTAAACGGGCGGGTTGTCAAGGGCCTGCCATGTATCATTTAATCAAGGAACGTGATAACATGAGCTTTGCTTCGTTGACTGTGATTGTGAAGTGCTTCAAGGGTTCCAGTTGTCTTAACCGATAATAACGCTTTCGCTACTGTCTAATCAGGTTCCTCAATTCTCTAAACTAGGAAGTCACAACCTCTATGGTCCTCTCGGTAGCTATAACGACTGTGAACGTATTACTGATCAGACGGTACTTTGCAGCACTTCGTTTTAAAAATTAAACTTAATGGCATCCGTAGTACGCCGGTGTGCCGTACAAATATTTCCTTGGTACGCGACCACCTGTCGTGTATGGGCTGCGTACACTGCGAGGTCGCGTGCTTCTCCGGATTGTAAGAGAGTCATTATCAACCTCGGTACATCAACCAAATAAGCTAACGCTTCGTTGCCGTACAATTATGTGGAAATTACGAAAGGTAGAATTATTATTATATTATTATTATTCTTATTATTATAGGGTGAGAAAACGGATCCAGCATAATAACTTTATGCACTAGGCATATATGGTTGGCGGCATCCGGTTTCGGATTTGACTATCACCGTGGCCAGCCAAAGGAGGCCTGCTCCTACAGTGGCCTCGTGGGCGGCTTGTGCTGCACCACCCACACACCCCATATCCAGTATAAACCCGAAGGAATAACACCGGGAGGCATGTGGGTGGGAGCCAAGTTTCATCAACAGAGCCGGCCCACACTCCTTCACAGGCAAACACAAGCACGCTGTAGTTAGGAAGCACTCGCACACAAAGCGGTGGATGAACCGTAGTCCGCTCACCACTGAGTGCATGAAACCGCTCTTCGAGCCTAGCACGGCCACAAGTACCGTGCAACCCGTCTCCTCCAGCAACGACCAACTGTCTCCTGGAGCCAGTATGGACGAGGTAGTGGGTAATAGACAGGTAGGCACCTTGTCAACATGCACATCAAACGCAGCCACACCGATATACACACATATATATGCAAATTTACATATGCTTAGTGCATGAAGGTATTATGCTAAGTCCATCTTCTCACCCTATTATTATTCTACCTTTCTTAATTCCCCATGGTTGTACGGCAGCAAAGCGTTAGTTCAAATGGCTGGTGTACCGAGGTTGCTGTTGAATCTAAGTGTATATGTATATATATTTACTATCTGATTACAGATAACGTGCCATCAGAACCATGGCGATATAAAGGAGGGAAACGAAATACAACATGAAGAAACCGACTCTTTTTTCGGCTTTACATACGGCGCTTTAGGATTTTTGTGTTTTGGGGTTTTGTCTTTCATGAAACGTTACCTAATAGGGAACACGGTTGAACAGCACAGTCTCCACTGATGCTGGTTGCGCGCTATCGCCTCCAACCTTTCTAACCACTGGCAGTCCGAATCACGTGGTCCTCATCATAAAAGCCGGACCAGCCTGACGGACGTTAAGCTTAAGGTTGCATTTCTCATGCTACTTCACCTCATTGGTTGTCCACCGCGGCACTTTTTCCAGTCGCTCCCGAGGAGCACAAATAACGCTCGATGGGGAAGGCAATAGGCCGGCATGCGCAATGCACTAAACAAACATTTAGGATCAAGGCGCCTACACTTTGTGTCAACAACATATCATCCCAAACAGCTGGATATCGTGTATAGATAAGGCGGCATCGGTGAGTCAGCTTTCTTGCGGCTTTCACTGCCCCACGTCATAATCAGCCATTACCCCGCAGATAACTCAGGTTCAACATACTTTAAATATGCAGTCCGACTAGGAGACGATGAACAATAATTTATCACGGGTAGAAAAGCGAGTGCTTGCTAGTCCCGTAGGGATTTTGGGGTGAGAACTGCAAAATCAATAGATGTGTGAGCCATCTGCCGAGCTAAACGCGTTGCTGTATGACGTTACTGTAATTAAAAATAGCATGTGAGCGTACCGAGCAATATGGGGTGCGGTGCTCGTTGATGTCAAGCTTGAGAAAATTAAAATCCCTGGTAGCTCACTCGTGCCGCCTCTTTTGGTCCACTTAATTGGTTAGTATAAGCCACAGTAGCACTGTTTATGGAACGAAGTGTGTTGGGAGGTTATAGCAACGTAATATGGTCTTTTGAAGATCTGAGTCCGGCTGAGAGTTCTGGGGTTAGCAAAACTTGAAAGAAGGTAATTCCATCGACACTCTAGACAGCTGTGTTGTTTTAGTCAATTACTTCTGGGTTTGGTGTTATGGCTAGCTTTAACTAACTGGTGGCCTACGTGGTTGGGGTTACTCAGTATTTGATACACTATGAGGTCGCTGTGTAGCCTTTAATAGCGTCCGCTGAAAACTCCTTGCAACAACCTTCGCTGGTAAGATTGCTTGCCTAACTCCTTGGTATTCTTTTTGCCTTGTGTTGTGCTACCTCTAACACCTCAATGTCGCGCTTCAACCAAGGTTGCCAAACTTGGATGGCATATTCAACACGAAGGCGCGCGTGGTTTTGCCTCCTTGGGAAGATTGATGAGTCCTCTCTCCCGAATGTGCTTCGCAGCGGGTCCCTGTGTTGGTTGCCGCTCCGCAGCTGACTCACACTTTCTTGAACGGTTGAGATCACGTTCATAGGAACTGGTCTACAATCTGTGTGTCCAAAGCCATTACGTTTATTCATGCCTATGGCCTGGTTGGACAATGCAACTCTTGCCTATATTGAGTGGTAGTGCATGCTGAACAAACTAGTGCGAAAGCGTGTTATCACTGGAGCCCTTCACGGTCATCCGCTTCCCTGGTCGTTCGTCGTGTCTTGATATTGTCTGAGAAGAACCGGACATAGTGACGAGTTGACACCGCTAGACTGTATATAAAAACCAAGAATGGACGAGCTCCTTTGCACCAATCGTTGAAGTACACGGCACTCCAAATCGATTGAATTGGACGTAGATTCCGGTTCTCATCTCTAAGCGACATTCGCCTAGAAATCGTTTGTCCGACGAACCATTCCGTCGCCACTGCCGTATTTCCAAAGCTTGTGAAGGAGAATCCGATGGTCTAAGCAATCAAACGCTTTTGGTACGACCAAGTATATGGCATCGGCTCCTGCCCCACCATCAGCCGCTTCAGTCCAGCCGTCGTGTGCAATTGGTAGACTAACAGTAGGTGAGTGTTTTTGGTGGAAGTCAAATTGCTCCGGAGCTGTTATGCTGTATTCTCCGGACGCTACGTCAAGACATCTGCGGTGACTGATTCCATAACTTCGGAAATCACTGAAAGCAGCCTTCTCGGACGGTAATCAGTTAGGCCATTTGACCCCTAGAATCTGGTCACCCTCTAGACAGCGCTGATAGAAAACGGCTTGTGGTTCTACTAGATCACAGGCTACTGCCTGCGGAGCCTTGGGCCGAACTGTTTGGTTTCCAGGAGAACTGTGGGTACACAGGGACAACAACTTCAATACAGCTTCTGCAGTGAAGGTGATGGATAAATATGACCATGGAGTAATAGAAACGAAGAGAATGTTTGAGCTCTTTACCTGCTAGAGCGTATAGCAGTAATGAAACTGTGGCAGATCGCATGGCGATATTGCTGAACACGTAACCTGTCAATCGTGATAAGAGATGGAATTATGCATTCCACCTTACGAAGGCAAGCAAAGTGGCTGTATTGGAGCTTACGGTTCGTGCTGAATTTCTTCAGTAACTCCTGTTGATGCGTCACCTTTATACCGCGAATAAATTTCTTGCAGAATTTACGGCGCCACGTAAGCGGTCCAGACTTCGACATCCGAGTAGCCCCTTTGCGCTCGCCATGTTAGGTCCCTGAAGGACATATATTTACGCGTTCTGCTCTGTAGAAACGATTTGCTTTTGATTTGCCGATGGAAGAATTTCTGTTTCGATGCGTGCGCCACTAGTGTTCTGAAGGTTTTTGTAAACGTTTCCCAAATGACTTCTGGGGGTATTAAGTTTGAAGTGTTCAACTTGTATCCTTAACATACCTGGAAAACTTTCACGTGTGTGCCAGGCCCTAACCCACCCGTTGGATAAACAGCGCATATATGCGCACGCACGCACACACACACCAAGCTTATCATGTCTCCACTGAATGCACGCCGCGATGTCAGTTGTAACTTACACAGTGTCCTGTCCAGAGTTGTTTTAGATTCCGTGGTTCTGAGGCCTATAGAACATTCGTTCTATATTAGTTACCGTGACTGATTCGCATCAATAACATGTACTGCGTCACAGCATATACTGCGTTCACCACTTCAGAATGGTTTGCTTAGCATATAATGTCAAACGGTGGACTAACATGGCCACTGCGATCCAAATGTTGTGCTTTTTATTCCGCCGACCATGAGTTCTTCATCGGTGAGCACAAGTTCAAGTACAGATGGTCTGTTTACAGTTTGAAATATGGTGTGAGAGGTTATGTGTTGTACAGAGGGTAGCTGGAATGTGGCTCTTGCAAACAGGCTTTAAACAGTACACCTCTGGTTGTTGGCGTTTTCATGTCGTGCACGTTAATGTCTTTCGCGATAGGAATGTGGTTGTACGATTTGTTCAAAGCAATCTGAAAAATATGACTCAGTTTTGAATCTATTTCGAACGTAGATTTTGGTGAGTGAGAATATTGGTTACAAGACATGTGTTCTTGTTCCGTAGCAGTGTGGTCGTGTCGTTAGACGATTAAAATGACGATTCAGTTATACTTTTATGCTTTGAAGTTTCACGCTTACAATCGCACGGGTGTTGTTAAGCAACTGCTTTTTCACCCGTACTAAATCATTGTTCTTAGCCGGCACCAATGTAATTCAGCGCCCTGCCTTGATCGGTAACTTCACATTGGAGTTTTGCAATGTCATAAAGAATTACACCGCCACCCGTTCCATCTCTTTCTTTCCGAAGGAGTGCAATACCGGGCAGATTGATCTCAATATCGTCTATCCCAAGTTATAACCAGGTCCCGGTAATCATGATGAGGTCCTGCGGTTGTGAGATGTGGCGTTCCCTAAGTTCGGCCAACTTACTCGGAAGGCTTTGGGCGTTACTTGCTACCCCATTCGTGTTTGCTTTTTAGCCGACCGGTCTCTACTCATATTTTGGTTGATCGTGGATTTATGAATTTCAGTCCGGCTGTATGGGCGGAGCACGATGTTCAGTTGTACTTCGCTGTTTCCTGTTGTTTGCCGTACATGCTGTGAGACTGCAAGACTGTGAAGCCAGGATTTACTGAGATCGTAAGTTTTATCGAATTGCTGACGACTTGTGACCGTGCGCCTACTGCCTTTAGCCGGATCTCGGTTGACAACATAGAGCGAAACTTCAACCAGGTACCCACCACTTTCATTATTCTTGAACCGCAGCCCTTTACGTTAGGTGGTAAATGCATTCTTATCAACGATTTAGCGATAACATTATCCAGAGGGAGCGTATCGCAGATGCCGCACCACTGCTCTCGGTCAAGTGTTTCCGCTTCATGGTCATGGAATCGGAAAGCTCTGGAACACTTGTGATTCATCACCTTGAGCTTATTTCGATTGCTTGAAATTCGCTCAGTGCTGGTTGATCGATCATCCAACTTTTAAGAATTTACCCATGTCATTTGAATGGCTGTTTCTTCATCGTTCACCTCGTACACTATACATCTGTTGCATCTGCGTTTTACTGGCATAACATTTAGCTTTGCCAACACAGAGACCAACCATTCCATTCAGCCCAGCTCTTCGTTTTGGCCTTAATATGGCAGCAGACCAACATCGGATACCAGGCTCTGTTAGCAAACACCGTTCCAAAACTACTTGATTTAATCACCGATTTCTATTCTGCTGTTTGTGAGAAAAGCAGATTGAAGCTGTTTCGATAATTATTCGGAGTTGAGGGGCTGCGGCAGTTCGATGATTTGGGCCTTCAAGTATGCAAATCCGTCAAAGACGCTTTCAGTGCTCTCAATCTTACGCAAGGTTAGCAAATGAATGTGTTTACTGCAAGATACGTTTCCTCCTGCATGCACCAAGAAACAGGTCAGCCACTGGACGATTTCATTGCCCGGTTGAGTCCTGCAACACGACCGTCCATTCCCCAGGAAAGGATCGAGGGCTGTGTGCTCCCTCAGCACTTAATTTCTGGAAATGTTGACATTTCTGTACGTTAGGCCCTGCTGCACATTAACTTAGTAGCGAACTTGTGAGTTACCCAGTGGGCAAACCGTAATTTCATTACAATCGAAGCGGTTCTGTTCGACCAAATCAACTGAGGTGGCAAAGGTACAATATTTCCAATAATTACCAGTTCATAAAGCATCTTGCTATCGCTGTGGAACTACTTTTCACAAAGCCAACTTCGCCACTTGTCTTGCACGCAGCCTCAAGTGCAGAAACTGACTATATTGGACACTAAGTCCGATGTTTTCGGTCGCTGGCCATCCCGCTCATAAACAACAATGCTACACATGAGGGCCATGTCCCTAATTAATCTCAGAAAAACATTTCATCACCACTAGTCCCTACGCTTCAAGAGTTCTGACAATATCCCTTGTTGGACCGAAGTTTTCCTTCGCTGATATTGGTACTGTGTCATTGCTTACTACTCAGGGTGCTATTCAACTTGAAATGCAGCTGAATTCGGCTTCTCCAATTACCACCGTGCCTTTCTAATTTTACGAACGCTACCTATTCCAGCATATTTAACAGCCCACTTTGCATTCGCTTTTAAGTGACAGCTGGATTACTTTAACCATATTGGGATACATTAATATGCCTTAACAACTTTATTCCTTAACTGCGGATGTTGCAGTGTACATTTCTTCAGACAACAGACGACATCTGCTCAGTAAAAATGCCGTAGTTGCTTTGCAAGTAGTATTATCTTTGGATCGCCTACTGAGCTTTTCCGTCAATGTGACATACTGTCATGACTGTTATCCGAAGATTTTTGAGCAGTCCAGCGGACGTATTCCATGTGGTGTGCACCGCATTCAGCTGGAGCGGGCTGCAAAGCCAGTTGCCAGTGGTCAACCTTGACCTATTCCGCCAGCGAAAAGTCAAGCTGTCTCAGCGGACCTTAAAGAGATGCTAGCAAAAGATTTGCTTAAACCTGCTGATTGCTCTGAATGGATGTATCCAATTTGGAGGGGCCAAATAAGCCGAGCGTCTTAGAGAGATTCATGTTGCCATCCAACGAAGAATTTTTTATACATTTATGTGGTGTGATCATTATTTTCCAGGCTAGATTTGAAAATTGCCTTCTTCCATATGCCATTAACTAACTCCATTCCTTTCTCCCGATGACCCATTTCGGTACGGTTGCAAATGCTGCGCTCTCTACCTAGCAATAGTTTATGACTTGCTCCTTTTCATGTATTGAGGCATACGTTGCATACCTGTTTTCGGTCACCCACAAGAGGAGCATGACGAAGGAGTACACGAAGTTGTTCAGAGAATTAGTGGTCCTGACTTGCGTATAAGTGCAAGATGGTCTCTTCGATGCCTTTGGGATTCAATTTTGAACACATCAGCTCGCGTACTGGCATTCGTCCAGGCAGTGAAAACATCCGGGCCGTCGCAGAAGCACAAATACTCCAGAAACTGACAGAACTAAAGCCTTTTTGGGAATGTATTATTACAATAGGTGATATTTGCAAAAATTTTCGACTAGCAAATCTATTACAAATAACAACGCAAAGATCGTCGTTCATTTGGGGAAGCGATTGGAAAAACAGCTTTGGTTGAACTGAAGTGATGGGTCGCATCTGCTCCCTTAGTAGCCATTTTCAACGAAACGTAACCTTAAGGTCTCCCTCTTGCCAACGTGATTATGTCTGTCGGGAGTCAACCTGCAAATGTTGCACGAATCCTCTCATCCGTTGTGACCTTGGCTTCGTTTTACTTTTTTTCTGTCACAGGTATTGAATACCATGTCTGGTAGAGGAGCTTGGCTCTGAAGTGTTTAACAATTCGTTGCAATCAAATCCGTATATATCGTGCACCTTTGGGATCCTTGTAGAACCCAGCCTCAGTTGCCGTACATGGCGGACCCATTACTAAAAATACGTGGGGCCAGTGGTGAGCAATTGTTTTCAGTGCTTCATTATCATAACTGTACAATCACATACAAAACCTAGCAGTGGGGGTACAATTGATTGCATTAATTTAACGGAAACAATTCACATGCCCTCCAGGTTCCTGAACCGACGGGCAATCTTATCTAGGAAACAATTACTTTCCATCCTGCACAACTGGCTTCCGCATCTTCCACTTTTGCTGGCCAAGCCAGCTGCAGTATCTGGAGTAGGTACTTTTGGGAACATAACGGAGGTTGAAGCAACCGAATACCGGTCGCCTCGGCTCTTGCAAGCATACGAAGGCGTAAGCCTCTCGGTTACAACCAGGAATCTCATAGATCTGCCATTCTCAACGGGGGCCATAGAGAATTCCAGGAGGGCCCTGGGATAAGAAAAATTTTTTGGAGGCCAACTGGTGCCTTGGAAAGTTGGTTGTGATAACACAAATGACAAGATACATTTAAAACTAATTTCCTTTTCCAGCACTAATCTCCCCTAGTAAATACCGGTCAGTGAACTGATTTTCGCGTGCGCAATTGCCTGTTTACGAAGGTGTGAAAGCCAGGCAGAGCACACTTTCTGTTGTGGAGCCGACCTTCTCTCACACATACAGCCAATGCATGGCGATTTATACTGCGCAACTAACAACCGATTCGTATTCATTACTTTGATGTTGATCCACAGTGAATCAACCGAGCTTAACTCAGAACACTGATGCACCTATTGTGCAAGCTGCAGTAAACCTAGCGAACCCACGTTAGTACACTTCGGCAGTTACGGCACAAATCCACACAGTTGATGAGCTTTTCTCAGGACACTACCAATGTGTTTCAACGGATGTACCAGTCTGTCTTCCTCGTTCGGGTCTCATTGCGGTAGCGTTAGGTTACGCGTTTTTCACATCCGGTCCCAACTGGCAGTGTTCCACCGGTCTACATTTCTGATGGTTATAAGGAAGGGGTTTCTAGAATGATTGCTTTGAAAACCCATTTAACTAACTTTTAAAATGGTGGAATATTGCCGTCTCAGCTCGCGTGTTCTTCTGGCGGCCAGCTCATATTGGTCCACAAGGTTCCGAATTAAATGGCTGCCCTACGCGCGTGGGATACTATGGCACCTGAGGACATAACGTTGCTTTGTTTATTACATAACATAATGTGTAGAAAAGGATACTTCACCATATACTTGTAATGATCAGCTGCTCTGTGTCATATTTGGCAAGAGTTGATGTACGTTCTTTGATTCGCTGTCGACTCTCCCACGCCGTTTTCTTAAACTATGCGTCATTTTCTTCCGCGGTTGTCTCTTTGTCCTTCATTTCACCTGTTGCCACTGTTCGCAACAATTTTCCCGTAATCTATGTGTCTAGTAATTATTGTATCGCCCTAAAATATAACTACTATCTTTTGTGTACCATTTTGCTCTTGACCAATTGTACAATATTATTTCTTGTTTTAAGCTTCCTTACATTACTTCCATGTTGACTTACACCCGGCTCGACGCTTGTCCGTCTTGTAAGTTCCCGCATTAACGTGTTATTATTACCTCACGTCATCCGTCCGCGTCTTCTTGTAGACCGTCGAATAAAGTCCGCTGTGTTCGACTCCAAATGTCTTCCGATATCCGCGCTTAAGTTCGCACACTCTCTTGAACTAGTGTTCGCTAGTCCTACAGATTAGTGACCCCGATTCGCACGCGCGCATTTAAACATTTTTCGTTGTTTGTGTTTTTTGGTGAGTTCACTCCTATTCTTCGATGATATCCGTGCATTCATTTGTTTCTTGCTTAATTTTAGTAGTTTCAAGGTGTTTTTGTTCATCATTGAGGTTTTCGATATACATTTAGAAAGTGGCATCTGTGCCGTTTCGCAGCGTAAACATGCTTACTTTAACTGTTCCAATTTTCATGAAACACAGCCCAGAGGTTTGATTTATGCTATTCGAGATCGAATTGGAAAATAAGGGCATTAAGCCGGACCGTTCGAGGTACAATCAGCTCATCCCAAACCTTTCTTCGTCGGTTGTGACTCTGGTCGCGGACATTCTACTCTGCGCAACAAATGAGGCAAAGTATGAAACGATGAAGTCAGCGATTCTAAAAGAGGTACAATCCAGCGCACAATCTCGATTTGTACCGCTCAATGGACTCAAGTTTGGAGATCGCAAGTCGTCGACGTTGCTCCGCGGAATTCAGCGCATCGTGGTCCCTTATGCTTGAGCGACGAAGGGATAAAGGGACTGTGGTTTGCGCACTTCCCAGAGCCGTTGCCGGTTGCGCTGTCCATGATTTTGGATACGCCCCTGAAAGAATTAGCTACCAAAAAAGACACTGCGTTCGAACGTCTTCCTTAGCAGGCGACTCGCAACTCCGGTTACGTATTCTCACCGATGAAAACCGGGTCTCTTTTTTGTTGCAAGTGCTCAGGCCCATCTGACCCCATAAACAAAGAAATCGAGCTATTCCGCAGTAGGCTAACAACAATTAAGAGTTTGAAGCAACTTATGCCACTGTCAGATACAGGCCATCTTTTGGCTACCGTTCATTGCGGCTCCTCGGTTCCTGCACCGGCTACTTCTCGTTCGACGTAAAAGTGCAGTAAATTTTTGCACCTTTCCAGTTCCACACTAACAGTTCCGTCGAAAAATGACGTTGGTAACACCGCCAATGTGGTGGGAGAGCTAGACGTTGTTGAGCTCCTTGCATTATGCACGACTCAGCCGCTTCAGGGAAAGCGAAAATCCTGCATACTAGCACTACCAACCAACCAATAACCAAACAAGTGGCTTGTTTTAAGTTAAGGTTGGACGTTCTTCCATCACGTTCCTTATCTACACGGGAGTGAAAGCCGGCGTCCTCCCTGCGAACATGAACATCAAGCACTCAAAACCTACGTATAATCTGCGTGTGACCAACGGTTCTCCGGTAGCTTCATTCGGTCAACGCATGATGAACCTGGACGTCAATCCGTTTAGATTTTCACTGGGTTTTCATGGTTGCGTTTGTATCCTTTGCAATTATCAGTATTGAGTCCCTCCGACATTTTGGGTTGCTTGTTGACACTGCTCGTTACAGACTTTCAGAGAATCGTACTAAGATAGGGTTTGAAGTCGTTCTCACGGACCCCCCGATAGTCAGTCCAGTTTTTCGAATAACCGATATACCTTCAGATTATGCAAACCTACTGTCTAAATAGCCGAGACTAATGCGACCAGCTGCAGTGCTTCCGCCAGTCAAGACCCAGGTCGCTCATCACATTGTCACGCGCGGTCGGCCAGGAGTGTCTGCTCAGGACGATTATCCTCCATGCTGAATTCGATCACATTATTCAGCTCGGTATCATAAGACCATCCAAGGGCCCAGGACCATCACTTCTCTACATGTTACCGAAAAAGCTGATGGGGGACCGTCGTCTTTGTGGCGATTATCCCCCAACAAACAATGTAACTACGGCCGTTCGCTATCCGATCCCAAACATCGTGGTCCTCACCGCCAGTCTGGCAGATAAACATGTCTTCAGCAAAAGCGACTTGGTACGCGCATACAAACAAATTCCGGTAGACGAAGCGGACATACCTGAAATTGTCGTGACAACTACCTGGTGTTTTCGCATTCCTGTACAAGCCAGTTGGTTTAAAGAATGCCACACAAACGTTTCAACTCTTCACCGACTAAGTTTGTCGCGGCTTAGACTTCGCTTACGCTTATCTCGATGACATGTTAAGTGCGAGCGATTCATGAGAAGTGCATATGCGCCACGTATGAACACTTGTTGATCGTATATCTCAACATGGGGTGACGATCACCACGGAAAACTGTTCGTTGGCTGTCGACTCAATCAACTTCCTCGGCTCTTGTTTCTACTCAGCGGGCGTTGTGCCACTGCAAGATAAAATTCAAGTCATCATCGACTACTCCGAGCTTCCTTCTTTCAAACAGCTTAGGCTTTTGGCTTTGCTTGTCAACCTTTTCCGATGGTTCATGCCAAACTGCGCGTCGCTGATGCATCCCCTCACGGACCTACCCCGAAAGAATCTCAAGCAATTCGCCTTCTTTCTGCAGCTTGCGCTGCTTTTAAGTCGGTGAAAGAGGCTATCGTCAACATAACTTCTATAGCGCATAAAGCTCCGGCCGCCCCACTGTCCCTTAGTGCTGACGCCTCGGACGTGGCAGTCGGCGCTGGTTTACAGCAACGTGTAGCAGACACGTGGTAGCCCATAGTGTTTTTCTTCAAACGCCTATAACCTACCGAACCTTGCTACAGCACATTCGGTAGAGAACTACTAACCATATACCTAGCGATACGCCACTTTCTACATTTCTTAGAACCTCGCTACTTTGCCTCTTCACCGGCCACTAACCCCTGACTTACGTTTTCGGCTCGACGACTGATGGCAAACCCACCTAGGGTGTCGCACCACCTTGACTATATCGCTCAGTTAACCACCAATATACGGATTGCCAGTGGCGTGCACGACGCCGTCGCTGATGCACTTTCCCGAATTCAAGCTATCTCTGCAGCCGCCAGCACCGCTATCGATTTGGCAGCCATGACCGCTGAGCAACCCAAAGATCTTGGGGTTGCCCTACTACGCAGATCTCCCTCACTGGAAATGCGACCTGGTTAAATGATTTCCTCAGTCGAAATTATGCTTAGCGATTTCGCTATGTGCGTGCCGAGCCCAGTCGTCCCAAGTGATCTTCGTCAGACCGTGTACGACACGTTGCGCGGCTTGTCTCACCCAGGCGTTCGTGAATCGGTTAAACTCGCAACCGCACGATTCGTTTGGCGCAATGTCAATCCAGTCTTCCCTACTTGCGCAGCTAATTACATTCCATGTCAACAAGCGAAGGTGCACGAAAGGCCCATTAGGCACATTTCCGATGCCAGGCGCAAGTTTTCATCCCGTGCATGTGGACCTCTCAGGTCATCTACCGCCCTCGAAAGGCTCTGTGCATTTACTAACCTGTGTCGATGGATTCCAAATTGCTCTTCAGTAACGGTCGAGAAAGCGTTTTTAGGACGCTGGGTTGCGCAGTATGGCTGCCTTGCCATAGTGACCAATGATCGTGGATCACACATTTCGTCCACGTTTTCTTCATTGCTTAAGGACTTAGGTTGCCTCCATGTCCAGATGACAGCATATCACCCGGCCACTAACGGCATGGTGGAGCGTTTTCACCGCCGGTTAAAGACAGCACTATGGTCGCTCGCAGTTCCTGCATAGTCTGAGACACTTTCCCTTTCCCTCCTAGGCTTTTGAAACAAGTAAAACCGATTTCGACGCAACATCAGCGCAGCTAGTTTACGGCTGCACTCTGCGGTTGCCCGGACAGTTAGTAGCACCATTCCATCTACTTCCGCTTCCGACTACAAAACTTACACCGATCGATTGGCTCACTAGACGGGTGAGCTACGTCCACCAGCTCCTCGATTGCAATACACACCGATGTACGTGCCAGGGAAGCTCTCTACGTGTTTACTCGTTCTTCTTCACGCGGACGGTGTTCGACATCTTCCTCAGTCGCCGTACATAGGAACTTTCAACCTGCTACAACTTGCGAATGACGTACACGATAGACTGCAATGGCCGACGCGAAGTCGTCACCATAGACCGTTTGAAGCCTGCCTTTATGAAAGAAACCACTTTGTCTACTTCGTCTAGTAGTGGTTCGCCCGACGTCACAAGGCAGCGCATCAACTTCCAGCATTCTAGTTAGTTCAACCAGATCACAATCCCGGTCTACAAGCGTCAGCCGTCCCAACGTATCACGATTCTCGCCCGAGGCCTCCCACGACCAATCGCCGTGCTCGAGAGGTGCGTAAGCCCGTTCTTCTTTCCGTATGTGTGCATTGAATAGGCGGTTAGATTTGTAGATATTGTATATACTTGCCCCGTTTTTGGTCACTTAACGTTTTGAAAACAAACAAAAGAAGCAGAAACCACCAAAACATTTTGTTAAAAAGTATTTAAAAACCAAAAATCTCAACAAGCAGATCATTCGTTCCTTTTTTCTTGCGTTTTCTGCGCGTGTTTTCCTAGTTTGTCGTCTCGACATGCCCCAACCATCCTTTTCGATCGACTGGCCCACTAGGGCTAGGTTTTCAAGGATCGATGCCGTCAACGAGAATCCTGCCTCAAACATTTGTTGTTTTCTCCGCGCAACAAGGGTCTTTTCTTCACATGACGAAAACTTTTGCTCCGTGGGACTAGGGTCGTTTTGGCGCCGGGGGTGCAGCGGGGTGAAAGTTCACTCTTTAACGCACCGTTCGGCAGCAACGGTGGTTTAGGTCCTGTCGGCCATTTTCTGGACCAGCAGGTATCTTTTGTGGTCCGACAAACCTGCTCCAATGGCTCGCCGAAATGCACCATGCCATACAATCAATAAATGATAAACCACAAGCGGCAAAGCAAACTCCGACTTCCGGCGAACCATCATTTTATCTGAGTGCCTACTCCCTTGGCACGATTTTGCCATACCAACTTCGCTTCACCCGTCAAGTTCAAAGTTAAAGACTTCTTCTGTTCAAACTTCTAGACGGAAACTCTGTAGGGCCCTAAAAGATAACTATTATCCTTTTTGTAGAATTTCACTGATTACCAATTGTACACTGTGCTTTCTTATGTTAAGCTTCCTTCCATTAGTTCCATGTTTGCTTACATCCGGATCGACACTTTAATGTCTTCCAAATTCCCGCGTTAAGGTGTTGTTCTTGCCTCGCTTCATCCGTCCGCGTCTTCTTGTAGCCCAACGAATACAGTCCGCTGTGTCAGACTCCATTTGACTTCTGATATCAGCGCTTAATTGCGCGCACCGTCTCATACTAGTATTTACTATTCCTACATTATTGTCAGTTGCTAACTTCTATATGTTTTCTTCATTGACTTCTGTCAAGATTTGTTTGCCGTCATTAATCTATTCACGGTAGTTTCTTTGTCATCCTCAGAAACAGCATTTGGGTTGCCCTTTAAGGTGTTTTTGCACTTATACATTTGAAAATTTTATTCTTAACGGATGTTATAAGTCGTCTCCCCAAATGTCGTTTGTTTAAATCTCGTAGGCCAACAAGAAAAATTTAGTACCAGCAATTATTCATACTACCTGCATGTTTCGCTGCGTCGAATAATGTTATTTATATTGTAGTGTACCGGAAAACACATGTTTCACTATTTTGCAACCTTGGATTTTACGGTTGTTTTAACCTTCAAATAGTCCACTTGTTTTACTGACGACACAGTCGTTTTCATAAAGCTTTTTGGTGAGTACCTTGCTGCACCGTTTCTCGCTCTGGTTGATCTGCTTCCTATTTTTTAGCCTGCACAAACACGTGAGGTTCAGTCGCCTCCAAATTATATCCGCTCCCGTGTTTGACAAATCTCTTAAGTGTCATTGATTACCGACTAGTATCCATGATATAAATATTCAGACTCCACCCAACAATTGGTGGACCCGCTCCAAAAGACGCCCTCCGCCATTCTGTATTTTCATGCTGGTGAGCTCGTTCCAGCGATTTTGTGATTCATTACTTGTGATCATATTGTTTTCTCACCTACCACATGTTTATCTGCTTTCTGCAATTGAATATCTAATGGATGAGTAATCACCATACGCGGTTAACGCCGTTGAGCCTGCCACGGTCAATTCTGTTTCCTTAGCCCTTTCATCATTTTGGGATAATGATCCCTCTTTATGGGGTTTGCACCTAGAATCCGCTTTTTACATTCGCGGGATTTATTCTGAGTTGCCGTGTATAATCAGTTAATATCTCGCCCACTTCAGAGCATATCCTCGCAGGTGAGAGATGTATTTTGCCCCCTCTAGTAATGAAATACGAGACGCTTAAACATACTATTATTCAGCGAATCACGCCTTCTGACAAGGTCCGTCTGCGGCAACTATTCAATGATTTGCAATTACTAGATAGGATGCCCTCAGCATTGTTGCGCGAAATGTAACAACTCAGCCGCACGTCCAGGATAGACGTAGGAACTCGCCGCGAGCTGTGTGTTAGATCTTCCCCTGTTTCGCTATCCCGAATTAACCCCACAAAAATTGCTCCACAAAAATTCTAGCCCAGCCGAAGATAAATCAAAATTACAACAATCTTGATCACGAAAAACGTGTTAACAAAAACTCTGCTAACGTAGCCAGATAATGCCGCCGAAAACACTGCCCTCTCAACTCTGAAGCAAAAGTCCAATTAGCCGAGCGTTTGAAAACGCATTCGTTCACTCGATCGATTGCCTGATCGACCGCACGGGGTAGGCGATTCCCTTCAGCCCAGCTTTCAAGCACCATTATATACTTTCCATTTTTTCTTTTATGTTTTTATCTGATTCCCGGATACTGTGCATGTAACGCCTTCCTGCAAACATTCAGGCTATCATTGCAGTAGCAAGTAATCTGCCACTCACTGCGGTTGCATCTCTAGCAGACCGCGTCCTCGAACGGCACCAGCCAGGGACTAAAACCAAACCACCTAAGGAACTTCGTGCTGGCACCACCACACCGACAAGCGCGACTGGCCAGCCGTCGGCAATAGGCGCATTAGCATCGCAGATAGTGTCGCTTCAGCGCCAGATCGAAGAACTCACTTTAAACCTTAAGCACCGCAGCCACCCTGAATCATCGCCACGTCTCACAAAACCTGAGGCCACAGGTTACTGCTTTTACCACTCGCGTTTCGGCAATAAAGCACGTAAGTGCGTACAGCCATGTAGCTACTCCGCTACACATGGTCTACCAAGGCCCGAAAAAAGGGCTGACGATGTGGGCAAATCCCATAGCCGTCTCATCTACATTAGGGATGTATAATCCCGAGACCTACTTCCTAGTTGATAACGGGGCGGAAACCTGCGTCATTCTCCATATGCCTGGTGGGCCTAGCGCTTCTTTGTCGACAAGCTTCAGTGCTGATAATGGCAGGCCATAGCCACCTGCGTTCCTCGGTGGCTTACCCTAGGCTGGGTCTTCGGCGCACCTGCTTCTGGGTATTCGCCGTCGCTGCAGTCCACTTTGCCATCATCGGCATTGACGTTCTCAGGCATTTCGATCTTTTAGTCGATGCAAAACGCCAGATGCTAGTGGACACTGCAGCAAAATTCAGTTCACGTGGCACCTCCGGTGACCTTACATCTATAACACCAGTCTACGCCTTTCCCCAGACCCAGCAAGAATACGGTACCCTCTCCTCAGTACTCCAAGTTCGTTCCGTCAATGCCCACAGCTTTGTCCGTGTCATCCCAAGTCACGCTTTACATGCGGACAAATAGCCGCCCTGTCTCATTCCGTCCACGCCGACTATCGTTCGAGAAACTAAAGGTAGCTAGGGCGGAGTTTGAGCACATGCTTGTGCTTAGCATAGTCCGACCTTAGGAACAGCCCTTGGTTCTATTCCTTGCAGCTGGTCCTCAAAAAATCTGGTGACCGACGCCTTTGCGTCGATTAACGCGCACTCAATAGGCTAACCCTCCCGGACCGATACCTTATCCCACACATCCAGGACCTTCCGGCACGCCTCACAAGTAAGAGGATCATCAGCAAGATCGATCTGCTTCGCGCCTAGCACCAGATTCCACTAGAAGAAAATGACATTCCTAAAACAGCAGTTATAACTCCTTTCGGCTTGTTTGAATTTTTAAGAATGCCACTTGGACTGTGCAACTCCGCACAAACATTCCAACGCTTCATCCACGATGTCACTCGTGGCCTAGACTTCGCTTATTCCTGCCTCGTTGATATTTTAGTAGCCAGTCCATCGGAACAAGGGCACCTCGAGCATCTTTGATCTCTCTTCCAGCGCTTAGTCCAACACGGTGTCACAGCCAACACAACTAAGTGCGAACTCGGCAACGCAACGGTGGAATTCCCAGGCCTCCTAGTTTCATCGGCTGGTATCGAATTCCTTCCTGACAAGATCCAGACAAACATGGACTTCCCAGCCCCGATTTGGTTTAGGCACCTGCGTCAATTTTGTGGTTTGGTCAACTACCATCAGCGCTTCATTCCGCGCTGCGCTCAACTCATGCAGCATCTGACTGACCTACTCAGAGCGAATGAAGGTAAGTTCGCTTTCCTTGACACTGCACAGACAACCTTCGTCGAGCTTAAGAATGCTATTTCCAACCTAGCCATCCTCGCTTATTCCGAGTCGACTGCGCTCCCTTCTAGTACGACGGATGCCTCAGCCGTCGCGGTAAGAGCCGTCCTCCAACAACATATTGGTGAGCAACGGCGACCCCTTGGGTTCATCTGCAAGCACCTGCAGCCAGCGGAATCCCGCTACGGCACGTTTGGCAGAGGACTGCTCGCCATTTACCTAGCCATTGGCCATTCCCGGCACACACTCTAAGGCAGCGCATTCACGGTCTACACTAACTACAGGCTGCTTACCTCCGCCTTGAACTCTGCTTGCGACAAATATTTACCACGGGAACCAAGACACCTAGACTTTGGCACACAGTCCACTGCGGGCACACGTCATGTCTTAGGTGCTGACAATGCCGTTGTCGACGGCCGCTCACACGTGAACCTCGCTTTCCCGTCTGTGCCTACCGTCAACCTTCCCGCCATGGCATCGGCTCAGACTCAAGATGAAGACATACAGCGCATTCTTCAGTTCACTTCGCTGCATGTGCAACCTGTTCCACTCCAAAGAACAGAGGGAACCATTCTCTGTGAGACTTCCACAGGTTGTCCTAGACCCCTCGTGCCCGTCTTTTTCAGATGCACAGCCTTTGACGCACTGCACTCACTATCACATCCCGGGGTCCGTGCATCTTTGAAACTGATTACTGATAGTCTCGTTTGGCCACGCATAAACAAAGGCTTTCGTACCTGGATTCCCGCATGCCTTCAATGCCAGTGCTCCAAAATACATCGCCACACCCGTACACACCCGTGTGGTTGAAGATGAGATCACGAGCCGTATAGCAAAAGCTCGAGGCGCTTTTGCTAATCTTCGCCATCTATGGCGCCGGCGCGTCAGCACTCTTGCCTTGAAGGGCAGAGTGCACACTGCGGCGGTACGATCGACCCTACTGAACGGTTGTGAAATATGTCCCCTTAAAGCAGTGGACCTGAAGAGGCTAGTTACGTTCGACCACTGGCGCCTTCGTAATTTAGCACACATCTGGTGGGAACACCGGGTTAGCTACGCGGGTGTTCGACGCCTTGTTTACGGTACGGGACATGGGAATGGACCCCTCAGGACAGTTATGTGACGCACAAGGCACCGATGGCTCGACCACGTGTTTCGCATGTCAGCCCACCGACTCCCGCAACGTGCGTTAGTTTCGCGCCAGGGGTGTGGACGGAGGAAGAGGAGGGGTGGCCAAGCGATGACTTGGTCGAGAGGAATGAATGCCCTCACGTCGAAGCTGGCCCTGGTTGGAGCGTCTCGGCTCCCTGGTTCGGGTCCGAAAGACGGTGAACACGCTTGGCTGGATACGCGTGCTGATATGGCTAGGCGTTGACCTCAGTGGCGTTCGTGCTGATTTTCTTTGCCCCACAGCATCCCACTTACCCTCACTTCCAACCACGAGCTCACTATTAAGCTTTATATACTTTTGCATGGTAATTGTTTTTAATGCACAATAGCCGGTTGGTAGGTTATTGGAACTATGCCCATCCGTTATCAGTAGCTCAGCCGGCTTGCACCAGTTACATTGTTTCCATTTTTCATCTATGTATTGCGGCACAGTGGCTGAGGTGTTTCCTACCTCTAGCTAGCGTGTATAATGCTGATGATATGACAGCTTAAGAGAAAAGATAATGGCCGGCAACCTAGCCAGAGGCTTGAGGTCCCACCCACAAAATTACGAAGGTACAATGTCAAATATGAGTCGGTGGAGAATTGGAGGTTGGTGGTGCACAATAGAGAATGAAAGCTAGAACAAAATAGATAAGTGAAGAAGTAGGACCAGACAACGGATAGGGAGATAACATAGCCATATACTTGGGGTTTAATCACATAAGTTCCTAGCTACATTGTGAAGGGCAAGTCGTTAGAGAATCGTAGGTAGGTGATTCATAGGAGCAGAGGAAAGCCAAAACCAAACAGGTAAGAGAAGTAGTAGAAATATGCAATAAATCGAAACGAGCTAAAAGAGAATCTTCACTGTGGTTGTGGTTTATATGGTAACAATTATAAGGACTAACGGTCAGCTTAGCGATAAGGATACAAGTGGGCAACCTGGCCTGCTAAGTAAGGTCCTACGCACAAAGGTGCGGAGCTACAGTGTGGAGGGTAAGTTGCCGGAGCATCGGCGCTTTGCTGCTAGTAAGATGGAATGAAAGCCAAAGCAAAATATATAACTAAAGAAGTAGGACGTGACAGATGATAGGAAGCAAAGTGAAGAGTGACTCTGCCTTGCGGGGAGAATAAAGCCAGAGCCAATGAAATACGTGGAGGATTAGGGCGAGCCAAAGAATACGAAGCGAACGCAAGATGGACTGTGCAGCGTTGTTTAATGTAACTATAAGAAACACTATCCGTGATATGGAGGTCGGCTTTGGGGATAAGTATAAAGCCGTAAAACTAGCCAAATAATGCGGTCCTAGATACAAATCTGCGAAGCTACTGTGTCAAGTGTGAGTCGGAAGACCATCGGAGGTTTATGGTGCGTTAGAGTGAGTGAAAGCCAGAGTACAATAGATAAATAAAGGGGGTAACTCAGTGGAACAGCGGTGGTAGGTGACACATAATTGGAAAGTAGCCCAGATCCAAATGATAACAGAAGGAGTGGGGTTAGGCGAGGGACTCGAAGAAAGGGGATGATGAAAATTGCAGTGTTGTTAAGTTTTAATAGAGGAACAAGTAATGTTGTTAATGATGTCAGCTTGTGGAAGGAATTTAAGTGGGCAGCAGAGCCATATACTTGAGTTCTTTTGCACAAGTGTGCGGAGTTACAGTGTCAAAGGTAGCTAGGCAATTGGACTCGGAAATAGAGAGAGTAAGATCCAGTTCAATTTGAAGCAGCATTTACTCGTGGTGGCAATTAATCAGCAAGACAAATAGACGTGAGGATTAGTTTGTTTGGTCAGATGTCCACTGGGTCAGATTTGTAGAGTTCGTTTTCTAGTAGGTCGTGGGATAAGAGTTTAGTATACTGTGATACGGAGTGTCGGTTACCATGACGTCGGAATACATATGGTGAGGTGCAGGACCGCATATACGAAGGCAACTTGTTCCAGATGACTGCGTATCTGTACAAGAAGTTCGCAAGCAACTTTGTGCGCAAATTCGATAATTTCCTATTGCAAACTGCGTTGCGGATGTTATAGTGCGGCCCATTTCGCAATTGGCGGCTAAAGCCAGGAGAGTGAATTCGCGCGCTTATAATACCAAACAGAAGCGATAATTTATTATCAACCCTCGAGGCCACACGGGATATAGGTGCAGTAGCTTGCAACAAGCTGCGTAGCTCTCAGTGTGTGGTAACCAGTTGTCTAGCGAAGGAGCGCAGAACACATTCAAGCGCATGGTATCAGCTGTCCTTGTGTTGCAGTAGACCATAGAGCAGTAAACAAGTACTGGACGTGTACATGTCTTGTACAACAAGACGTTGGCTCCTGTCGAATCGAACAAGCTAAGTAGTATAGCAATCAATATTTTGGCTTTGGCCGCTGAACACACTGCATGTTCTGAAAAGTTTAGAGTATTGGAGTAATGCAGCCCTAAGTTTCGGACTTGGTTGTCATGGATAAGAGATGATCTCTGAATTGTCAAGGGGCGCGACTGATGGTAATATTTGCATGTGATAATAAAGCTTTTGTCGGTAGTGGAGATTATTTTACGGTTCTGGCACCACTTTTGTAAGGGCATAAAGGTGTGCTTTGGTTTTGAGGAGCATAGTATCCTGATTCGCACAGTCAAAGTTATAGGCAACCTTGATGTCATCAACAAACAGGTATGCCGAGCCGTGTTCAAAAGTTTCAATGACGTCGTTTATGTAAATAAGAAATAGCATCGGGCCTAGTATGCTTCTCTGGATGACAGCTAGTAACGGGTCTACAGCTAGATAGATGATTGCCGATGTTAACAGCCTGAGTCCTGTTGGCGAAGTATGACTTTACAATAGGGAGCAGCGGGAATCGTATACCGTATACGAACAAGTGATCAATAACAGGTCGTAAGGAACATGGTCGAATGCCTACTGCATGCCAAAAAAATATTTATGTAGGCCTCGCATTGGTCGACGGAGTTGGCGATATGGTTCTAACGCCTAAGCAAACTTGATTGGCACGAGGGACTTTCGTTAAAGCCATGCCGCGACTTGCTTATCCTGTTTCCTGACAGAAGAAAATGCGAGGACTTTTTAACCAACTTCTCCATGCGTTTGAGAAGAATTGATGTGTGAATAATCAGGCGATAGTTCGTCGCTTTATTTTTAGAGCCATTTTGTGGCAAGTGCCACTATGGCATGCTTCCATTGAGAGGGAACCCAAGTGGATTGCATGGAGAAATTAAAGGTATTTTGAAGGTGGATTAAGATAGCCGGGCCTTTTTGTTTTAAAAGCACAGTAGGGATACCATCGGGGCATTCCCAGTAAGTTGGTTTCACTAAGCTAATTGATGTCTGGGTATAAGGTACGCTGAAATCAATGGTCTACAAAGAGTCGCTGCTGTCTGCTGTACGTTGATTTGTTGATTGCACCCTGTGACTAGCGTTGAACGTTGGGAAGTCTTGAAGGTTCTAAACGTTGCAGATTTCTGACCGGGTCTTCCAATGAGGACAAGGAGGAAGAAGGTTGCCATGCCAATGATTGCGCTATGCCTTTTGACGCTAGGCAGTTGGACGAGATATTTGATTTCGTTTGCAGAGGAAAGTGTATGCCGTTCCTTGGCCTGACGTTGTTCTGGATGTGGCAGAAAGAGATTGGTGAAAAAGGAGTATAGTTTAAAAAGAATTGTGCCTCATGTTGAGGCTGCTGTTGCATTCTTGCTGCTTCCTCGCCGCAGTTGGGCTAAACCAACTCACACGTCAATTAGGTCTTTTTAAACTGTATGGCTTTCATTCTACCTTAGTTGGTTGGCTCTGCCTACTTGTATAATCTGCTATTAACTGGCCACGAAACTTGCGCTAGGTGCGCTCAGCTTCGGTAACTTTGTTGCGTTGGTAGCATTTTAAGTAACTGGTGGACATTTTTCCTTATGGCGGATTCATTGCTAACCAACTTACTTCATATGCTAATTTAGCAAAAAGTTATACCACCGTATCTGTATGCACTATCGCATTTCTTTCATTTCACCTTGTCGGTTCAAGTGATTGGCTGTTGCTTGATATCCCGGCGTGGCTGCGTTCGATGAGCATGTTGACAAGGTGCCTACCTGTCTATTACCCACTACCTCATCCATACGGGCTCCAGGAGACAGTTGGTCGTTGCTGGAGGGGACGGGGTGCACGGTTCTTGTGGCCGTGCTGGGCTCGAAGAGCGATTCTATGCACTCAGTGTGGAGCGGACTACGGTCCAGCCACCGTCTTGTGTGCGCCTCATTCCCAAATCCAGCGTGCTTGTGTTTACCTGTGAAGGAGTGTGGGCCGGCTCCGTTGATGAAACGTGGCTCCCATTCACATGCCTCCCAGCCTTATTCCTTTGGGTTTACAATGGATATAAGGCGCGTGGATTGTTCTGTGGGTGGTGCAGCGCAAGCCACCCCTGGTACCACTGTAGGCGCAGGCGTCGTGTGGCTAACCACAATGACAGGCCAACCCGAAACCGGCTGCAGCCAACCACTGCCTTGGGTTCTTCTGTATTCGCTTGCTATTTTACTCGATTTCCAAAACATAGCTGTATAAGCAATGCCGCTTTTTGTTAGCACCAGGCGTGTATGCTGCATTACGAGAGCCGGCATATCTAGACAGTTTCTAAGCTTGCGTAGATCAGTTCTGATGTCTCTGGGTTCTCGTGTAAGGAAGAATGGGTCCCCTTGGTCGGTTTGTAGTAGGACCCTAAATATCGCTTAATCCATATCACGAGACGACCGGAAATAATTTTTATGTTTCCGTGGCAAGGAGACAGTTGAAGCTAGGAATAGATCAAGCGACACCAAATTATGGTCACTGCCCCACAGACAGTTTATTGTTTTAGCGGTACCTGCAGATATCCCGAGAGTAATGATGATGGACTTCCTTGTGGGTGTTAAAACTTGCTGGCGCCAGCAGAAGGTGCTGATGGTTGAGACAAGCTGAAGAAGCTGGAGTGGGATGCGGCGGTGGTGCCGATCGATATCGGCTAGATTAAAGCCGCCTCCGGCTAAATGAATAAATAAATAGGAATATCTAGACCCATTAGAGACTGCACTCTTAAGGGTGCAGATCAACCACTTCACTAATCCTGTGCTCTCGCATGGAAATAGGTAAAATAGGAGTATATGTTCCTCGTTAGTAAGTACAAATGCATCGGCATTATTTGGTATACGACTGATGGGGTCGTAGGCGTCCACCTCAAAATTCTTCTGGTTCCTTCGGGCGATATTGAGCTACTTAATTTAATCTTTTGTGCAAGTTGCACAGAACAGTAGTTGTGCCGGTTTTCTTTGGAACACAATGCAATTCACCACAACTTCACTTTAACTTAATTGGACTACTTTGGCCCGCTCAGTCGCTGCAATTCTTGGTGCGCACATGGAAGCACTAAGAGTGGCGGAACCATAAGGGCTACGAAAAGGTTAAAAGTAATTTCGATAAAAGTGGAGAAAAATAAATAGGATTTGTTTAGATGCATGCTAAGGCGGCGTGCTTCACTAGAAAATTACAAATTAGCAAACAATATAACCAAACTTTGCTTGCAATGATACTGCATTCTGACTCCAATTTTCAAACTTCTTAAATCTCAGTTAAAAGAAAAACCTATTTAAAGCTAGAATATTGCCTAAAGTAGCACAATAATGAGCTGCTCAGGACTAGTTTTAACCGTTGATTATGGTAAAGGTAACAACAATGCAATACATGCAGTAATTTGCGAGTTATTGGCAATTGAATGGCTGCCCACGAATAACGCCATTATTCGTTTCCGCTACAAATGGCTTCCTGCTTTGCAAACAGATATCAGGAAAAAGAAATGTAAATGTAAACTGTAGCGAAGCGGTGCACTTTCCGAATAGGCCTAGCTACCTAGAAATGCTCTATGTAGCCCGTAATGCTGTGCAACAACTAGGTACGTCGTAGTTGGCCGGAAAGCACACTTTGCATGCATACATAGCAAATATAGGAAACAAGCTATGATTTTGCACGAAAACACTAGAAATCCAGTAAGGAATATTATGTATGCAAGGGAATTCAAGAGAACTTATAATTAACTAATGGTCAGAAGGCCACCGTATACCGTTTTCAGTGGATTCTGAGCCATATACACCACTAGGAATATAGTTTAGTAGTTTTTAAGCCTCTATGTGTTTCTGAAGTTTATACCAGGGCTACATGAGCTGGGTCCACCCGAATAACACAGGAGACCCTTTGGATCATTTGACACGTTTTGGCCTAATAAAAATGCACACATTTCTTAGCTAAACATCGCACGTTTTATCTCTTACAGCCGATTTTCTATATGCACGAGGCTGTCTCCAACACCAATGAGCTGGAGGAGCCTGTCACTAATAATATAGAGATGAGTATTGGAAAATTTAGCAAAAGTTAGTAAAATGCTTTGGGGCGTGACATCCATTTAGGCCTGCGTTGGTGGGGCGTTACCAACTTTACTTCTGGGGGTTAAGCGTGCTCGAACATGAGAGATTATTTGGCCTCTTGTTGATGCACACTATTGTGCAGCTCTTTAATTCATTTCGAGCTATTTCTCACCGAGTTTAAGTTTCCGAGTAAGTGCCGGCGGTGTTCATCCGGGTGGTAATGCTAACTTCTACTATGCTGTCGCACCATCTATTTCCCTGGTGGTTTTCCTTGCTAGAGTTGTCCTAGCACTCTAAGCATAGGGTGATAAAGTGAACCAAGAGTAGGACAGCAGCAAAAAGATGGAAGCTGGTTGTTCACCCACCATTACGCATACCGCATGGTAGGCTTTAGAACCAGCTAAAAAATAAATAACGCATGGGCAGCCAAGATAAGACAAGCGGTGGTCGAAAATTTCTGGTGGCCTAGCCAGCCAGTGTGACAGGGGCATCTGTCGTCGGTTAGCTTTCGGGCCAGTGAAATGGAATCGGGAAACGCGAGTGGTATACTAACAAAAGCAGTTAAAGAAGAGGAGCTGGTTTCCGTTATGCCTGTATACGCCAGTTGCCAATAGTGATAGGCATATGTATACCAGATAAAGATAAGTATATGGGGCCAAGAGAGGATAAGTGGAGAGCAAACCATCTGATACTTGGGTCTATAACTTTCAAACTGCTCTCTTTGTGGACAAGATGAAAGATGCATATATTATTTCGCTGTATTCATACCCATAGTAGTTGGAAACAGCGGAGTAAAGTAGCCAGTTCTCAGGCTTAATGAACACGCATCAATTAAGGCTTGTATCCGACTGAGCCTAGCGATACAAAGTGAAAGACGTTTTAAAGTCGGTTGATCTCAGATCTACTGTAGTGAGGAAGTAGGTATACTCATCCAATAACGAGGCTCCGTTTATTAAATTCGACAGCAACCCAAGAAGAGTCTGAGAGTTTGTCGAGCGTAAACTCGGTAACAAGTTGTTTATTGATTGCAGCCTTAGTGTAGATAATGCAGCAGCCTCCGCTGGGGTTCTGCTGGCGAGTCGCTTGGCATTTATAACCTAAGAAGTCATAATGTGTATCTGGGCTGAATCGCTGAGCCAAGTTTCAGTGACGAGGATTATCCCGAGGTAAATGGAATAAGAAAAATGGCGTAGAAAATGCATCCCATTATTAATAGACCATGCGTGTACGCGAATAACAGATGTATTTTTTGAGGCAGGGTACGTTTGTCATTTATGTTAACCTAGAAGAAGAAGTATAAGAGGGCATGGAGAGGAAAAAGGGTGGGTAAGATGGGTTGTAGATGTTTCTCCATAAGCGCCAGCAAATGTAAGGCGCAGGCATATTAAAGAAGCTGCGGAAATTGAGGATGCGGTGGAGGCAGTGGGAATGCTGCAGGGTTCTATAAAAATACTTGAGGGCATCGGGGTATGCAGTGAGGTTTGGAGTTACGAATTGGTTTGTTGGGCATACTCTTACAAAGGGGATGAGCAGGCTGTAACGAGGATCCGATATGCAAGAAGTATGGAGCGGGGATTAATTAAGCAAACGGAAAAGAGTTGACTTTACCACGCAACTGGTTACCTGTAGGGGTACGCCTTGGTGCGCTGTTCGGTGCCGGCACGTGGAGGTTAGCGATTTGGGGGAGGTGGATGGATTAGAGTTTTTGAGATGGTATTCTTTTTTGAGCAGCTACATTTAAAAACGCTTTGAGAGGAGACAAAGTTGCTTCACCGCCGGTAATTCTAGAGTGTTTCAACGGCTGACCAAATGAAAGTTTGGAACGAGTCTCATTTGCTGACTTTGCTTTTAGCGGGGTCGCAATAATGCTTCTTATATTGTTGGTAGCAGTGGCGGTTATCGATTTGTTATTGGACGTAGTGTGGCCATCTAGTACAGTTTCGGGGTTAGGTGTTCACGATTAATTAAAATATAGGCACTTGGCTCGGCTAGTGGGCCTGTTACGGGAGCGGTCCATGTCAATAGAAGTGGCTGGTGCGTCTGCTACCGACGTAAATAGGGTAGTTGTTGGCTGCTTTGAACCTTCAAGGCCTATGGGCAAAATGTTTTGGCTGAAACCGTGAAATTGTGTCAGTGGGGCATGTTGAGAGGACCAGGCAGGCTTGGCAGAAGGCAAGCAACTGATGGGTGTGGATCATATTCGGTAGTGACAATGGCAGCCGCGACCACTCTAAGACTGATTTCGTTAAACGGATTGCGCAAGCCGCTGAGCTGGTAGCTACCTGTTGTACCCTTACTTGAAACATTTCCTCCGAAATGCATCAACTCCGGACTAGATCAGGATGGGTCTTCCTTTGTTTCGCTTTGTAGCTAAGTCCCGTCACGCCCCAGCACAGTGAACTGTTTTTACCAAGAATTAACCACGATCACGCATGCTTGCGACGCCGAAGTGAGCGGTTGCGTAATAGTGGATTTTGAACAAACCGCGGCCCGTGCACGTGAGACGACCTCTGCACCAGTCAGTGTCCGACCCCACACCAGCGCGACCTTGAATCAGCTGCTAAGTGTAAGCAATCAAGATGTACCGCTACCGTGGACCAGAGCATGGGCCTCTTTGCACGCTTCCACCCTTGTAAACACGTAACCTATTGCTGGATCCTACAAACCTACTGCTTATCGCACTCCCCACTATAAGTAATTGCCGGTGAAACGAAATTGGATAGGCATCTGCTAGTGACGCAGATCCTAACCCATACCTGGCATCCTGCGTCCGCACTGCAATGACGACCCAGTATGTTTGCGTGGCCGAGCAGCAGATGACAAAAACAAAAGGAAGGACGTCATATTTATACAATTGTACGACGTTCAGGACCTTTAGGTGTTCATATCCACGATTCCGTCGGGTGTGTTGGTACCCAGCAGCAAAGTAATCATATGGCAACTTTGAGATAAAAAGCAATAGTACCTCGCGCTGTTGCAGTAACTGCTTTCGCAAGCAAACAATTGCAGATCTATGGCGCACGTTGTGCAGCCAGTTGTTGATGCATTTCGCCACGTCACTGGTCGTTATGCCTGTGTTATAAAACTTCCTAAATGATATGTCTATTGTATTTTACTTTCCTGTACATGCACCCAACATGTATGGCTCGTAACTTGTGGTTGTTCTGAATGCCAGCAGGTTTTCAACGCCTGCGAAACTCACCTGCGAAAGTACTGCGCCTGCAACTACACGCACACATATGTTTCTCATACATTCGGAGAGCGTTTCCCCTTGTATTCCTTAACAATTTAACACCTGGTGGTTATGGACGAAGTGGACATACATTCGTGCTTACGTGAAATAAGTTACCAATATGTCGTGTCCCTTGCTCTGCTAAGGAAGCTTCGAAGGCGTATAGGCTTTCACTTTGGTAAAAGAAATGTGCATACCAGTTGGCGTTTGTGGAATGATCTGCCCTACGACAATTCCAATTAAATTATGCTCGATACCCAATGAGTTCAAGTTGCGCAGGACGAATTGAAAAGATCTTTAAACAAGCAAATGAGGGTTCGCACATGTTATATTTACAGTACAAATGTTTAACAGCCTTTTGAAGTTGGGTGGCAACAGTCGTTGCGCACGGCGGCATGTGGGCAGTAACCTGCATTCCATTGAGAAAAGCGAAGTACTTACTTTCCGATTAGTCTGGTGCTGGTTCCGGCTAAGGTGTGGATTGAAAAACATTCTCAAAGAAAGCTGGTTCTCTTATGTAAATCGCCCCCACAACATACGTGTATCCTTAGGATAGGACTTGAGACTATAAAAAGGTTGGGGAAAACAGCTACGAAATCATGGGAGGATGAATCATTGCATGTTATACCCACCTTCTGTGTCCTCCATTGGCAATGCACTTGATTTCGCTGCGTAGGAGATCGGGGTTGATGTGGCTGACCTAATGAAAATATTGACGGGCGCAGGCATTGCACAAGAAGCCGCCGACTGCTTGCACCTTTTCATCCTCGGATATCTCCCTTCCTCCTCCGAAATCGGTCGTTTTGGACGGCGGCTGAACAACATGATGACCAGTTAGACTGGAAACTTCCGCGAAACGCTTGGGCATAGTTCCCATTAAAATGGTTGCATCCGTGTCTTTGACGTCCGTTTGAATTCCGAGTACTTGTTCTAGAATGCAAGCACAATCAAAGTCAGCTGCGCACTGTATGTCACAATGGAGCATAATGGTATTTCGGAAAATGCTGACTCTTTGTATCCTCTCGTCAAAGTAGGACGCCTATGAACCCACGCGGGTCATGCTACGGGTAATGTGGCACACTTAGAAGAAGTGCGGTCACGCCAAAAGCTTACAAGCACGTGTCGCTGATAATGATCACCTCACTGACAACGTTGTTTGTAAGGCGAACCATTTGCTGTGATTGTCCTGATACGGCACCTAAACTGCCCACTGCTATTAAGGGAAACATAGATAAACGTGGGTAAATGCAACAGTGGACGAACTGCATATTGTCCGCGGATACCGGGCACTTACTCATTAGCTAAGATTAGCTTACCGTCCTACGTCACACAGCTAACTCAATCCTGCAGGCATACTGTACATAATGCACATCAGGATGATTCACACCGCACGCCACAGTAGGTGTTCAAGAATTAGTACACTAACACATACGAACATGGCATCAGTTGTCTACGAAAGTGTGTAACCCTGGAACAATTACAGTGCTGTCAAGGGCGTTAAACACAACTCAATTACATGTTATGACCTCTATGGAATAAATGAGCAATTGGACGTCCAATCCTTCCTCAAGTAATATGCCCACATCAATGGAGCGACTTTTATGCACTAGAAGTCCGTTATTCCCGCAAATGCCTGACACGGTATAACTCCTGTGTTCCCCGCACCTTTACTTATGTCGCCTATGACAAATAGCTTGCCGGAAGCATTTACTGCGTTGTCCGGAGACCTAAAGGAACAGGACGCACCATTGATGGGAAAGTAACTTAGCGTTTAACAAACACGAAATGTAAACCGTCAGTATATGTGACCGGTTCACGATGGCATAATGACAGGTTTATGCATTCCATACGACGCCGTGTTAATTGTGCAACTGGATTTACGGCGTTGCGCAACATTCTTTTTAGCAAATAGATATGCGACTCAAACGGAAAAGTGTAGAATTTGTCCAAAGGTCCGTGATTGCGAACATCCTGCGCTAAATGCGTCATTGAGTGAACAATAAAAGTCATTCTATCCGCGACATATAAGTGGAGGTAGCCCTCAATGAACACCTGCAGCGCTGACTCATCGAAGTCACACTGAGTGCCAAGAAGCTTCGGGTGACATAATGAATAGTTGTCCATGTGTAGATCGATCAAGTTCTTGTGGTACACATCCGGTAGTACATTCATTAGCACCGCTGGTCCAGCGTACACTCAGAATTGTCACCATTTCGTAGCCTTCCAGTAACGAAACCACCGAACGCCTCTACAACGTCTGGTGAGGTCACGTGGCCAGCGTGATTGATTAGTCTTCATCAATTCCTGCAATTGCTTGATTTTTCCCCGAGTAAGTTGGCACTTCTTCTTAGCAGGGGCTGATATCCACAAAGACATCATCCTACACATTACACCGAGGCATACTAAGAGCATATAGTCAACTGGGAATGCGCTTATCATGTCCATAGGTAAGCATTCGAAAGGCGATGGCTGGTTGTGGCTACCACGCCGAAACGTTTTATTCCTACGAAGCCGGCAATTAGTCCGTGGAAATGTGACCCGATGGTTTACATACTCACCACGTTGACAGCAATTGTCACAGCTGCTGTATCCGGAGTGTCCTTTGATTCCCTTCACGAAAGCTCGAGCAACTGCATCGCATATTACCACGGACACATATACTTTTGTTGCAAATGCGTTACCAGGTAATTTAACCCCGACTTCACGCAATACGAGCAGCTCTTTCATTAAGGCAGCCTAGTATTGACACACATCCGAGGGTGTAACCGGACCATGGTATAATCCCACGGCAAAGGGGGTTGAAACGAACAGTGAAATGATTCTACACAGCATCGGCCACACTTGCAGTCGAGACAAACTGAAAACGGAGCATCCGTCTATATGCAGTTGGATTTTAACCTCGTGTGGTGGGTTAACATTGCAGCACTGACATGCTGTCATCAAACCAAGGGGTACGCCAAGGTGACTGTATGTCCCGGATTCCAAGCTGGTGCTTTCCGTTTCGCGTGGAGTCTTCATCAGGGTTCTATAGTCCTTCGGCAAGTCGATGTGATATAACCGTAGAATAGACAGTAAATCATTATCAGCTGACACCGATATCCGACAGATTATAATCCACTGCCGCGGATAATTGTGCAGTGTTTCGTCCTTTATGTCGAATATTGGGGATCAACCACCTGGTGCAGGTGATGTTGCATATCAAACGCTGCGTACACTACATATCAATAGTAATTGTAGTCGCTATCTCCCTTTCTGGAACGATACTGCTGCACGGGTTTCATTCTGTATTTTCAACGATATGTTCGGCATCCCGAGCAAGTGCACTAAGCTAAGTCACTCGATTTTGTTGATGACATTACTTACGGACCTCCACTGGGTTCCAGTGATCATGTTTGTTTGCTCTTCAGTAATACTCTGTCTAGACGCTACCAGAGTACTGTTGAGTCTCGCCCGAACATATGGCAAGCAGACTATCAATCAATGAGAGCCAAGGCTTCTGGTTTCCATTGTGAGATCTCAGACGACGATACTGTCCAGGTTGCCTGGGATAAATTTAAGTCCTACCTCACAGAGGTCTCTGCTCCCTTCATACCAGTCACAAGGAGAAAGGAGGCCCGAGCACAGCCGCCCTAGATAGATCCCACTGGCAGGCATCTGCTCACAAAGAGGTATAGATGTTGGCGGACTTACTGAGATGCTCCGTCCACCGATACTTATGACAGGTACCGTAAGGCTAGAAATAGGTGTAAGCAACACCTAAGGAATGCTCGGCTCAATTTTGAAAAAGGGTTAGCGGACGAAGCTCCAGAGAATCCAAAAAGATTCTTCGTTTATGTCAAAAGGCGCTGCGCTTCGAACATGTCAATTCCAGTATTGATGCGTGATGACGGTACTCATGCGCATACGGATTATGACAACGCCTGCATACTCAGTGGGCAAAATGCGGCAGCGTTTGTAAGGGAAACCTCTTTGACAGGCGTTGAGCTGGTTTGCAGAACCCCAGAGGGTTCAGAACTATCTGAATTTATTGTAGCGGAGACGGAAGTTCGTATGCTGTTACAAGGGCTGAACCCTTCTAAGGCCTCTGGGCCTGACTTAATTCACCCGAAGCTGTTGCATGAGTTGGCTGTGGAACTAAGTGGACCACTCGCTATTGTGTTTTAGAAATCGCTTGCCAGTTGTGCATTGCCTTCCGAATAGAAGGAAGCTGTCATCTGTCCCATCTTCAAACATGGGGACAGGGGTCTGCCTGCAAATTACAGGCCAGTTAGTCTGACGAGTGTAGTAGTCAAACTCCTCGAGAAACTGGTGGGGGATTCATTGGAGAGTCATCTGAGTAGATTTAATCTACTTAGCAATGTACAACACCGATTCCGGAAGGGATTTTCGTGTCTGACGAATCTATTGATGGCTTGCGAAAATTGGGCGGATGCCGTGGATAACGGCCACACACTGGACGTGTTTTTCGTCGACTTTTCGAAGGCATTTGACAAGGTACCCCATTTGAGGCTCGCGCAAAAGCTGTCCTCCTACGGGGTATCTGGCTACGTCCTTCATTGGGTGACTGCCTACTCGAATCATAGAGAACAGTGTGTACGGGTAGATCGTGGCCTATCATTTAGGCAGTCTGTCCTCAGCGGCGTGCCGCAGGGCTCGGTCCTTGGACCGCTGTTGTTCTCTATCTATGTGAACGACCTACCCGCGGAGCTTGAGGTACCATCACTGATATTTGCTGATGACCTGAAGCTGTGGAACATTGTTGACGTTCCTGGGGGTTCCGAAGCTATTCAGCGAGCATTGGATAAGCTTTGGAACTGGTCTACTTTATGGTTACTGCCCATAAATCAGGCAAAGTGCTCCGTTCTTCGAATTGGAGGAAGTTGTTCTTCTGCGAACTATTTTATCGGTGGGGTCGAACCCCCCCTGTATTTAGCTAGGTTGACATAGGTGTCGTACACTCTTCGGCTTTACACTCCAGCGACAACTGGAAGAAGGCCGCAAGCAGAGGTTTCCGCATGTTGGGGTTAATCCGACGTTCTTTCGGAGTCTTGACGGGCGGCATCTTTACGAGGCTGTTCTTGGCTTTCGTTCGCCCTCATCTGGAATACTGCGTCCAGGCTTGTCCATCCTGCCTCGTCCGGGACAAAGTGGAGCTAGAGAGGGTTTTACGAGTGGGTACTAGGTTAGTCGAGGGATTACGGGGACGGACGTACCCCGAGCGTCTACTTAGTTTGGGAATGCATTCAATGCACTACCCAAGGCTTAGAGGAGACCTAATCCTAACCTACCGTATCTTGACTGGGAAAGTTGGTCCAGATTTATCTTGGCTATTCAGTCCCGCTAGATTGTCTGTTCTACGCGATCATTCTTTGAAACTGGACAAACCGCGGTCCGATCGGATTAGGGCGGAAATCCGTCTGTCACGCAGAGTCATCGACCGCTGGAACATGCTTCCGGAAAGTGTTATCAGGGGATCTACGGTTAAGGGGTTTGAGCGGCAATTTGACGCTCTTGGGTGACAACACGAAACCTTTCCATTTTCCTGAGTAACTCGCATCTTCCTACTTCTATTTTCTTTTCTCTACTTTTCTTCACGTATTGGTATTATTTTCTTATTTAAATGCACTTCCCTATTCTGTACCTTCGATTTCTCTTCCTATCCTTTGCTTACTTCACGTGACTGCCACAGCAGCGACTGCTAGGGCAGGAAACGTGGGCATTAACTGGTTGGCCAGGGTGCGATACGGGTGTTTCCGTTTTAGATCCATCAATAACTGAGCACTTCATCAATTCCTGGTTCAACGATC